>JAWNNO010000030.1:0-460402 GCA_035044985.1 Lordiphosa fenestrarum | reverse complement strand
AGCCGCCTGGTTCATGGTTCGCGAACCCCAAAAAACCCGAACCGAACCGGTTCTCAGGGGTTCTGCTTCGGACCGGTTTGCAGCCTTGCTTAAAATATTAATTTTATATGCTCGAATACATCAGTTTGATTCATGTATCATTATTTTCTTCTGTGTAGATGTTTCGTACCTTTTACGTATATTTAGTAATCGACATTATGGTAATCGTAAAGATCGGATGAAAGAGTCATAGGGAATACAAATAATTCTAACGGCAATGGGCAACACTTCACACACCTGAATACCTCAACAAAAACTTCTTTAAAAAAACATCATATCCCTTACAGTTTTACAGATATAGAAAATTCATACAATCCAGACATTTTTAGTAATGAAAACAAGAAAGAAAGTCGGTCAAGCCCGACTATAACATACTCTGTACCAAGAAATTTTGTCTTTTGATCATAACTCGAAAACCGTTCATTCGATCTTCTTCATTCCTTTGGCGGATCGATAAGTTATTCTAATAACTAAATATGTCCAGAAGGAACAAGCCATCTATCTTCAAAACTGTGGGAGATATGACGTTTTTTCTAAATTGCGGGGGCGGGAGGGGGCGTGGCCAAAATTGAAAATAAACTTGATCTGCCTGCAGACATAAGAAGCATATGTCCCATACACGTCAAACCTCTATCTCTTATCATCTCTGAGATCTGTGCGTTCATACGGACAGACAGACAGACGGACAGACGGACATGGCTATATCGACTCGGCTGTTGATGCTGATCAAGAATATATATACTTTATGGGGTCGGAGATGCTTCCTTCTGGATGTTACATACTTTTGCACAAACTTATAATACTCTATGTACCTACGGTACAGAGTATAATTATATTTCGTTCCGCCAAAGGATTGGTAAAGATTGGATAATAAGGAGTCGACTTATGAGCAAAAGAATGTTTGCTCCAGCGTAAGAAACCATACTGAGCATACACTTTCGTTGGTTTAGGTTTTATTGACCAACTTTCGGACATTTTATACCCTTGAAATGTCGAAATGTTAGTAACGCAAAGAAGACAGCATCTCCGACCACATAAAGTATATACATATATTCTTCATCAGCATGACAAGCTGAGTTGATTTAGATATGTTCATCAGTTTGAAGGAAATCTTCTGGAAACTTTCCAAGAAGTCTTGTGGTACAAGTTCGCTGCTCATTTGTCGAAACCGGCCGGATCGGTTGTCTCTATCTTATAGCTGTCATAGGACTGAATGGTCGTATAATAAGTTCTAGTGAGAAAAACTGTTATGTTTTCTATGGAAACGTTTCCAAACTCTACATTTATGAGATTGCTATGCTTTTCCATGATTATACAAAGTTTGCTCGAAATCGGACAACTACCACTGTATCAACAAGTAAAAGAAGTGTGATATATATAGCAGGTCAAAGGAGATTTATCAAGAAGTACAGCCTGTACCGGTTGGCTGCTCTGATTTCGCACCCTTTTCTGCTGACTTTTTGGACTGAATCCAAAAAGACACCACAAATGACAACTCCAACAAGGAATTTGCAAAAAAGTGTTATTTTTATTTGAAATTCCCAACCGCTTTAAGCATCTTTCTTATGAAGTGATGGAAGATTGCTGGCAAATGGACTTCGTTTCTTGGATTATGGATATGAACTCTATATTTTTGGGCCTGGTTCGATTCGATCATGGCTGCAGTCCAGTTTTAGTTTGAACCAAATCATACCAGAGCCGCCAACTGGTGACTTACGCTGAAGTAAGATTGAAAAACATCTTCCAGCCGGTTTGATTAAAAACCCTTGCTTCCAAAACAAGTTAAGATTTCGCTTATTATTCAGATTTCTTTTAAAAATTCCCGGTTTATCAATTCTGCATTCACTTTAGATTCCATTTCAATTAATTAGTCGTAAACACCTTTTGGAAAAAGGCAATTCTAATGCAAATGCCAGTTGCCCAAGAGCCTCAAAACACGACTCCGAATTGCATTATGATTAGCCCCGTCGGCGGCAGCACTTTGTCATGGAGTGGCATGCAACATGCAGTTAGAGTCTTGCATCGACTTTGACTTCGGCCTTTCATGGCATGTTGGAATGCAGTCGGGGGCGGCCAAGCCCAGTTTAACAGTTACCAGACAAATGTCGGCAAACTAAACAAGGCAACGCAAGGTCGTCCGTCTCTCCACCCAGAGCTGCCAGCTTCCTGCCACTCTGTGCAGCGCTAATTGCTGGCATTGTTGTTGCTGCCGCTGCAGCCAGTTGTTGCCATTAAGTCAAATTCCTTTTTGGCGTTTCACATTGTCATCATCAACAAGTTCGCATATTATAATTGAATTCCCGCATCCGTTGGTGTCTGTCTCAACCCGTTTTCGTCTGTTCCCCGTCCCCTGCTTACTGCTTATTTTGGGCAATTTAATTAAATTCTCGTTCGCTTAGTTAATATGATTACCGTTGTTGCCGGAGGAGCTGGCATTTCGCCTTTGGGAGTCGGCTCAACTGCTTTTGAAGCTGTTTCAATTTGACTGTCTCTGCTGGCAATTGAAATGTGGTCTTTTTATTGATATTTATAGAATTTCTTGGCGGTGTCCGTTTTTGAAAGCAAGTGACAATTTGCTGGAAGTTTATTTGCTTAACCGACAGTTGTTAAGTGAAGTTTCGTTCTCAAAATTGATCAAATTGAAGCACTTCTGCTGGAACTAAGCAGTTGCTTTAATAAATGTCTATTTCTGGGCACGTTTTCAGCCCACTCTCAAGGCAAACACTTGGACGCCTCCAAGTCTGTTGCAGCCACAAAACAAATATCCCAGAATATCACAAAATCATCTCTCTGGCACATTGGTGTTATACAAACACGAAAACTCGTTGGCAACATTTCTTGAATATGCCAAAACAAAACTATAATTACAATACTCGCACATCGCAGACTAAACAAAGCTGAAAGTTAGCCAAGTATTTGCCACATGGTATTTCTTCTTCCCTTTTAGGTGCCCAGCTGCTTCCATTTGGCCAAAAATACTTTGACCCATGTTAGAGGGTGCTGACACTGACATTAATTCAGTTTTAATACCTCAACTCTGTGCCAATATCTACAACAAACAAACAAACAAAACATGATTACGGGCGAAAGTCTGCAATATGGCAAATGTTTTATACTCTTTCGACTTACTGTCAAACATGTGCTGTTTGGCTTAGGCTGCCTTTTACACAGTTCAACATATGAGTTGTTTTAAATGTAAGAATTTCTTTAAACTCATAGACATTTCCACTGCAAGCAACAAATTTGTCTCACTAAAACTAGTTTCTCGACCAATCATTCCTATGGCAGCTATAACCTATAGTCATCCGATTTTGACAAAACTTTGAAGAATTGTGTAAAGGCTTATAAAATAAATATATGCCAATTTTAAAGAGGTTTACATTGAAAACAAAAAAGTTTTTCTTACTAAGACTATATTTCTCACCCTACTTTTCTATGGCAGCTATACTATATAGATGTCCGAATTCGACCAAACTTAGTGGAATCATGGGAAAGCATTGCAAACTAAGAAATACCAAGTTTGGAGACGTTTTCTTTGTAAACAAAAAAGTTTTTCATACTAAGACTATTTTTCTAACCTTACTTTTCTATGGCAGCTATACTATATAGATGTCCGATTTGGACCAAACATGGCAAATTATGGAGAAGCATAGAAAACTAGTAAATACGAAGTTTGGAGACGTTTGCATTGAAAACAAAAAAGTTTTTCTCACTAGAACTAGTTTTTCGACCGATCGTTTCTATGACAGCCATATGTTATAGTCATCCGATCCGGCCGGTTTCGACAAATGTGCAGCGTATTTGTGGCAGAAGACTTTGTGCAAAATATGGTTGCCAGAGTTTTAAAACAGACGGAGAAGACAAGGAGACAAGGCTAAATCTACTTAGCTCGTCATGCTGATCAAGAATATATATACCGGAAATGCTTTCTTCTATGCGTTACAAATATTTAGGGTATAAAAACCAGGGCTGCAAACCCAAAAAATTTAGTCGATCTCCGGCTCGCGGGTTCGAACCAAAGTTTACCAATGGTTCAGGTTCAGAATTTAGAGGTTCAAGGTTTTTTGGCCAAGGTTTTATACATGTTTATATAGTAATCGACCTAAAACTGTTAGGGAATTGTCTCGATTTTGGGTTGGGATGGGATTTCACAATACTTTATATAAATAGAAACACTTTCATACAGCTCATGATATATCAAAGCAATGACAATGTGTTTCTACTTATATAAAGTATTGTGACGAAATAAAATCTTCGAAGTTCTGGACACAGCCCTTAAATATACGAAAAGTGTTTCCACAGTAATGTGGATAATTCCATCAGGATAACAGAAGAAGTCACTGGCAAAATGTTCAAATCTATCATTTTTGTTGAATCGAACTGGAATTTCGGATTCGGAACGGGTTCAGGTTCAGCTTTAATACCTTAAGAGGTTCCGGGTTCGAGCGGTTCGGTTTGGTTCAGTTTTCGGACGATACTTAAGAAGTGAGTCTTAGATTTTGCAACCCTGCAATCCTAGTGGTCAACATTTTCAATTTTCCTTACTTCTTTACTTTAGTTCAATCTTAGCCGGTAGAGTTTTCTAGCCGACATTCTGTGTTTTCGAAGGTCATTCCTCTAGAAACTTATGAACGAAACGTGCAAATCCGACATCATATTTTTGCACATTCTTCTAAGGATTTTAAAGATATACAACTAGTTTATAGGAATTCAGTTTCCTAAGTGTGCGAAAAGTCACATAAATAATAATATTTCATAATGTGACATTAGGCGAACCGAAACCGCTGCTTAGTTAGCTCCAAAAAACCAAGTAATGAACCAAACTGGCGGTTCAGAAACTCTGTGAACCAAACCAGTTGTTTGCATTCCTGATTTTACCAAATTTATATATTACATAAGCTTTTAAACTTAAGAAGCTTTGATTTTTGCTTTGGTAATATAGAGTGGAATGTTTTGCTGCTTCTGGAGCGTTTTCGAACCGGTTCAGTGGTGGTTTAGAGCAAGAGCAGGTACAATTACTAAAATAATTGTAAAAGTAATTACAATTTGATAGTCGTAATTCCAAGTTACACACCTTTGATTACTTAAAAATCGTAATTAGCAATGGCTATTTCATTATCAGAATAATCGAGATTTTGGTAATGAAACGTAATTAGGTATGACATTACAGCTGTCGCTTCGAAAATAAGTTTGGAAAGTATTGTTTCGCCGAAACAGACTTGAAAACCCAATTTCCACCAAACTAGGTGAATTGCCCGAAAGATCAGCTTGCAGACATTGTTAAATTTGTGTACCGATCTATGAAAAAAAGGGGAAATTTTCCACAAGACTGGTTTGAAGATATTGACTAATTTTCTTTCAGATCTTTTAATGAGAATTGGAACCTTAATGGCTGATATACTAAACAGTTTCATACACTAGTTTATCGATTATTTCTGACTTTGAAGTAGATTTTCGATAATATAAAAGACACGTGATTCATATTTTGCATGCATAAACTTAGAAATGAGTCTACCAATTGTAGCATTTTCGTGTAGATCTTTAAAAATAAGTTTGCCACATTTCCCCGACAGAATTCGCCAAAACCTGATCTCAGTACTCACTTTCAGCATAAGACTAAACTACCAAAGAAAAATTAACTTATATTTCTTAGGATTTGGGCTGTGTTCAATAAACTTTAAAATCGCTTATTTTAAAACAAAACTATAACCCAGATGACAAAGACAGCTTTTGGTTGAATCTTTGGCTTGGTTCGTCACAATTTCGGATTTGAACCTTTGCTTTTAACCATATTAGCATACCTTAGACATAGCCTATGACATTTGCCTGATCCGGATCGAAGGACCAATTACTGTGGTAGGGTAATCTTAACTATTATCGCGAATGCTAAAGCGTACAACACGTTTTCGAATCCGTTGTTGACACTTTATACATAGCAAAAGCGTGTTGGGAATCGATTTAGCTTTCGATCCGAACACATTTTGGATGGTTTTTTAATATACTGTCGGAAAAAAAATGCATAATGGAATAGAATTGCCTTCACTTTTCAACTCGCCAGCATATTCACAGAAGACTTTAAAATAATCATAGTTTTCTCTCCCATATTTGACCCGGATTTCTCATATTCAACATGTCAAAGATACTCTGTTATGTGTTTGTCTTTCTGACAGATAACTCTATGAAGACGATTTGAAATCCGCCTTTAATTTCCAGAATTATTTCGATATTTTCCCCCTAAACATAGTGATCCTTGCATTCAACGTTACAACTGTACTTTAGGTCTCATTCGGTATCACTGTTTCATTCCTACAGCTACAGTCGGCCTATAAACATCTAAATATATTTCCTAGAACTATTTGCTTCACAAGAAAAGCTACCGAAATGGATAAGAACAAGCCCTACTTGGCTACCTTTAGCGACAACAACCCGATAAGCACATTTGCGGATTCAACAGCCGACAAACTGCAAACTGAAAGATGAGCTTGAAATTTGGTTTGTAAGTGGGTAATAAGACTGGTTTTGAACTGACTCAATAGTGGCTTGAAATGTTAGCTGGAACTGGAACCGGTTCAATAGTGGTTCGGTGTCTTATCTCAAGCTTTATTTGAGCTATGGTTTTTCGGTTCAGTTCAGACTTCCCAAGTCGCCCAGAGAAAATACTTTGCTCAGCCGTCCAACAAGTCGTGCAACCCCAGTTCAGACCTAGTGTATTTGGCAGCTGTGGTCACAGCACGCGTGCCAAAATTTCAATATTGCACACTCATCTTGGGCATCTGGTATTTTGGCATCAATCCCAGTCCCACCCCTCTTCCACCCCGCTCACGCAACTCTTTCCGTTGGCCACATCCATCAAGCTGGGAGTGCGCTAATCGATTTCATTGACTCGCTAAATTTATGCGCACGGCCGGCGACTGTTCAGCGTTTTTATGTTTTCATCAAATTTGATGTTTATGTCCAAAGCCTTTTCTGTTTAATGAGATTTTTTATGAGTTGCCAGTTTTGGTGGTGGCCCTCGAGGCTGTTTCTTTCTCTAATTGCGAGTGGATGTCAAGTGGGAAAAGCGAGAGAGCAAAAGTAGACACAAAAGAGGAAAAACCACAAATGAATTCGCTCGCCAAATGGATCGACGTCAGCGCAGCATCCCATCGATAACTCACGTGTGCTTGGCTCTGTCTCTCTGTGTGTGTGTGTGTGTGTGTGAGTATGTCAGCCACACATGAAAAGCGAATTTTCTCCCCAAACAACAAAAAAAAAAAAAAGAAAACGTCGGAAAATTCGATGTCGAGGTCGAGTATGTGTGTTTGGGTTTTTCTTTGGTCAACTTCGCCTGCTGCGGCTGGCTGTTCGCCTGCTACGAATATCGGAAAATTCCTTTGAGGATTTGGCACAAAGGCGGAAAAGCCGCTGCGGCAACCTTTGATGACACACACACTCCCTCTTTCTCTCTCGTTTGGTGTCTCTCTGCACATTAATTTTCCCCGATAGTGACAAGCATTTGCAACCCCCTCTAGCCTCCCCCCTCCCCACAGCAATGGCAATGAAAAATGTTTTATGACCTCCCTCCCCTCCCCTCCCCTCTGGCTTATTTGCTCGAATGTGCCGGCTGCTGCTGCTTCTTAATACTTTTGACTTTTTGGAGGAAAAGCATTTCCCGAGACGAGACTGTATGTGTGCCTGTGTGTCTGTGTGTGTGTGTGTGTGTGAGTATGTTCCTAAGCGGTTTTCTCAGCAGCTGCGGCTGTTGCTGTTCGCCTGTTACATAATTCGCGTAATTTATTCAATTCTGAGAATTAATTTTTTAGAATTTTTGGGCCATCTGCTGGGAATTGAGTACTTATTTGTTATTGCTTACAATTTCAATTCAATATTTCCCAATTGATGTTTTGGGGGGAATTTATTTGCATGCAAAAATCTTGATCCAAGCGCTTGACTGGCAGTGTGAATGAAATTCATCTACAAAGTTCATGTAATCTTAATTCAAATCTATGAAAAGTAGTACTCAGTGGCGACAATTCATCAGGCAACGGCTAGGGGAAGTACCTACCAGGGCTGGCGCCATCTGTGGAGCAGTAGCGGTAGCTCGCACGCTGTTAATACTTTTTACTGTTAAGTAAAGCTTTTAACAGCTTTTCAATTTCAAATTATTTCGTTATTTATTGAGTGGAATATAATTAAAGATATATCTAAAGCCCAGTATAAGTTCCAAGCGATTGCTGAGCAATACTTTTTGGCGATTCCCAACAAGCATATAAAATACTTAGCCTTTGTAAATTGCCAGAAGCGGAAACCGTTTAAGATTTAAAGCTGTTCTGGTTCAATTTTTAAGCCTACTCAAAGTTTTGTTCAATGATTGCTTTCAGGGCAAGCATCCACTTATCCAGTAGCATAACAATTGCAATGCGTAAATCAACAACGAAAGCGCAATGCGCATATAGGCTGCGGGCATACCTGAACTAGCATGTCAAAGCCTGCTTTTGAAACAGTCAAATTAACTTTGTATGTTAGTAGTTACCTCAAAATTTCTCAAAAATGTATTGCTTGAGATGACCAGCGGTTAAGTCTTTTGGTGTTCTCAACTACAGTTTCACCCAATATCGATAGATTCCACTCACTGCAGCAGTGTGACCAGACGCTGGCAATGAAATAGTTATTTTTGAAAGCTGCAGGCAATTTTCTTGCGAAATAGTCTAATAAAATTGTTTGCTATGAACTAAATGCCACCTTAACTTACCTGATTCCAAAGAAGAAGTGACAGCGCCACTAAAAGTTCGCTCTCTGACAACAATGCATGATTCCTGTTAACGATCCTAGTCACAAAAAAGCGACACACTTATACACTAGGAGTGCGTTATGCGTTAATAGCCAACATTCAGCTTCTTTTGTATGGGAAAAAAGCTGATTGTTAGCTATTAACGCATAACGCACTGCTAGTGTAATTAGCCTATTAGACTCTAAGCCTATCAAGAATTACCATAAATGTTGATTTTGTTCACCTGAATCTTTAAACACATTTGTCTTCATCCAGATCATGAGACAATTATTACAGGTATGACAATCAGCGGTCTTTAAGTAATGAGCCAACAAAAATATAATCTTTTGTAGTTTTTACTTGACAATCTCCATAAGTCTCGCCACATAGTTGGCCACAGAAGGTAATGATTATACGCAGTTCTATCAATATTTGTTTCCTGTTGCCTAAGTAGGCTCTGAAATAACAACTTACTTTCATTCCTTTCCTGGCCGGTCTAGTGGACAGACCTGTTTTGCTTTTCTTTACTTTTCTTTTTGCTTACTTTAGCCCGAGCTTAAAATTATTTTAGTCTGCATGTTGCAATTGATGCTTTCCTATTGATTTGTTTTCCATTTTCCATCTTGCTCTGCTAGAACAAGTCTGGAACAAGCTGTATTTCTCTGATTGCGTCGCATGTCATTTAATAATCTGAGCTTGTCTGGCAATGTGAAATGAAGTAAAGTTAAAAAAACTAGAATCAATCTGCAGCGTTTGGCATAGAAACGGCTTGCAAACACAACACTTAAAATATTTACTACTGTGAGCAAAAAGTTAGGTATAAGGGTCAATTTAAACTTCGCGGGCCTAACAATTCGCGCAGGTTTTTATACTCTGTACCGTAGGTACATAGAGTATTATAAGTTTGTGCAAAAGTATGTAACATCCAGAAGGAAGCATCTCCGACCCCATAAAGTATATATATTCTTGATCAGCATCAACAGCCGAGTCTATATAGCCATGTCCGTCTGTCCGTCTGTCCGTATGAACGCACAGATCTCAGAGATGGTAAGAGATAGAGGTTTGACGTGTATGGGACATATGCTTCTTATGTCTGCAGGCAGATCAAGTTTATTTTCAATTTTGGCCACGCCCCCTCCCGCCCCCGCAATTTAGAAAAAACGTCATATCTCCCACAGTTTTGAAGATAGATGGCTTGTTCCTTCTGGACATATTTAGTTATTAGAATAACTTATCGATCCGCCAAAGGAATAAAGAAGATCGGATGAACGGTTTTCGAGTTATGATCAAAAGACAAAATTTCTTGGTACAGAGTATGTTATAGTCGGGCTTGACCGACTTTCTTTCTTGTTTATTTCTTGAGTTGGCAGGACTGTTGATGACATCTGTGCCAAATTTCATGTGAATGTCATTATCAGTCATATATTTACGCTTGTGTTTCCCAAACGACCAAGAGTGCATTCTTCGATTTTTACAATGTCTGAGCAGAGAAGTGCCATCAAATTTTGTTTGCGGAATGAAATTTCGGCTGCGGAAACGTTGAGGATGTTGCGGAAGGCCTTTGGTGATTCTACCATGTCACAAAAAAATGTTTATAAGTGGTACAAAAACTTCAAAGAGGGTCGAGAACGTGTGGATGACTTGGAGCGCTCCGGACGACCATCGACGTCAACAGATGACCAACACGTCAATGAAGTGGAGGAATTAGTGCTCAAAAATCGTCGGTTGACTGTTAGAGACCTTACTGATATGATCGGAATATCAGAAGGATCTGTGAAAACCATTTTGAAAGACCATTTCGTTTTGGTACCGAAAGTTCTCAATTTCTTGCAAAAAAGTCATCGCGTTGATGTGTGTGAAACAATGCATTCTGACTATCAGAACAAGCTCAAATGCATGATTACGGGAGATGAGACTTGGATTTATGCTTACGACCCTGAAACAACCGACCGATCAAGCGAATATCGTGCTAAAGGCGAGGCCAGACCGAAAAGAGCACGTCAAAGTCGTTCGAAAATCAAGGTCATGATGACAGTTTTTTTCGATTTTCGTGGTGTGGTGCACTATGAATTCCTTCCATCCGGCCAAACTGTTAATAAGGAATATTAATTGAGCGTTATGCGTCGTTTGCGTGAAGCAATTCGTCTAAAAAGACCAGAATTATGGGCCAACAACTCTTGGTTTTCTCACACAGCACTCGTTCTTCGTGACCATTTCGCCACAAATTCGACGCATATCGTTCCGCAGCCACCGTATTCGCCTGATTTGGCTCCCAAAACTCAAGAGACCACTTCGGGGAACGCGTTTCGAGTCGATTGAGGAGATAAAAGCTGAATCGAAGAAAGCGCTGATGGCTATACCGGAAAGGGACTATTTGGCATGTTTCGAGGATTGGAAAAAACGTTGGCATAAGTGTATTTTATCGGGAGGCGATTACTTTGAAGGGGATGAAATTGATTTAGAAGAATAAATAAAGATGTTTCATTCTACAAACAAATTCTTACTTTTTGACCACAGTAGTATATTTCTGAGTATCTCCATCTCTGGCTAAAGTGTTCGTATTCTTCCCTCGAAGAGTATTACAAACTTTTGCTGCCCACCTCGCCTTATTGCAATGTTCTGGCTATGCCAATGCATTGGCCCACAACCTTAACCCAAATATATATAAATGGAAAAAAGAAAAAGCAATTCCTGCTCCTGTTACTGTTAGTGCTACGCCCAGCTGCACTCGGCGAGCCACAACAAAGGGACGTGCCGCGCCCGACTGACTGGCGCACAGCACTGAGAGCACTCTATAATCTCGTTCACGCACGCCACTCCCCTAAAATTGATATGCGATGCCATGGCAAATGCAAACACCAACAAACATCATCATCAAGCGTTGGTCAGGCGTCATCAAAAACGTTCCCAGTTGTCGCCTCTGCCCCCTGTGCCGGTCGGTTGGTAGTTGCGGGAAATGATCAAAGCGTTTGCACGGCGGCTTTTTTTTTGGTTTCAAAGAAACGTTCCGACATTTCAAAGAAATGTTCCGACATTCGTACCAGGCGAACAGCAACTGCAAGAGAGTTGAGATGTTGTGCCAAAAAAAATGGAAAAATTAAAGTGAATGAAACACGCCGAACCACCACACCACCACACAGTGGTTGGTAGTAGCTGGGCGTACGAAATTGGCTGTGCCCCGATTTTATTCTAGGTTTTGTGTTGCTGTTGTTGTTGTTGTATATTTATTATGCGCGGTCTCTCTGTGCTTTGTTCTGGCATGGCGAAAGAAAAGAGGGCAAGGGGGTTGGCAGCACAAGAACAAAAAAGCAACCAAAAAAAAAAGGTGCTGCTGGTGTTAGAGTTGGACTAGGTCTGGGTTAATGGCTGGGCTGGCTGAGAGTGTGTGTGAAATTGGCCATTGGGGTGGGTACAACTACAACTACATGGAAATTGGACCAGGCAGACAAAATTGGTCGATTTTAAAATGTGCTAAAAGTTTTGCACTTGAATTTGAAGTGAGTCCAGGCTAAGCATGGATTTTAAAGGCAATTTTTGCTTGGTTTATGTCGAGTTTACATTTTACGCCGGTTCGGGTTCGGTTCAAAAAACCCGGAGACTGCTGCTCCAAAGCGGTTTACAGGTTCGAAAGCAACCAAGACAGAATACAACAGTAAGGCAGTGCGACTTGTTGTTGTACACTCAAAAAAAAGAGCAGCCTAGAATCAAGGTTAAGCACTTCCTAAAAAAAAAAAAAATTGCCTTTAATTCAACTTTCAAGGCATTTTTTTACCTATACGGCCAGATTTTGACCTAAAAGACCAATTTTCTGTCAGTTTTTTTTTTAGGAAATGGTCGCCTAAATTTAAGGTCACGTTTCCTAAACGTTTGTAAACAATGTTGAATCAGTGTAAGCTTAAGCTTTCGGCTGGCAATAAGCTGCGTGGCTCAGATGTTAGAACATTGCCTTTGTACGTGGGAGTTGTGAGTTCGAGTCCCACGGCAGTCATATTATATTTTTTTTTTTTTTTTAACAGTGCAATTGGGACTTCCGATTGTACAAAGCACCTCTATAGTATGTGGCACAGTTTAAATCTGAAGTCAAATATTATTTAAAAACAAGAAATTGCTATTGCGCTGCAGCAGGGAACAGTCTTTTGATCATAACTCGACAACCGTTCAACCGATCTTCACCATTCCTTTGGCGGAGCGATAAGTTATCCTAATAACTAAATATGTCCAGAAGGAACAAGCCATCTATCTTCAAAACTGTGGGAGATATGACGTTTTTTCTAAATTGCGGGGGCGGGAGGGGGCGTGGCCAAAATTGAAAATAAACTTGATCTGCCCTGCAGATATAAGAAGCATATGTCCCATACATGTCAAACCTCTATCTCTTACCATCTCTGAGATCTGTGCGTTCATACGGACAGACAGACAGACGGACAGACGGACATGGCTATATCGACTCGGCTGTTGATGCTGATCAAGAATATATATACTTTATGGGGTCAGAGATGCTTCCTTCTGCCTGTTACATACTTTTGCACAAACTTATAATACTCTGTGTGTACCTACGGTACAGAGTATAAAAATTTCCGCCCACACTAGGACTCGAACCTACAACCTCCACGTTCAAGTCAGATATTCTAACACCTGAGCCACACGGATCATTGATAAATTAAAGCTTAAACTGATATTTCTACATTACGAACATTAAGAAAAATGCACCTTATATTAAGGTTACATTTCCTCAACAATAAAATGACTAAAAATTTTGCCAGCTAAAATGACTGGGTTCTTTAGAGGAACTTGACCGCACATCGCGCGTAATGACAATGGCGGACAACGTTAAGACGTCATGTCAATAGTGCTTAATAACCGGAAGACCCGGGCTCGAGACCCAGTTAAGGTAATAAGGTATGATAAACGATTTTAAGAGTTTTTCGAAAGAAGAATTTGAACACCAATATACTACTACCACCACACAAGGTCAAGGCAGGGTGAGGTGTGCGAATTGTTTATATAACGTGGGGGGGGATACAAAATTTTTAAGTTTTTGAGGAATTTTGTTCCTAAAAATAAGGTAACTTTAGCATCGGTATAAGGCAAAAAACTGCCTAAAAGTTAGGAATGTTGTTCCTAAAAGTAAGGTCAATAATTCCTCATTTTTAGGCAGTTTTTTGCCTTATACCATGGCTAAAATTACCTAAAAGGTTAAGGTCATAAGCGACCTTAAAGTTAGGTTAATATGTCTCTGGCTCCATTTTTAGGCCAAATTACCATGAATTTAAGGTTATTTTCGGGGGTTTAAGGCAACTTATTTTTTTGGGTGTAGCTTTCTTATAGATAGATTTAATGTCATCTACTCGCATTCAAACCAAAACTGATTTCAACTCATTCGGCAAAAGAAAATGGGCATAAATAAAACTGTCATGAAATGTTTTTTAGCTGAGTGTTTTGTTTTTTCATCTTTTCTTTTTTTTTTGTATTTTTTTTAATGCTTGCATTACACACATTGATTACATATATGTAGTTGGATATGGGAACAGTGTCTCGGTTATTGAATTAGACATTTAAGTTGCTGGCTTGTCTACTGCAAAAAAAATCAACTAATTCAACGTTTGCCACATTATTGGACAAAAAAAAAAACACAAAAACCGTGCACCCTCCTGGATTAGAGTATTGTGGGTGTGAAAACGACTAGATTGGTGCCAAGCTTCGCTTAGATTCTTGGACTGGAAGCATTGATTGATTCATTTTGTTTGCTTAGCGCATTTAACATATGTATGTATATAAGTCTATGGTTATTGTAGCAATTTGAATTAATAATCAAGTGTTGGCTGGATGAAATGTGAAATGCTTCTGTGTGTATACAAATGTAGCAACGTGAAACGTGTGGAGATGGTGAATTTGGTAATGAGTTTGGCATGCTTTTTAGAAAACTTAATTCATTCGAAATATTAGAAAAGTTGTATCGTTTTGGAACTCATGCTGCATTTATGCTATGGATGTGCGGAAAGAGTAGTTTGAGCACAAATGGGTTAAGGACGGACCCCAAAACGATGGTATTCATAGGCTAAGATCAAAGAAGATTTTTATACCCTTGCAAAGGGTATTATAATTTTGCCCAAAGCATAGAAATATTCATTTCCAATCCCATAAACTATATATGTTCTTGATCAGGGTGACGAGCTGAGTCGATCCATCTGTCTGTCTGTTTCTACGTGAACTAGTCTCTCAGTTTTGAAGCTATCGAGCTGAAATTTTGCACAGAGTCTTCTTTTTGCTGCACACTAGTAATATGTCGGAACCGACCGTATCGGATGACTATATCTTATAGCTCCCATAGGAACAATCGGTCGGAAAACTAGTTTTTGTATGAAAAACTTTGTAATCGTAGGTTTTATATGTTTTCTTATAATTCTACCAAGTTTTTTCAAAATCGGACAACTATATGGTATAGCTGCCATACAAAAGATAGGTCTGAAAAACAATCTTAGTTAGAACAACTTTTTTGTTTTTATTGGTAGCATCCTGTAATTTTGTATTTGTTTGTTTCTCGAGCTTTTACACAATTCTACAAGTTTTTGTCCAAATCGGATGACTATATCATATAGCTCCCATACGAACAATCGGTCGGAAAATGGGAAAAAAGTATGTCTTGAAAATATTTAAGCGAGCGCTTGCAAGGGTATAAAAACTTCAGCACAGACGAAGTTAGCTTAGTTTTCTCGTTAGTACTAGCACCATAAACTCTTTAAGTCATAAAGACTCTCTGGGAAATTAGTTTTAATGTCTTACTCCTTTTATTTTGGCATAGACTGCTTTACTTTTAAAACAAACTTGCCAATCCGAACAGCAAGAGAACGCTTAAGTTGCTATTCCTCAGAAAGTCCAACAACCAACAGCAAATATATCAAACCGAAGTTCGCTTACCGAACACACCTAGGGCTATACTATTCTAAACAGGGCCTGAAGCCCAAAGAAAATGTTCGGAGCTCAGGTACGCGAATGGTTAAGTTTCACATATTTATACTCTGTACCGTAGGTACATAGAGTATTATAAGTTTGTGCAAAAGTATGTAACATCCAGAAGGAAGCATCTCCGACCCCATAAAGTATATATATTCTTGGTCAGCATCAACAGCCGAGTCGATATAGCCATGTCCGTCTGTCCGTCTGTCCGTATGAACGCACAGATCTCAGAGATGGTAAGAGATAGAGGTTTGACGTGTATGGGACATATGCTTCTTATGTCTGCAGGCAGATCAAGTTTATTTTCAATTTTGGCCACGCCCCCTCCCGCCCCCGCAATTTAGAAAAAACGTCATATCTCCCACAGTTTTGAAGATAGATGGCTTGTTCCTTCTGGACATATTTAGTTATTAGAATAACTTATCGATCCGCCAAAGGAATGAAGAAGATCGGATGAACGGTTTTCGAGTTATGATCAAAAGACAAAATTTCTTGGTACAGAGTATGTTATAGTCGGGCTTGACCGACTTTCTTTCTTGTTTTTGTTTAACTTCTTGAGAAAAGGGAATGAGAATGAGTTGTAAGCTCGAATCATAGAGGAGGTAAGTGAAAACCATAAATTTAAGTTGTAAGACTTTCTCCTCCCGTGGCAATCTTCGTGCCCTCGCTCACCACTCCGATCCTCCTTCACACACTACCTTGTGTGAATAGTTGTATATTATTTGTATATTTTGGGCTCCAACCGTGGCATGTGGAAAATCTATACGCCTTTTGTGGAAACGAGAAAAGTAAACGCATTTTTTATGACATCAATAATCGTTGCTTTGGTTGCGTGATTAAGCAGTTGACAGACGAAATCAATGAATTAACCGCTTGAATATGAGAGTGTTGCTGCAACAGGCTCGAATCACAGAACGGAAATGATCATTCATGATTCCGGTAGATACTTTCAGTGGTTTAATGGAATCGCCACCTGCCATTTGCCAATTTACTACGAAGAAAGATGAACTCATTAGAATATATTTGTACGATTCAAATATCAAATCCCGGGAGAAGTGCATTCATACAAATAGGTCGATCGCTTTAAAAGCAAAGACGGAGTCGGAGTAATTATCCAGTGCAGTTCCTAAACACCTTGCATTTGCCTGTCTGGTCGCCTTATCAAGTCTTGAGGCAAGGACTTTGACAGTTCAAGCAAGAAGATTGCCCAATACCACGACTATCCTTGACATCAAAAGAGTGGCAGTTCCAGCTCAAAAGTATTTTTAGTTTAGGTTAGATAGTTCCGGCTGACATGAGATAAGGTCACACATAGAACTTAAGGTCCTTAATGAGGCTGGGTAATTATTTGGGTACGTTTGACTTAGAAATCCTAGAGGATTTTTCACGTTTTGGCGAATGCCAATAATTTTTTTGGGGGCTGCTTGCCTAGCTTTATGGCATGAGCGGCTGCTAGGCAGTGACCCGTTAGTATGCCAATGAGCAGTCTACAGTCTCTTCTTTGGAGTTGTAGCAGATAGTGCATGAGTTTTTTTTCAAAAGTATTTAGATTTTAGCAAATTTTGCACTTGCGATTGAACATAAACAAGTCACGAGTCGCAGTCGCTGGAAATGTCATGTTCTAGGTGGCATGTTCCCGAGTTGGCAAAACATCGGCAGTCTTCTTACAAGCTTCTTAGCTTCATGGTTTCAAGAAACAAGAAATTCTCCTATGAAATCCGTCCTAAGGCGATTTATCCTAAAATTAAGAAAAATATTTTCTCAAAACTGTAAAATTTTCTAAGTTTCAGAAAATTTTTCCACAGCGAAAACTAAAAATTCCTGCCAAACTTCATATAAAAAAAACTGTGCCAGGAATTATTAGTTTGCTTTTTCGTTTGTTGTGTATCCAGCAACACGAACGAAATCCACACTTGTATAGGCAGCGGCGTAACAATAGCGGCGTTTCGGAAGCGTGTGTGGAACGAGAAACAGCTGATATTCAGGCCAGGAATATATTGCTGACAATTGTTTTGGAAGTGATTTGACAAAAGATGGAGGCAAGGATTGATAATTTTCAACGGGACGAGAAGATAGCTTTAATAAAAGCAGTGGAGGCACGACCATGTCTTTGGCTTATTACAGAAAAAAGGAAAAGAAAATAAACTCAGCTGATTTGAATGTGTGACCAGGCACATTTCAGTACAATTTGGGCACAATTTTTTATCAACACATTTCAGGAGCATTTGGGCACATTGTTTTAGTTAGGTTCCACACAACTAAAATAAATAGCAAATTCCTGCCAGGAGTTTTCCGCAGTGCTGGATAAAGGCCTTAAACGAGAAAAAGTTTTTTTAATTTTAGGGTGAATCGCCTTAGGACGGATTTTGTAGGAGAATTTCTAATTTCGAGGGCGATTTTTCTTATGAGTGTAGGGATAGGAGTTAGGGGAAAAGTAAAAGAAATGGATGCCATATTCCTGTCAAACGTGTACTTCTGCTAGCAGAATATTAGAGCTGAGTTGCCTGGAGATGAATTTAAAAAGAATCTTTCGACCTTACTCTTACTTAATCCACATCCATAGCATAAACCATAGCATGACACTTCGAATGGTGCTAAAGTTGATCGAAAAAAAGGGAGAAAACTGGTGCAAAATATGAAAATGTTTGTGTGTGTGTTTCAACTGAAATTGCTAGCTTAAGTTGTAGTACAATACCTTCTATGTGGGCCTGGCGGCTGATGGTTTTTTTTGGCAAGTGGTGTTAGATTTACAGTATATTTCTTCTTTTCTCTACTTTTCTTCTCATCTCATCTCTTGTTTTTGGCTTAAAGTGAACTTTGTGTGTTTGGTTTAATTCGTCGGCCTCCGTTTGTCTGGTTGATGCAGCAGTTTGGTTCTCTCTCTGTTTTTTTTTGGTTTTGTTTTTTAAGGGTTTCTTTATTATTTTGTTGTCTTGTATTATAATAATAGTAATCGTAATTATTACCGGTTCTACATCGTTTCGTTTCCTTCCTTCTATCATCTGCTGTGTGTTGCGTTTATGAGCGAAAGATGTTCGCTTTGGGTTTTCTCATTTTTTACATTTATATAATTTACACATGCATTTCATTTATATGTATATATATATAAATATGTATGTATATGTAGGTTTGTAGCGCATATTACACAATGGCGCGATACAGTTATGTATGTGGGGGGTTATATTATATATTGGTATATATCTTATGTGGGTAAATACTTTTGATTAAAACACTTAAATTGCACAAAAAACCTTCGAATAGGTATGCTCTCATCGTAATGTGTAGTGTGTAGAGTGTTTTACATTTAGAATTCTTAAGTATCCTCAGCCAGCATAATTTTTGTTTTTTGCTGGATTTTACGATTTTTTTTTGAAAGGATTTTTGTTTGCTTTTTTTGTTGTAGTTGCCAAATGGCTAATATATGTATATATATATTTGTATATTGTATACACATCGATACATATATAGATGTTAGGTTGGACTTAGGCGCTAAAGAGTGTTTTTTCTTTGTGGTTTTTCCAAAAATGTATGAAAGCCTGCGCTTGTTGTTTACTTGTATTTGATTTCTGCTTAGTTAATAATTGAATGCATAACATTTAGTATATATATTTGTATGTATATAATTTGATAATTGTATTTTTGTATTTATTTGTATTTGTATATTAGATTTGGTTGTTTATGTTGAACGTCATATGTAACGCAATTAAAAAAAAAACAAAAAAAATTACCTGCCTGCAGGCGGCTCAAGGACCAAGGACTGAGGGCAGAGTGTGAGCCTGAAGTTGCTTGGCCAATCAAAGTTGGGTTCCCTGCGGTCCAGTTGTTGTGGGATGGGGGTGGTGTGTTAAGGAGAGAAGTGTGTGCGTATTTACAGCCGGTACGGGTCCGTTTCTACTTCCTTCCTTCCTTCTTCTGTGTGTATTTTTCTTGTATAGGAACTCAAACCATTTTGTTTACTGTTCAGTCAGTTAGTCAGTCAGTCAGTTAGTCAGTTAGGCGCTTATACTTCAAGCCAACACACTCTGCCCCCAGCTCGGGTCCTGCCTAATCCTTTGGCTTTAACTCTTGTATATCTATGTTACACCATCAATGAAAATAGTTTCTGCTTTTTGTTTGTGCATCTTGGCTACATATATGTATATATATATATATATATCTTTTAATTGTTAGAGTACTTTTAATTATTAGTTGTAACATTTGTGTTGTTATGTGTGTAAGTTCCGTTCAATTTTCTACGCATGGTTGTTGTTTTCTTCAAGTTTTTGGTTTTTGGTTTTGGTTTAAATATACAATACATCAATAATAACTCTTCATATGTGTTTAGCTTTAGTTAGTACACTTATTTAATTTGTTTCTTTATCGTCGTAGAACATTTAAGGGGGAAAACAATTTGAAAAAACTCACTACGTTTATATATAGTATATATATATATGTATTTATTTAGTATTTGTTTAAGTATTTGTTGTTTTGCTTTCTACCACATTGAATAAGTTTTTGCAAGCCCTTAAGCTGGTGGTGGTGGTTGTTGTTGTTGCTTGGGGCCTGCCACAGTTATTGTAATATTGTGTGTGTGAAAAAAAAGAGTGAAGTTGCTTTTGTTAATTGTATTTTTTGCGTCGAGTTGTTTAATGTGTTTTGTTTGTTCTTGCTTAGAGCTAGACTACTTGCTTGTTGTTATTCGAAAAACTCCAACTGCTACATAAAAACTGTTTAAATGGTTACCTTTAGTTTTTTGCTTTCTTTTTCTTCAGTGCATATATTTTTTTTTTTTGTTTTTTTTTTGCATATTTTTCGTTTGTTTCTTGTCCATTTGTATCTTTGTGGCTTAGTTTGCTGGGGGTGTGTGTGTGTGTTGTGTTGTGTGTGTAGTTAACCAGATGTGTTTGTCGTTTTGTTCGTTTGATTCATTCAAAGGGTCATGCCTGAGTAGGGTAGTAAAGGGTTGCTGTGTTCCGCTGGCATTTCAAGCTTCTTCTCCCTTTTTGGTAAACAGAAACAGCGGCAACAATTTGTTGGTGAAATTCATAGAGTAAACGGAAAATTCCTTCGTCCTTTTGGTGGCAAAATAATATGCAATATTCAAGTTACACACACTTAGGTAGTTGTTGTACATGTATATACCATATTGTATATGAATAATATATATTGTATACATATATATTTGGTAGTTGTTGATATATAATCTTGTATAATTAATTGTCATACACATCGATAGATTTGTAAATAGAACTTTCTGTTAGGTACAAACTTTGCATTCTCCCCGTGTTTTTTTGTTTTTGTTTGTTTGGTTTTCGGTTGTGGGATATATGTATGTCTCTGTATATGTATGTTTATGTTTTTGTGGGGGATCTTGTGTGTGTTCTTTTTTGCGGCATATGTATACCATTTAGCTCTCAAGCACATCAATTTAGTTGCCAACATCGATAGGTAAAATGCATTTGTAATTGAAATTTGGCTTAAACACCTAGACACATGTATATAAGAAGTATATATGTATGTAAATATTTCTGGTTTGTATATAATTGGTAACACTCAAATATGCTATAAGTACTAATGTGCTTTAAATGTAGTAAATAGTTGTGGTTGAGGGGGGGTGCGGCGACTTGCCCCGCCAGCGGAACGCACTGCAAGTGTGACGGGCTGGTGTGCACACCCAAAGCCGCGTGCCTGCAGCCGGGCAAGTGCCGCCCCACCACCCGGCCAAACCAATATTAGATAATCCTTCGCTAGCCAACCATGTTGTGGAGCCTTTTTCGAACCTTCCAAGTGCTTAGACCAACTCAAGTGTTAACTAAGTAGAATCTCTAGCTACAAATTATGAAACAGCGAATAACTTAATAAGACCCCCGAAACGCCTTACTTCTTGGCCGTCGCCTTCTGCTCCCTTTCCTTGGCCGCTGCCTTGGCGCTGCTGGTGGGCGCCTCCTCGGCTGCCGCCGCCGCCGCCGCCGCCTCCTCGCGTGCCTTGTCCTCCTTGAGCGGCTCCTTGGCCGGCGCCACAGCCGGTTCCTTGTCCAGTTCACGTTTCTCGCCCGAAGTGTTGGCCGGCAAAGCTTTAAGTATGGCATGCACCTCCTCCGCCACCGCCATGAGCACAAACTCAAACTGCTGCCGTGTGGCCACCACTCCCGAACGCTGATCTCTCAAATGCTCCAATGTGGCGGCTATGTCTATCTCACGTGCGCCCTTGTTCATGCGTTCCAGCACCAGGTCGAGCAGTATGTAGGCACCGGTGCGACCGGCACCCGCACTGCCATGCACCACAATGGGACAGGAGCGGCGACCGCGATACGACTTGTTCACTTTGCTGTGGGGGGAGGGAAGGGAACAAGAAAGGTTAGTTTAGGAGGAATTCGGTTGAAAGTTTAAGAAATGGGAAAGTCGGTCAGGCCCGACTATAACATACTCTGTACCAAGAAAATTTGTCTTTTGAGCATAACTCGAAAACCGTTCATCCGATCTTCTTCATTTCTTTGGCGGATCGATAAGTTATTCTAATAACTAAATATGTCCAGAAGGAACAAGCCATCTATCTTCAAAACTGTGGGAGATATGACGTTTTTTCTAAATTGCGGGGGCGGTACGGGGCGTGGCCAAAATTGAAAATAAACTTGATCTGCCTGCAGACATAAGAAGCATATGTCCCATACATGTCAAACCTCTATCTCTTACCATCTCTGAGATCTGTGCGTTCATACGGACAGACGGACCCAAGGATCATTATTTTTCATATCCTTTGGATGATTTTTAGCTCCGTTGGATAATTAAAAGGATATTTCAGACACATCCCTCCCAAATGGATGCCGGAGATCATCCTTTTTTTCTCTGTGTAACAGCAAAAGTTGAAAATAAACTGGACCTGCCTGCAATTAAAAGAAGCCATTCAAATCGAACCTCTATGTCGACACATTTCTATGTCGACTAGGATGTCGCTCTGATCAGGAATATAGACACTTTACAGGGTCGGAGATGCTTCCTTCTGGCTGTTGCACTCACTTTTTCAATATAAAATTTTCTCATATCAATAAAATGCCGACAATCAAACCTCTGAAATACTGCGAATGGTTTCATTCTCTGGTACGAACCCGCTGGAAAGTGACTAACTTGATTTTGTTGAAAGGAAGAGTGTCCTGCTTACCACAGCCTAGAAGAGTGCCTTGACCTAAGCATAGAAAGCTAGCCTCACCTCTTATGTTGATGAATATACATCCAGAAAAAATTAGAACGAATAAGTTAAGAACGAACGCTCTAAAAAAAATATTTTTTCGGTCTTGAATCTTCAAGAATTTTGCTCTTGAAATTGAGCTAAATTCGTTCTCAGTATGATGTATTTAGGCGAGGGGACTGAGGTAAAACAGAAACAGAGAGGAGAGCAGGCACATTTGAGAGCACGCAGCGTTGAACTCGCTCTCTCAGTTTGATTTTTTATGGAAGAGGTGTGTGTGTGGGGAAGCTATCGAGCGGAGAGCGTAATCGATTTTTGCACTCATGTTGCTTTGGAATTCCCAACCAATTATGGCATTGCTGGCCAGTTGACAAGCAAAGACTGATACTCCTTTGGGGTGTTATGTATTCCTCGAGCCGGCGAAAACTTGCCACATGGCTTAACAATTAGTTTTCCATGAAATAGATTTCAACAAAATGGAAAAAAAACAACTGCTTTTAAATTGTTGTATGATTGGAATCTATGAAGCTCTTGATTTAAGAGTAAACGATCGTACTCTTGAATCTGAAGAGCTCTTGATAAACGGAAGAACATTCTATAATTTGGTCAATGCTCTATGCTCTTGATTCAAGAATGAATAACCTTGGATTTGAGTTCGTTTGGCACTTGATTCAAGAATTTTGCTACTTGATTTGAGAATGTTTCATTCCTAGATCAAGTGTTGAATCTCTTGGATCAAGAAAACCTGGATCAAAAATTCATACTTGGATCAAGAATTTCGCTCTTAGATCAAGAATTTTCAATCTTATCGAACTATTGATCACGAATTATTCTTGATCCAAGTATGATTCTCTATTTCTCTATTTTTTCTCTGAGTGTGCGGACTTGTTTTGACATATTGCAACTAGACTTGAGACTTGTTTCTTTCACGACGACTTATGTCGATTTTGGAAATGATTTTGAAATGAGAATACGAAACCGAAAGTATTAAGTCACAGAGGATCCGTTTTTGGTAAAGCCGGTATCTTTAGTCTGATGGGTTAAGCAGGAGAGGTTGACCTATTGTCCCAAGTCTGCGACTACTCAAGGCGGGGCTATGGCAGAGAAGAAGTTGTACCGACTACTGCTCTACTTCGTAATGGCAAATGCTGCAGAAATCATGTTCTAATATGACAGTGACCCGTCATGGTCCCCACCAGAAACGTTAAGTGTTTCCGTTGGCCACCTAAGCCTAAGCCTCTCTACTGTACAGAAGATACACAGAAAAAACAAGAAAGAAAGTCGGTCAAGCCCGACTATAACATACTCTGTACCAAGAAATTTTGTCTTTTGATCATAACTCGAAAACCGTTCATCCGATCTTCTTCATTCCTTTGGCGGATCGATAAGTTATTCTAATAACTAAATATGTCCAGAAGGAACAAGCCATCTATCTTCAAAACTGTGGGAGATATGACGTTTTTTCTAAATTGCGGGGGCGGGAGGGGGCGTGGCCAAAATTGAAAATAAACTTGATCTGCCTGCAGACATAAGAAGCATATGTCCCATACACGTCAAACTATCTCTTACCATCTCTGAGATCTGTGCGTTCATACGGACAGACGGACAGACGGACATGGCTATATCGACTCGGCTGTTGATGCTGATCAAGAATATATATACTTTATGGGGTCGGAGATGCTTCCTTCTGGATGTTACATACTTTTGCACAAACTCATAATACTCTATGTACCTACGGTACAGAGTATAAAAATGGGGAGAAAAAGTCAATCCCAAGAAAACATGACTTTATCTCGACATTCGGATTGAAATTTCAATCAAAGGTCGTTCTGGAGCCGAGATATCCGAGATCAAGTCAATCAAATTCGTACTTGGAAAGAGAAAATCCGGGATTGACCGACTTCTGACATCGTTTGGGATTGAGTTAATCCCGGATGGCTTGATTTTTTTTCTGTATACACACATACACAGCCAGATGAAGTGTTTTACCTTTGGTGTGAAGCTTATATGTGGCCATAGGCATACCTATCCTGCTCTTCTCTAAAATATGCTCGTTGGTGGTACCTATTCTGGCTCGTTATCGCATATGTTGCGATGTCCAGGCTCTCATATGCGATGTAAACGCAAGTGTTGTGCGATCTCATTTAGAAATGAGCGACATTCAGTAAGTGCTTAAGAGTCACTGGCATGAAAACGTTATCTTTTTTGACCGATAATGTGCTCAGCTAGATGGCAGCTTCCTGGGTGAGGCGGTCAGGAAGGCGAAACGATAAGTTCAATTTGTGGTTGGTGAAGAAAACGCTACCTCCTACTTGTTAGTCGAGTTCAGAACCATTAGAGTAGATGTTGATGGCATTAGCTCTGCTGTGGTGTAGATGGTATTACTCATCTTAGCCAGGGATATAGACGTCGCATGAATTGTCGAACGTGGTTTTTGGCTTAGAGAAGACTTGGGGATGTGGTGATGGCTCAGTAGTTGGTGTCAAACGGGGAGCGAGGCTAAAACAAATTTCCGCACTTCTCTGAACCTGATGCAGGTTGTTCAGTTCTGATTGTTTTCCGAGCGCGCTGGCCAACAGAGAGTAATGTAGGGAGCACCACAGACCCATAGAAAGAGGCAAAAACCACATAGAACGCCTTAAGCCATGGATGCAAGTAGCCTATACGCGCAGGCCGCTTTCGTTGTTGCTTGGCGCAAACCCTTTGCAATGCGTATAGCGGCTTACTTATCTTTGTATGTGTCTCTCTGCACTTTCTAACCTATACCTCTCGCAAAGTATACTTCCACCTATGTGTAAAAAATGTTGTTGCGCGACGAATGCTTTCAAGTGCATCAGACAGCTACGAGTACACGCACAGCACCACAGCTCAATAGCTGGTTTTCGTTGTTGCATCCCTCTATCGATACTCACCGTCTAAAGTCCAGCAGTGCCTTGGCCTGCGCCGGTACTCCCATTTGAGGCCAGGACAGGAAATGGAATTGGGTCACGGTGCGGGTTTCGCTTGTGCGTAGATTTTTCAAATAGAAAGAACGTACGAGATAATCGTCACACCAAATGTGTTCACTAACCAGGTGAACCTGTGGATAGGCAAAAACAAACAGAAACTAGAAACCTTCAACAGCCCAGGGGACCACAGCGAACCCACCTCATAGATGTGATAGACCTCTGCACCCTCTTCGGGCCAATAGCGCGCACAAGCCACCTCACCATTCTCCTGTAGACGGCACAGGGCCACAATGACCACGGCTCCCTGTTCCCAAATCATTTGCCAGAAGTGTGCCAAGGTGGAGGGTAGCGGTCCCTGGGCAGCCACATAGGCGGGTGCACGAGGATCGTGATCGGTCTGCAGACAGAGAGAGAGAGAGAGGGGTTATCAAATTGTATCCTAATCTCTTGGTTACTCCAATTCCACTCACAATCGTTGAAGCATTCACATAGTCCAAGCCCTCGGCATTGGCCAAATGGTTGAGCACCACGCGCGAGTGATCGTACGGCAAGGGAGCACCGGGACGATTGAGATTAGAGCACTGGGGCTGAGAGGCGGCCTCACGGGCGCTCGGCTCGGCCTCATAACGGCATAGAGCCTCCCATTCGCGCTGCAGGCGTCCCTTGTTGCGCAAGTGATCCTCCATGTAAGACTGCAAGAGGCACTGGGGATTAGCTGGAGTTGTGTGAGCTGGGACAAAGGCACTTACCAAGACCATGTGTCCAGTTGAGATGTCCATGTTCGTCAGGGCGGGCTCCTCGCTCCAGGATGAGGTGCTGGAACGCGACGAAGGTGGTCGACCCTCCGTCTCCTTGCTCAGCGAGGTGATGCGACCACTTTGGGCGGGCTCGGTGGCACTGGCGCCGCCACTACCATTGCCATTGCCATTTTTGCCCGCCATGCGTGCCCGGCACAGTTCCTGGTAGTCCTTGCTGCAGGTCTCCGCACCCGCCATGCCCGTCTGCAGACCACCCAGCTTGTCCCGCTTGCGATCGTGCCGCTTGATCAGGATCAGCGTGACAAAGATGACAATCACGGCGGCCGCTCCGGCTCCGGCAAACATATAGGCCATGATGTGCGTCACATCCGGCCCCTGCTCGTCCAGCTCGATGCGCGAAGCGGACACACTGGGATCGGGCAGGTCCTTGATCTTGTCACCCACCCCAGCATGCAGCACATAGAAGCCGACGCGTCGCTGGATGTTGTTTTTGACGCCGCGGTTCTCGTTGATGAAGCGTGCCACATCCGAGGCGGACTTGCGCTCGGGGTTGTTTGAGTCCACCCGGAAGCTAACTTCGTGTGGTTGAACGCTAAGGCAGGAAGGCAAGGGTAGGGGTTAGGCAGGTGGAGGGGCAAGTGGACGCCACTTACGTTAAATAAGAAAAGTATCCCTGCAAGTGTAGTATCTGCGCCAGCTCATTCATGATGCGCTGCCCATCGTACCAGCTGTCGATTCTGCAAGGGAAAACCTTAGTGGGATTCAACGGAGAGATTGGATGGCCCTGCTACTCACGGGTTCTTGACGAACACATGCGCATATTCAGTGTCTACGGTGTGCGGCGCATGATCCTCGGCCGAGTGCTGCTCCTTCATCACCTTCTTCTTCTTGTGTGCCTCGTCCTCGGCGCTGCCCTTGATGTGGGCGGGCAGCACCTCCTTGTTGCCATCTGGTTGTCGTGCAGCCTTCTCAGTGTCCAGTTGATTGCTCAGCTCGGCGGGCGGTCCCAGCTGTGGCCCCGGCTTCTTCACATCCAGCCGCTCGTGCCGGGCAAAGCCCAGCATATTGGCCAGCAGCGATTGCTTGAGGACCGCCGGCTCATCCGCCTGCATGTCCTCCTCCGGCGGCATCATCAGCAGACCACCCTCGGTGTACACGCGCTGATTGGCCGTCTGCCTGGGCAGAGCATTGGAGGCCAGCATGGCCTCCTCCTGCAGTGGCGTCAGCGAGTTACGCAACAGACCCGACTCAAAGGCCAGCTCCTGCTGCTCATCGGCAGGCGGTCGTCGCTTGTTCACCTCCGGCTTGCTGGCCACCTCACGGAAGTAGGAATGCTTGCGCTTCAGCGGTGCAAAGTTATCGGGTATATACAGCTCGCTGGACTCGTTGACATCCTCGGGCACATAGACGGGCGCCTTTTCCGCCTCCTCCTGCTGCTCCACCATGGTCTCTAGCTGGTCCATGGCATTGATGGCCGTCTTGCGCTGATAGGGTTGCGGATCGGGCTCGGAATCGGCCAGTATTTGGTAGAGCTCTTGTCGTTCCTGCTGCTCATCCAAACGGGCCTGCTGTTCTCGCTCCAAGCGCTGTCGCTCGGTCTCCAGAAACATATCCATGACACTGGGCGTCTCCAACTGCGAACCCTGCGCTCCACGACTCAGGCCATCATGTTTGCCAAAGTGCTCCAGCTCACCGGGATCATGACGCAAGCGACGACGCTCCTGCAGCTGCAGTTGATAGAGTATGCTGTTGAGGCCATCATCGCTGTTGGCTGGCAAGTCCGGTGACTGCTTCTTGTGCAACGCGGGATAGGACTGGTCGTAGTAGTCCAGGTCAGCCGCCGCCGCCGCCGCCGCTGGCTCGGGTGGTGTGAAACGCACATAGGCCAGAGCACTCGAAGGATCTCCAAATTCGGGGGGCACGGGTGCCAAGTTGGCGCACAGATTGGGTGGCAGCTGCTGTTGTCGCTGCAGTGAGAAGAGCGCACCCTGTATGCGACACTGGACATAGGGATGGTCCCAGCCTAAGCCCGCGCCCTGGAGCTCCTCCAGCATGGTGGCCAACAGACGAGACTGGTCCTCGGTGAGGGGTGTCCTGAAATGTTAGAGGTAAGAGCAGGGCTTAAGGAATGGCGTTAAAGTTATAGAGAGCGCAGGAATATTACTTCTCAATGTCCTCAACATCGACACCGGTGGTGGGAATGCACTTGCCGAAGATGTTATCTGGAAATGGGACAGAGATGAGGAGATTTGAGGCATTTGGTTGAATGGATCAAACATAGAGATCGATTTGGAATGGATGTACTTTAATATACCTTTTTATCACTTTGCAAAGGGTGTTATAATTTTGCCCAGAAGCTTGCAACGCTTGGAAATATTCATTTCCGATCCCATAAACTATATATATTCCTGATCAGGGTGAAGAAATGAGTCCATCCGTTTTTCTGTCTGTTTCTACGCCAACTAGTCTCTCAGTTTTGAAGCTATCGAGCTGAAATTTTGCACAGATTCCTCTTTTTGCTGCACGCTACTAATATATCAGAACCGACCGGATCGGATGACTATATCGCATAGCTACCATAGGAACAATCGGTCGGAAAACTAGTTTTAGTATGAAAAACTTTTTTCTTTTCAATGGAAACGTCTTCAAACTTTGTAATCTTATGTTTTCCTTGATTTTTAATAATTCTACCAAGTTTTATTAAAATCGGACAACTATATGGCATAGCTGCCATACAAAAGATTGGTCTGAAAAACAGTCTTAGTTAGAAAAACTTTGTTGTTTTTAATGGTAGCATCCTGATATTTTGTATTTAATTGTTTCACATGCTTTCCCCCAATTCTACAAATTTTTGTTCAAATCGGCTGACTATATCATATAGCTGCCATACGAACGATCGGTCGAAAAATGGGAAAAATTTAGTATTTTTTGAAAATATTTAAGCGAGCACTTGCAAGGTTATAAAAAGTTCGGCACAGACGAAGTTAGCTTAGCTTACTCGTTTTTCTTACATTAAAATATACTTTTTTCATATCCTTTGTATGATTTTCAGCTCCTTTGGATGACAATTTAAGATGCATTTAACAATTAATGGACATTTTAGTACCTAGCGAGAGCTTAAGTTAAAGTCGGCCCTGCCCGACTTCGAATTACGCGTTACTCAAGGCAATTAACCTCAGGCGGCTCAGATAAGCATGCAACGTTTTTTTAACTTTGCCATTTATTATCCGATCTTTATGAAAATTGGTGAGATTGTAGATATTGGCCACAAACACTACACTGCAAAGTCTGAGCTCGATGCCTTACAAAATGTGGGAGATATCCATACTAAAATATCCAATTAAAGTTAATTGGATGTTAAATTTTCCACCAAATTAGCTGAAAATCATACAAAGGATAGCGAAATCCTTCAATGGATATTTTGTTATATACTTTTGTTTTCTGTTTAGACTAGACCTTCTTTCTTCACTAAGTTTACCTTTGTTTTCAATTCTAATTGTTACCCAAGACCCTCTCCAGTTCCACTCTCCCTGAATCAGCACCTTTTAGTGGTTTTCATTACGATTTACGAGCATTTAAATGCATATCCTTGCGGCTTGTCTCTCACGTAATTTGCATAATGTAAATTCTTTTCATGACTGCAGTCAGCAAATGTGTGTGCGAGTGTGTGTGAGTGTGTGTGAGTGTGTGTGTGTGCCCAACTCATCCGCTTCCCCTAAGGGGAAGGTCAACCATTTCTCGGCAAATTTTCGCCATTTTTCGCAGCAGCTGTTTTCCAATTGTTCTGCTCATTCCCCCACACGCACCTCCGCCCTCCCCACCCACTGTGCTTACATAAGTAATTGAGTGTGTTCTCGATAATGCACTGGCACTCCCCTACCCTTCACCCTCCACCCTCCACCCTCCATCCCCTACTCATTCAGTCATTTGTTTCAGCGTCGCTTTTTGAACTCACCGACTGGCGGCATTGAAGCGCTTGGCAAATACCACAGCTCAGCTCTGACTATACTCCGCTGACCCACAAGGGGGTTTGTGTCTAGGGTACATTTTTGGGTAACAGTTGTGCGGAAGAGAAATGGCCTGGCGAACTGGTCTAGTGTTACGGTTTGGCACTGCAATTTGTGCACTTAAGGCAATTGCAGTCAATCCATTAATCCAATGTACATAGTTTGGGTAGGGCAATAATAGGTGAGGTGCAACTGAGGGCAGTGAAAAGGTGAGCATTCCACAAAGGCACAAACTAACTTCCCAACACGAAGTAAGCCATACTTTAGCTGTCAACTGAGAAAAAAATGAATTTATATTGCTGCGTTTTGTGCACATATTTTCACTTAGCTCTGCACACACAAAAAGACAGTAAGAAAAATTGAAAGTTTTTTAGCTGAAATTGGGAAAATTTGACAAATGCTATCAAAAATTGTGTTAGACTGGATTTACACGGTGAAGCAAACTTCATGGAGTTCTCTTAGTAGGTGAGAGAATCAGATGAGATTCTCAACCCTTGCTTTTTATACTCTGTACCGTAGGTACACAGAGTATTATAAGTTTGTGCAAAAGTATAGTATGTAACAGGCAGAAGGAAGCATCTCCGACCCCATAAAGTATATATATTCTCGATCAGCATCAACAGCCGAGTCGATATAGCCATTCTGTCTGTTTCTACGCGAACTAGTCTCTCAGTTTTAAAGCTATCGAGCTGAAATTTTGCACAGAGTCTTCTTTTTGCTGCACACTACTAATATGTCAGAACCGACCGGATCAAATGACTATATCTCATAGCTCCCATAGGAACAATCGGTCGGAAAACTAGTTTTAGTATGAAAAACTTTTTTCTTTTCAATGGAAACGTCTCCAAACTTTGTAATCGTAGGTTTTCTATGTTTTCTTATAATTCTACCAAGTTTTATTTAAATCGGACAACTATATGGTATAGCTGCCATACAAAAGATAGGTCTGAAAAACAGTTTTGAGTTAGAAAAACTTTTTGTTTTTAATGGTAGCATCTGGTAATTTTGTATTTGTTTTGTTTCATGTGCTTACACATAATTGTACAAATTTTTGTTCAAATCGGTTGACTATATCATATAGCTCCCATACAAACGATCGGTCAGAAAATGGAAAAATGGAGTATTTTTTGAAAATATTTAAGCGATCACTTCCAAGGGTTTCTCGTTTAGTATTAAACCGAAGCTTTCAAATAAACGATTCCAAATAATTCTCCGATTTTTTTTAAATGAAATTGTGTACTGTACTGAAATTGAGTGTTCAACAACATCCATAGCATATCTATGGGCGTTGCAGAATATGCTCATTTTGAGCAAATGTCATATCATCGCTTAAGAAAATCGCAAAAATGCTTGGGATGGCTTATTCAAAAGCTAAGAAGTAATACTTTATGATTATATTAAAGAGAACTGAAACAATGGTAAAGATTTCTCAGAAAAGTGCCAAAAAAAAGGGTCAAAATATGCATATCAAGCCACTTTAAGCTTAAGTTACTATAAATACAGAAACAGATTTGTGTTCAACACATAGCAATCATGTAGAATCAGAAAGCCAAAAGGTCTAATTTTGTTGCCTTGTGCAATTAAAGTTGAAAATCGTTGCATACTTTGAAGGGTACTTATCGAATTATGGTTTTTATTATGAACTGGCTGTTGATTACTGTTGAGATTGAACCACAAATTCAGCACTGACTTGGTTTATAATTTGGAGTAAGCCGTCTACAGAAATCCAGGCAGTTTCGCACAAACTGCCTAAGCAAATATTTATGCCCAGGTCAAGCCACACTTTTTCCCCTTTTCCAATGATTCAATTCTCAACGAACTTTGTCACTTTATAAACAAACAGTTAACCACAATCTGTGGCTTAGGTCCATCTTAGTTGGGCATCTTTACTTACCATCATAGCAAACCTCGGAATGGGGTATGCATAGCGTCCTAACAAACTGGCAGCCTGCAAAGACAGAAGACAAAGAAAAGAGTCTTGGTTAGTATATAAAAGAGTTTTTTTTTCTTTTAAGTAACAATGATGATGGTGCCCACATCTCGGAGGATGCAAGAGAAAGAATGGAAAAAAACGGCGTTCAGTTAAGACATAATGATGTGGTAAAAGCCAAATCAGCATTACGTCGCTAAGCAAACAGGCAGAATAACCTAACCCAAGGGGGGGCGTGTGGGGCATGTCGCCATTTTGTCGACGGTTAGTTGTTGGTGGTGTCATGTGCCACTTGCTTGGCTCTTGGCTAAATAAACGCTTTTTATGAGCATGTCGCACATGCCCCCTGACGTCAACACTCTTCACACACACACACCAGGCCCCAACCCACCCCCACCCCCGCCATGAATTTGCTACTGAAAATTTGTGCCAGTTTTTGTCTTGTCAGTGGCACGTCGCTCCCCTTGTATTTGGAACTTTGTTGTCAACAGTTTTTCGTGGTCTTTGGTTGGCTTTAACTTTTGCCGGTTGACGGCGACAAAGTTCCATCGTGCGTTGGCCATTAATTAGGGCCAAGTAATTGCCAAGGCGGCTGTCACCATTTTAGCATTTGTTTTTAATGTCTGAATAATTGCGGAAAGGCGGAGTCAACAGTTGACATTTGGACCCAGATTTGATATGGAAACGAAAGACGGAAGACACAATAAGATTGTCAATAGACGCGAAAATAGATATCAGTCTGTCTATTTATCAATGGGCCACTGGGACGTGACTTGCCTACCAACTAGGGCAAACACGACAAAGGAAAAACTAATTAAATGAGACGGCGACGACGACCCCAGGGACAATAAGGTGAGAGGCTCCATGGCAGACCAATCAGCCAGCGAATGGCTCATAAATATGCAGGCTCAGGCGCAGGCTCAGGCGTTACGTGGATATTTCAACAGCCGGGCTATCTTGGCACTGGCCACCCCAACCATTATTTATGGTGCGTTCGATCCGTTAGTCCGGTTGTAACATCAGAAATGCATTCATTGTTGCCTCAATGGCTGCCCCATTGATTGATTCGTTGAGGCTGGCACTTGTATTTCATTTTCTAAACATAAATTATGGCCACTTGGCAAACAGCAGCCGGAGCCGGAGCCGTAGCCAGTGCAACCACAATTTATTAAATTTATGCCGCAAGGCGAAATGGTAGAGTCCTTCTCCCCCGACGTCTATTCATAAATTTAGCGCGAATTGTTCCTGCAGCATCAACAGGCCCCCGCATTTTGATTGATGTGCACAGTCCACGCATTTTCAGAAGGGGCGGGCCCAGCTCCTGCTCCTGCGAGATTCTCCTCTCTCTCTGTGTGTGTGTGTGACACCGCTCCTCCTTTGCTGTTTGCTTTTGGGTCAAGGCATTTTAAAAAGATTTTCATTTCATAACAACATTTTTCTCTCTGTTTTTTTTTCTCCCTGGTTGTGGCCAACAACCACCAACAGCAGTAGCCAGGTTGCACAGGATACGGCCCATGAGCATGGCACGTGTTATGTGTTGTGGTATGTGTTTGCCGCCGCAGGCATTTGTAGCACTCTTATGGGCGCTTTAAAGTCTTTAATGAAAGCAGCTGTCATCAAAAGTACAGGGCACTAGCTAACCGTGACATGAGATTTAAGTTGGAGCTTCAAGCTAACAGCTGAGATAATCTAGGACAAGAGTTGAGTGCACAGCTCTCATTTCGCGCGTCAACACAACCACTTCAACGTCTGTTTACGGCAGCTACTGAAAAAAACATGGCTTCAAATGGGTCCAAAAGGGGAGTAATATGTCTTTGAAGTGGCTTTAAGAGGTATCTATTTAGAGCTCCAGCACATGAGCGGATCTAAAAGGGGGACTAAAGAGGCTTCAAATATTCAACCTCCCAAACCTAATCTTGAACCGAAACCGCTGCATTTAAGTGGATTTCTTAGAAACTGCTTTAACATTATTTCTCAGTCACAACCAAACTAAATGGCTGGCAACTTGCTAGAGGGGGAGAACTATAGCTATCGCCTTGGGTTAAGTTGAGTTGGCTAGGGACAATAAATTGTACCTTCACTTGGGCCAAGATAGGCCCATTCCGTCACCAGACATATATTCCCCATTTAAACCAAGGGGATGGGTTCCTTCCTATAGAACCATTGTGAAATCGGTAAACAAAATTTAGTAGAGACGTTAGCTCCATCTCAGATAGTCCCTAGAGGTTGAGTAGAAAGGAGTGACCAAGTAAATTGAGTGTCCTCCTACTAAGTGCTGCGCCACTATAAGATGCTAACCTCTTCCTCACACTTGCAGCTTCTATAGAAGTCGTTGTGAGTGTTGCCCAAGCAGCTAACTGTTAGGGCTCCGAATAGAAGTATTTGGCGTAAAAGTCTACTGGTACAGGTCCAACGCCTGGGCCACGTGACCCTAACTACAGCGCAAACCGGAAGGTTGTTTCATCGTTCAGTAGCCAGGCGATAGGTTTTATTTCTTGTGATTAGTTTATATGAGGCCAAGGGCATCCCTATCGTGCTCTTCTCCGGTAGCAGCTGGATGGTGGTACCCTGTGTAGCCAGCCTGTTGGTCACCAGGCACCCAGCTAAGGTGGACACAGAGATGCCAAGCGATCTAATTTAAGGATTTTAGCATTATTGGTGTAAGAGTCAAGCGCCCTGATAACTGTATATATTCCTATCTACGACTTTAGCCTTGAATATATTAGTCGATGTGATTTGTACAAACCTGTTAACCTAAGAAAAAGCCGAACTTGGAGCTGTATTTTCACTTGTCTGAAATCCCATTAAAGTTTCACACATGAGATATCAGACAAGTGAAAATACAGCTCCAAGTTCGGCTAAAAGGGAGAAGCATTTGACTACTGATTGAAGGTGTACCAAAATATGTATTAATATTGACCGAAAGTAGGAGCCAAAATCAGTCAAGCCACGAACCCAGACTCCCAGCAAGTTTTGAAGTTCAATAAGTACATTTTACAAAGAGTTCAGGAACCCGAACCGAACTTTCAATTAGGTTATGGAGATTAGCATTCCTTGATGCCAAGTACGTGCTACTTACATAGATGGTGTACCTGGGAAACATTTTGTTTGTGTTTCTTATCCCTCTCATCAAAAATAAAACTTTAACAGTCAAATGCGAAACAAAGTTCGAACCAAAGGTCGAATTGACGACCTGCAAGGCTTTTTGCAAGCTTGGCTAATGACTGGGATCTTAATGGAGTTTCGAAGCAACTTTACTCGTACGGACCTTTTCCAATGATCTATGAGCCTCCCACAATAGTAGTTATTAGGTCTTTGATGATATAAAAGAAAGCAATGTGATATCATTAGAGTAAAGCGGAAAGAATCGCACTAATATCTGCTGCCATCTAGTTGAGGACATGAGAAAAAACATGGACATCGGGAATGTCATTCTACTGGCTTGATAATGGCATATCTTATGATACCCTCAACCATGACATATTTAGTTCCTGATCTTTATAGCTTCTAAACTAATCACCTTTAACAACTCTTCTACAAGTTAGCTAAGAGAACCACAGAAATCGGTTTTTGAGACATTTTTTTGAACTATTTATGTAAGCGATCTCCCAAGTTAGCTATTCACATTTAAATCTAACAACATGAAGGAGACTTGCACCAGACTCTCTAGTGACAACCTTCTTCTAAGAGGTGCTCAATTTAAACTCTTTTTGCAGCTTAAAGGCCTGTTCCCAGGACGCGAAATTGCAATTTATTAACTTAGCATCCACATAAATTTTTAGTATGGCCATATATAAGCCAAAATGGCAAAATAAAGAAACGACCACATTGGTGGTCAGCCGTTTTTCGTTTACAAAAAAAAAAATGGTTTTAAAGTGTTTTTGACTTGAGATTGTTAAACAAGAATGATGCGCAGCAGGAAAAGTGATATGTTGATGGCGGTTCCCAGTTCCCAAATTCCCAGTCAACATTGTCCCTAAGTTGTGGCAGCTCCAGCTGGAAGCCACCGGCACTTCCACTTTTGGCGCGCTTGCCGCGCTGATACCTCAGACTGTCTCTGAGAGAATGCCAAGCGCTTTTGTAGTCATTCGCTGAGAGGCATTTATTAATTAATGCGATTAAGGCCCGATTTCTCAATGTTCGGTTGGTCAACTTGACAGGCAGTTTAACCGAATTTGAGTGTCTCATGATGTGTGTGGCGTAACCGGAGGAACAAACTTAACCGCTGCTCATCCACCGGTCAACTTTAACCGCGAGCTCAGTCCCGATGAAATTATCGATATTTTGTATCGATATACAAACAGCTGGCCGCACACTTGCTTTGTTTATTTTAATATTTGCTGCAACACAAAATGTTTATGAATAAACGAATTTTTCAACTCCACGCAATGGAAATGCAATTCGATGAGGCGGAACATCGAATTTTTGTCAACTTTTCCGCAAAACAATGGGCAGCAACAACCAATCGCATTAAAAAACAAACAAACCAAACCGAGTCAGCTGTCTACTCGTTAGTTTAGTCAAACAGTGTGGTCACACTGAAGCAGCAGCAGCAGCAGAAAACCAAATGACTTAACCGCTCGTCATCTTGACGGTCTAATCTGACCGGTGGTTGGCTAACCGTAACCTTTGAGAAATCGGGCCTAAGTCCAATACAATTAACTAACCTTCTTTTATTATTTCCGCGCCAACACTTTCCCACGCACTCTTCACTTTTATGTGGTCAAATTGTTTTTTGTCTGTGATATCCCACAGACAAGGTCGGAGCTCAACTGCCTTTATAAGAGCAACTTCCTTTTCCGCTCCTGCTTTTTTCCCTCCGTTTTTTGACGATAAAATAATTGACTGCGCTCTATTTTGTTTCTGGCAACAGCTGTTTTACAGTCCACTCACGATCCAAAGCGCTATCGATATGTCAACTATCGATAGGCTAATTGTGTATTTATTTTTGCTTCCTCAGAACATAGAAAATAAAAGCAGCGGCGGAAACTTTTATATGGAGTTCGTCATACAAATTTATTTTCCGCGGTCCTGGGAACAGGCCTTAACCAGCTGAATGAGTTTCCTTGCCGAAAAGTGTACAATTTGTTGAGCCCCGCAGTTGCTTGTCAACAGACCCATGTAAACTTTCTCTTCACGATGGAATTTAATAGACAGCTCTTTGCTCTCCCTCTCACGGGCTAAGCCCACCACCTCCTCTTGTTGCTGGCCACTCAATTTATTGGTCCTCTCCAGACAACGACAGCGTCCAAGTGGCTGCCATAAAAAGTTAATATTTACGTTGGAGCACGGTCGTCGCCTAATTGCGTGCCAAATTTGTGTGGGTCAGTGGTGCCAACATTTCGGCTTAGAAATGTGGACAGATAAATCAACGTCGCCGGGGCCGGGTCCGGGCACGGAACGTGTTTAAAATTTATGAATAAAATGAGTTTGCATAAATCAGGCAGGCAACAGGCGTGGGACATCAAATGAACGGAGGAAAAGTAAGAAACAAGTTTAAGCCGCGTGGGCCCAAAAAATGCTGTGAAATGCCGCCGCTTATTTACACTTAATAAAGCCGAGACTAAGCCCCATAAAAACAGTTGCACGAGCCACGGATGCGGACGCAGGCACTGCAGCCCGCCACCATCATCCATCCTCCATCCATCCTGCCTGCGCCCGGCTTCATTATGTTTTCTTTTATTTGTTTGCCTTGCGTTTCGCATGTGTGTGGAGAAGCATTAAATGCTTAGCAAGTCAAGTAGGCGAGAGCACAGCGGCTTTAATGCATAAACAGGCAGCATCAAGGCCTGTCCCTTAGACGGCAGTGTCCTTTAACGAGCTGTGTGTGTGTGGGAGTGGGAGGGGGGAACACTTGCATCATGTTTGCCTTGCCATTGGTCGTGCTTTGGTCTTGTTTCTTGTCTTTGTCATGATTAATGGCGCCAGTTATTATTTATTTTCTTTGTACCAAGTCCCTGACAGTTGTACGCCGCCTGGAACCGCCCTTGCCCCTGCCGCACATTGGCACATAATGTCAACGCTGTCATTGTACGTCTTTATGGCATTATTAAGACCAACAAAACATAAAGCTCGAATTGAGCACTGGAAAAAGCAAATGCATTGAGCAGTATTTGAAAATTTTGAATTGTAAACGGTAGAAATTCACTTGGAACTTTGGAAACATATCAATTTTATAGTTATATCTTAGTGATATTTGTAAACTGGCCACGGACTAGCAGATTTGATTTATTTTTTCATAAATTCTGTAACCAAATCCGAGAAACCGAATCAAAACAGACACAAAACTGAGTAAACAGTCACTCTAAAGATGAGGAACTGAAGAATGAGTCACTTAACTATAAGAAACTAAACCATCAGTCACTTAATAAAACTCACTGAACAATAGGTAGCTTGGGTAAGAACAAAGGAACAATAAGTTACTGATTAAAAGGCACTTAACAATGAGTCACTGAACAATAAGTCATTGAATCACTGAACAAAAGTGACTAAACGAAAGCAAGAAGTCACTCCACAATGAGTCACTGAACAAGAGTCGCTCCGAACTGAGATAATGATGAACTATCACTGAATAAAAGTCACTGAGCGATGAATCTAGTAAAAGAGTGAACCATCAGCAACTGAACAATAAGTATTTTGGGTAAGAACAATAAGTTACTGACTTAAAGTCACTCAACAATAAGTCATTAAACAATGAATCACTGAACATGAGTGAGTGAACAAAACCAAGAAGTCTTTAAACAATGAATCACTACAGTCACTTGAAAAGAAGCATTAAAAAAGCTTCCTTTGCTAAAGTAAATGAACAAGAGTCGCTCAGCAGTGAGACAATGATCAACAGTCATTGAATTAAAGTAACTGAGCAATAAATCTAAGAAAAAGAGTCAATTCACAAAGGGACACCGTCCATGATTCACTGAAAAAAGCCACTGGAAAATAAGTCGCTGAACAAGAGTCACCAAACAACAGCCACTGAACTACAGTCACTAGGAAACCATCACTCAGAAAGAAATGCAGTAAGCGAATAAGAATCACAAAAAAGGGAAACAATGAACAACCGACATTGAACATACTATATGTCACTTGGCAATGAGTCTCAGAAAAAGAGTCATTCAAGTACAGCCACCAGACAAGAGTCTCTGTGAAAAAAGGTAAATGAATTGAGAGACAAAGAACAGAAAGTCACTGAACAAAAGTCACATATCAATAAGTATCAGCAAAAGAGTCAATGCATAAGAGGCACTGGACATAATTCATAAGCCACTGAACAATGAGTAATGGACTGCACAAAACTCACTGACAATGGGTCACTGGTAAAGTATTACCAAAAAAGAGTTCTTGTGCAAAAGTAAATGAACAAGAGTCACTAAAAATGAGTGTCACTTGTCAATGAGTTTCCGAAAAAGAGTTGCTCAACTACAGTCACTAGACAGGATACACTACAAAAGAGTCCCTGTCAAAAATAAATGATCAAGAGACACTAAACAGCGAGACAAAGAACCACAGTCAGAATTACTTAAACAGAGTTCTTGTGCAAAAGTAAATAAACAAGAGTTACTACAAAAAGTGACGCAATAAGCCACAGTCACTGAACGAGCCTCAGAAAGAGAGTCACTCAACTACAGGCACTAGACAAGATTCACTGAAAAGCAGTTACTGTGAACAAGTAAATCAACATGAGTCACTGAACAGTGAGGCAAAAACAACACAGTCACCGAACAATAGTGACTCTGCAATAAGTCTCAGAAAGAGAGCTTGAGGAACTACACAGGAGTCACAAAAAGAACCCACAAAACAATGACTAGTAACAAAAACTAGTAAAAGGGCGATGAGGTCGAGGTACCCGACTCAAAAGTACCCAGTAGCCTTGGTTTCCAGCGTATTAAAGGAGAGGTTCAGTTGTTCACTGCCTCATGAACAACCAATTTGAGTAAAATGCCTTATTAAAAAATGTATAGCATACATTTGAGGGTAAGTAAATTTACCCTTTCCTTGCGTTTCTTTTTAATGAACTTCCAACTGACTGTCAACCAAATGCAACAAATTATAAATGGGCAACAAATTAAAAACCTCTTCCAACAAAAACAAAAACTTTCATTCACTTATGCCCCAGGTTCTTCTACACAAAAAATAGTTCTCTTAATCAAACTGCCCTTTGTACCTTAGCAAGGATTCTCTGTGCCGTGTTATAAATACATCTTCTTCTTCTTTTGTTTTTTTGCTGAAAATGCATAATGAACTTTGTCTGCATTGCATGCCAATTTAGCATTTCATTCACAAAGTGGCATATCTCGACAGTTGCCACTCTTTTTTTTCCCCCTCCACTGGGTTTCACTTTGAAATTCTGTTTGAAATTGACCTGGAAACGGACCAAGGCTGAGGGTTCTCCGTACCGGCACGTTGGAAATTGAAACAAATTTCGCTTGAAGGGTAATCGAATACGCATTTGAATTTGCGAAATCGAAATCCAAATCCTAATATGATGCCTGATTGCTGGCCCCAGGCCACAAGGTAGCCGAACGGGTTGCCAGGAGACGGGCACGATGATGATGATGATGATGTTTCCATTTCCATTTCCATTTCGATTCCGATTCCCCCCTGTGGCTAGGTGCGTTTTGTAAAATCAGCAAATGCTGCACAACGATTTGTGCCAGGTATTTCAGGCTATCTGCCAGCTTGCATAAGCAGGAAATGGGAATCCATAACAATTGGCTTTATGGGCAGGCTTTCAGCTTAAACACAATAAATTGTGCGCTCAAATTGATTTAATTAAATGCAGGACTTTAATGCGCAATTAGTTTTCCAATTTGCCATAAAATACTAATACAAAAATCCTGATTGCTTATTATTTTGTGCACATTTTTCACCAATTTCTTGGCCATTTCTTTGCTTGTTTTGTTTTGTGTTTTCATTAATGTTTCGGGGGCAGACCCATTAAGGCGGGGGGGGGGGGGGGTGGGGTGGTGTAGTGGAGGAATCAGAGAATCGTTCATGAATTTTCATTAATTTGTTGTCGTTGTTGTTGTTGTTGCTGCACATAAAAAATTCATTAAATTGCTGTGCATAAATTATGTCCGCCCAAAACCACTGTGAGAATTTGTCAATAGCAACAACAACAACAACAACAAAATGTATGCCACAGATATTAACATGCTTTTGCTTTTGTATTCAATCTTTCCATATTAATTTTGCTGTAATGAATATTTGGTAAAACTTTTAAACTTTAAGAAGTTTATAAAAGTTTGCAGTTTGATTGAAATTAAGCAAAAAATTTTGTGAAATTTTGTGAATAAAAAGGCAATAAAAAACTTTTAAATAATCACAAAAATGCAGAAGTCGCTTTAGCTTTTCAATAAGTTTGAAGTATTTCAAACTTTTGCATATTCATATTCATTTGCCATTAGCCTTCATGCCTTTGAATTTTAAGCACAAGAGGGTTTTGGCTGTTGAATCCCTAATGGAAAGTTTGACAGGCTATTTCCAGCAATTTCTCTTCTTGCCATTTGGGCTAACCTTTGTACGGGGCTGCAGAGTTACTGATTCCATAGGGCAGCAAAGAAGAAATATATTTTATATACATATTTACCTATTCTTAACTTTTTGTGTTCTATTTTCTATGATTCATTTGAAACTTCCACTGAAGGGTGAAAACTGAGTTTGTAACTCTATCAAAAATTGGAAAACGGAAGCTAATTATTCCCTTTAAACGGCCCAAATAAGGAACTTTGCTTGACAACTTGTAGTACAGGACTACAGGGTTGTCCATATTCGACGGACCCATCTGGCAACGCCATAACTTTTGACAGAGATGTCAGATCGCTTAATGACATACCGAGTTTGAAGCGTCAGTCCAAGCAGATTTTTACCATGGAACAATACACGCCACGCGAGCGCTCTGAAATAGTTGAAATTTACATTCAACAGAACAAGTCAATTGTGAAAACTCAACGTGCTTTTAAAAAATTTAAAAATGTGAATAAGAAAACCGTAAATAAGCAAAATTGCCGTATTTACGCCACTGAAAATCCTCAGGAGATTCAAGAAGTAGAGCTGCAAAACTATCGATGTTACTATCGATAGTATCGAGGTTTTCAAAATGTTCCGATGTATCGATGTTAAAAATTGAACATCGATATATCGGATGCTTCACTGCATCAGTGCTGCCAGATTTTTTGGGTCCATTTTTACAATTATTATTAGTTGAAATACGACAAAATTTGATTAATAAGCAAAAAAAAAAAAAAAGGTCAATTTGGTTAAACGCAGCATTATCAAACCGAAATTTGTGTTCCAAAGTGCAAATAAACGAAATGGCTAGAAGTGGCTAGATCATTTTGAAAAAAAAGCTAACCCGCTATAATTATCTGTGAATTGAAAAGACTTACATTTTATGTTTATTTAGTTTTAAGAACCAATTAATGAAGCAATTGTTTTTGTTCTTCTAATTTTAAGATATGAATATTAATGAGTGAGATTTGAATTATGAAGACATAATTTTTGTTTTTTAATTTTAAGAAATGAGCCTTTATATTTGTTTTTTTTAATATTAAGAAATAAATTTGAATAAAAAAGCTTTAAATTGTGAAGACCTAATTTTTGTTTTTTTGAATTAAAAAAAAAATGAAAATATAAATTTTGTTCGTTTATTATTAAGAAATTAATAACATTATTTTACACAAACAAAATTAATGTTTGCCTTTTCTATATTTTTCTTAATATAGCATAAGATATATGGTATTTACCGCAATCTAAAATATTTGAAAAATTTTCGATGTTTTAACGATATATCGATGTTTTTTTGGAAAACATCGAGGTTTTGAAACATCGAAGTTAAAAACTATCGATGTACCCACTATCGATAGTTTTGCAGCCCTATCAAGAAGTGCATCTTCATGACGAAAAAGTCACAGTTTGGTGCGGCGTTAGTGCGAAAACGGTCATTGGGCCGTTTTTCTTCCAAAATGAAAATGGCCATGCTGTTACCATCAACCAGGAGCGTTATCGCGACATGATGACCAATTTTGTGATGCCAATTATTCGTCGAAAGCGTATGAGGCAGTTCTGGTTTCAACAAGACGGCGCTCCACCGCACACAAGTCGCATAACAATCGATTTTCTGAAGAAATTGTTTCCGGGCCGTTTGATGTCGAAAAGTGGTGATTTGGACTGGCCACCGCGTTCGCCCGATTTGACGCCGCCTGACTTCTTCTTGTGGGGATATTTGAAGTCAAAGGTTTACGTTAACAAGCCAAGGACCGTAGAAGAGCTCAAGGACAACATTCGTGAAGAAATAGCCGCTATTCCGGCCGAAATGTTGGCGAAAACGATGGAAAATGCTCCAAAAAGGGCACAATACCGCATCAACGCCAGAGGCGGCCATTTGAGAGATATCATATTCAAAAATTGATGTAAACAAATCTACTTGGAACAAATTAAATGATTAAGATTGCCAACCGCCAAATTTTTATTGTTTTCTTCGATGTTTTTAAAAAAAACATGGGTCCGTCGAATATGGGCAACCCTGTATATCCTGATAGGTCTGAAGAAAAGACTTTTTACGAAAATGTTGTTTGCTTTCAATGGAAACATCCTCCAATGTAACATGTCAGTATTATATGTGAATCACAGAATTCTCTTAGAATATCATCAAAGTCGTATGACATTATAGCATAGCTCCAACATTAACACTTAGGTGAGAAAAGGTCTTATGTTTTCAGTGATAGCCTCTTCAAACTTTGTCATATTTTAAGTATTTTAAAAAGGAGTCATTTTGAATCTGGTTCCATCTTTCGATAATGAACAAATTCAGCGTTTAGAGAGTTGCGCGACTTCCATCAACAGGGTAGGCTAAGATCTGCAGAAACGCCGAAGCAGGCTAGCAATCGACGACAGCAATTAGCTGAACACCTCAAATACCAGAGAGCTGCTCAGACAGTTAATGGAAGCAGAAGTTCGACGACTGGCTGGTGCTTACCCGAAAGAACTTGAGGTTTAAGAACTTAAATTCGTGTAGACCCAAACCAAAAATCGCAAAATATGCAAACATTATATCTAAGTTTAGATTATCTTTAAGACGGGTGGATGGTGTAAATCGAATGGTCCGGACATTCGCTAAACTTGGCATATTCTTATTTAAGCTTTGATTATGATAAATATATAAAAGATGACAACGGTGAAAAGAGATAAAAAGCAGGTGGAGATGGTCTGAAAATCGTGAAATTTTCTCAACTTTCCTATGAGCTGAGATTCTTATCAAGAGCTCCGGTGGTTAGGGTGGATCATTTTGTATAACCTATTATAATGAAGATTTGATAAAAAGCAATTGCAAAACAAGCTTCGAATCTGAGGTTTAAGTTCAAAGTGCTACACAGTGGCAAAACCCGAGAACATTGGATTCAAAATAAGCACATACAGGCCAAAAAAGAGTCTTTTCACTTGTGGTACAATTTTTACACTTTAAGAGCAAATTCTTCAAAAAGGGAAAAACTTAATTTAAGCTAAAATGTTCCGTTTTTGAGAACATTTTAAGCTAAATATTTAATAGAGTTTGGTGGTGCGAGGTTACAAAAAGAATCTTACATTCTGTGGAATCTCATTTAATCGGATCGGAAGTCAATATTATTTACAAACGCTGAAGACCCTTGTACCTTAAAATCAGAAACATCGCTTGGTTCATTTTATAAAGAAAGAAACATTTTTCTAGGACTTTTTTCCTCTGTGTAAAGGTGATTTTGAAGTGATTCTGGATTGTAATTTATGTAATTTATTATAGACACATTATTTATTGCAAACATTTTCCAAGAGACATTTTCTGTATTCTTTGTAGATGTTTTTTCCCTCTCAGAAATGCCGTACTTTCTTGTTATAAACTTGCAAAGGGTATTATAATTTTGCCCAGAAGTTTGCAACGCATTGAAATATTCATTTCCGACCACATAAACTATATATAATCTTGATCAGGGTGACGAGCTGAGTCGATTGAGCTTTGTCCGTCCGTTTGTCAATCTGCTTCTACTCAAACTAGTCTCTTAGTATTAAAGCTATCGAGCTGAAATTTTGCACAGAGTCTTCTTTTTGCTGCACACTACTAATATGTCGAAACCGACCGGATCGGATGACTATATCTCATAGCTACCATAGGAACAATCGTTCGGAAAACTAGTTTTTTTTTTCTTTTCAATGGCAACGTCTCCAAACTTTGTATTCATAGGTTTTCCATGTTTTTTTATAATTCTACCAAGTACCAATGGTAGCATTCCGAAAATTTGTATTTGCTTGTTTCACATGCTTTTACATAATTCTACAAATTTTTTGGCCAAATCGCCGGACTATATCATATAGCTTCCATACGAACGATCGTTCGCAAAATGGGAAAAATGGAGTATTTTTTGAAAATATTTAAGCGAGCATTTGCAAGGGTATAAAAACTTCGGCACAGACAAAGTTAGCTTAGCTTTCTCGTTTCTCAATATTTTATGACGAATTTCTGAATTGCTTTTGTAAATTTAGAAAATGTAGAATACTAGGAAAAAAATCATAAAACTACAGTAATGATAGAAGAATCTAGAAAGTATTATTCCCAGTACCATAGATGCCTGGACTATATTAAGTAAAGCCTGAATACATGAAATATTTCCTTTTTTTTACTTTACACCAGCTAAGATCATTTTGGATGAAGCTCACAACACTTGCATTGGTGTCAAAAGCTTGCATTAAGTAAGTTCCTTTCATACCATTCACCTACAATAATCCGGTCTACAACTTAAGGCAGACAGCGTTTACTGTGACTTGGCTTTAAACTTAGTTAGCTTGAAGCAGCATAGCTTTGTCCGGCAGTTGAGTTTCTCTGCCCTCCTCCAACCCAACCACATCTATGAGATATTTAAAAACCAGCGGCTTTAACCATTTCAATTTGCACACCTAAATGAAAATCATAAAATTATATGTTGCACACATTTAAGAGTTTTATGGGTCGGGGCTAATGGGAATGCAAAAAAAAAAATATACAAAAATTGTGCTGTGTCTGTTGCGTTGAGAATGTCATAAAAATTAACGCGGCATCGTAAATATTTGAGCATTTGGTTTTGCCCACAACATATGAACGATGTTATGTTTAAGTGCAAATATGCGTAAAATTCAACAGACAAAAATGGAAAAGGCGTGTCCAAAAAGCAGATTTATATTTAGCATATGGCTGGTAGGGAGGGTGGGTGTTAGCCGCATATCTACATATCTACAGTGCCTCCGGCTTAATCCCGGCAATTACTTGCTTGGCACTTTATTTTCAAAGGAGCGGGGGGGGGCTCCTTTTGAAGTTCTCTGGACCATTAACGGCAACTAGGACAACAGCAACAACAACAATGGCTTTTCATATGCTGCATAATGTATGCAAATGTATTTATTTGGCCACAAAAGCAGAAACGAAAGCAAATAAATGTTAATTTAATGGTAATATTGTTTACTTGGCCACAAGGTGTAAGCAAATAGCAAAACCAGAGTCAACTTACAGTAGAAGGTGAAGGGGGAGGAGATGTGTGTGTGTGTGCTAAGCCCAAATACATGGCCCTGTATTTGCATATTGCCTACTGTTGGTCCTTGCCACAGGCGCGGCATAAAAAACAAAAAGGACAAGAACAACAACAACAATAATTTCCAGGCAACAACAGCTGGGTATCCAGACCCAGGCCCAGACCCACGCCCAGGCCTTGTGTGGGCGTGCGGAAATTTAATAAGAAGAATTGGATTTTATGTGTTACGCATACGCGAATAGGCGTGTGTGTATGTGTGTATGTATATAATGTGCCTTTGGACTGCCTCTAATTTGGCATTAATATACTCACACACACACATACACACACACACACACAGCCTTTGTGCTAATGATTTGATTTATCTGAACCTCTATCGCTATTTGCGCAGCCACAAAAAAATAAATTGCCTAACCCGTCCAACACACAAAAACCATTGCATACTTTATGGCGGCGGGCGGGCGCACATTATTTCATTATTTTTAATTGAAAAACAAATTAGGTTGCAAATAAATTAATTAGAAGCCTTTATTAAATAAGTGCCAAAGTGAATTTTAATTCCATATTGTCCACGTTTTAATGCCCAGAATGTTTAATCAAGCTGGATTAATGCAGATGAATGGAAAGCAGGGGTTGATGATTGAACAAATGAAGTGCAATTCAATAAAAAGTAAAACAAAATGGGAGACTGACAATACATAGAAAAAAAGGTGGAAAGTTAATATTGAAATAAACCAAAAGGTTTCACAAAGAAAAGCAATAAAAATACGCATATTTGATATGCAAAAACGAGAAAGCTAAGCTAACTTCGTCTGTGCCGAAGTGTTTATACCCTTGCAAGTGCTCGCTTAAATATTTTCAACAAAAATACTCTTTCTCCCATTTTCCGACCGATCGTTCGTATGGCAGCTATATGATATAGTCAGCCGATTTGGCCAAAAATTTGTCAAATTATGTAAAAGCATGTGAAACAAATAAATACAAAATTGCAGAATGCTACCATTAAAAACAAAAAAGTTTTTCTAACTAAGACTGTTTTTCAGACCTATCTTTAGTATGGCAGCTATACCATATAGTTGTCCGATTTTGATAAAACTTGGTAGAATTATAAAAAAACATAGAAAACCTATGAATACAAAGTTTGGAGACGTTGCCATTGAAAAGAAAAAAGTTTTTCATACTAAAACTAGTTTTCCGAACGATTGTTCCTATGGTAGCTATGAGATATAGTCATCCGATCCGGTCGGTTTCGACACATTAGTAGTGTGCAGCAGAAAGAAGAATCTGTGCAAAATTTCAGCTCGATAGCTTTAAAACTGAGAGACTAGTTGGAGTAGAAACAGATTGGCAAACGGACGGACAAAGCTCAATCGACTCAGCTCGTCACCCTGATCAAGATTATATATAGTTTATGTGGTCGGAAATGAATATTTAAAAGCGTTGCAAACTTCTGGGCAAAATTATAATACCCTTTGCAAGGTTATAACAAGAAAGTACGGCATTTCTGAGAGGGAAAAAACATCTACAAAGCAATACAGAAAATGTCTCTTGGAAAATGTTTGCAATAAATAATGTGTCTGTAATAAATTACATAAATTACAATCCAGAATCACTTCAAAAGCACCTTTACACAGAGGAAAAAAGTCCCAGAAAAATGTTTCTTTCTTTATAAAATGAACCAAGCGATGTTTCTGATTTTAAGGTACAAGGGTCTTCAGCGTTTGTAAATAATATTGACTTCCGATCCGATTAAATGAGATTCCACAGAATGTAAGATTCTTTTTGTAACCTCGCACCACCAAACTCCATTATAGATTGAGCTTAAAATGTTCTCAAAAACGGAACATTTTAACTTAAATTAGGTTTTTCCCTTTTTGAAGAATTTGTTCTTAAAGTGTAACAAGAAAGAAAGTCGGTCAAGCCCGACTATAACATACTCTGTACCAAGAAAATTTGTCTTTTGATCATATCTCGAAAACCGTTCATCCGATCTTCTTCATTCCTTTGGCGGATCGATAAGTTATTCTAATAACTAAATATGTCCAGAAGGAACAAGCCATCTATCTTTAAAACTGTGGGAGATATGACGTTTTTTCTAAATTGAGGGGGCGGGAGTGGGCGTGGCCAAAATTGAAAATAAACTTGATCTGCCTGCAGACATAAGAAGCATATGTCCCATACATGTCAAACCTCTATCTCTTACCATCTCTGAGATCTGTGCGTTCATACGGACAGACAGACGGACGGACAGACGGACATGGCTATATCGACTCGGCTGTTGATGCTGATCAAGAATATATATACTTTATGGGGTCGGAGATGCTTCCTTCTGGATGTTACATACTTTTGCACAAACTTATAATACTCTATGTACCTACGGTACAGAGTATAATTAATCTTAGTCTACTCCGACAAATCACTCAAATTTTAAATGGGCGATAAGTCCGCCCAGAATTCGGACATAATGCCCAGATTTTTTCGGACACAAGGCCCATTTGGAAATTTGAAATCAGTGCCAAATCACAGCTAAAAATGTTAATCAAAATACAGAAATATACAAAAAAAAAGAAGAATTTTCAAACTTAAAAGATGTGGAATGTTGGTTTTCGGTAGATAGATATGAGGAAAACCAGGATCTTCAAGGGAAAGCAATTGGTGGGATCGGCTTTAATGAAACCATTGCAGCCAGCGATTCCATTTAAGCCTCGGCATCAAGCAACAACGACCACAGGCCAACCTCTCGATGTCCAAGACCAATCACAGCAATGGCATGTCTTTCTCGTTAATATTCTCCAGATGATATTGCGCATTAATTTTATCCATGGCTTCCGGCTCTTCCATTCCATCTCCTCAAAATATATGCCATATAAACAGCTCTGAATCTTATTTTGCAATGGCAGTTTCTTTATATGAGTAACCTTGTTTTTAATAAAACTATAATCTTCGGAAATACACCTAGTATGTGCTTACTTAAAACTGTTTTGTAGATACCAAAGGCCATAGATGGACTTATGTAATTGTTAGGTAGGGATGCCCATACCGCCAAATGAAAATGTTAGAACTTTTCTTCTTAGTTCATTTGGTGCTGTCTTTATTACCTGCTATATTTGGTTTAAAATCAGTCATAGTACTTGCAGTCTACTGGCAGAAAGCTATTCGCTCTAAATGTTATCGTAAAGCCGCCGTCTATAATCGTCCAACTCACTTTTTTATAAGCTCTTGAATATGTTCAAGTTTTCGAGATTCATTTTCCAAATAGGATGTTATTTCACTCTATGGCTACTATATTTAAGCCCCACCCTTATTTAAAATCACTACGAGATGTATTTGTTGTTAAAACATTCAATTGTAAATACGAACTTATCGCCCATTTCTGAGTTATATTTCAAAGTAGTGATCAAAATTTTTTATATGGGCTTTATGTCAGGTCACCGAATATTTCTTTGCAAGGGTAAAAAAACGTCTACCGGTGCTGAGTCCGAGGGTCACCTATTCAGTTGTGCGCCTATAACTCACCTATGTTGTTTGTTGGGAGTGAACTGCAAGTGTGTCTGCGTGCTTGCACTTGTGACACTTTGGCTGGACTATGATCAGCTGCTAAAAGCCCTACGAAATGATCGCCTTCAGGCTGTTATCATAAGACAACTTATTGAGTTTCTCAAAGAAGTTCAGAAACTAGAAGGGTTACAGAAGTGACGATACAATTTTCCACCCAAATATAAAAAGTTGCCTTCCCCTTTGTCTGGGCTAATCTCATTGTTTATATCCCCTCGAACTTGCCACTCTCCCCTAAGTAAATTCATTAATTTAAAACTTCTGCAAATTTGCCTTCACCACTCAAAAGGTGAGGACGTGTTTGAAGATGTGTGTGTGTGTGTGTGTGCCAAACTTGCACTTGGCAGCCCTTTCAAGCTTGTTTGCTGCTCGGATTACACGCTGCTGCAGTGTGTTAGTGTTTTTGGATAGATAAGTGAAAGGTCGCCCCCCCCCCCACCAACTTTTTGGATAAGCTTAAAACTTTCCCTGCTCTCTTCATTTCAACGTGAAAAGTGATGCTTCTGCCGGCCAAGGCCGAGTGCAGAATGTAAGCTGGAAAATAATTGCTGTGCGGCCTCAACTTGCGCTTCTGCTCCTTTAACTGTTTCTCTCTCCGACGACGGCAATTCAATTTATCAAATGGTTCGAGCCAAGTAATTGCAAACAACTTGCAACTAATGAAAATGCACTTAATTTCCTCTGCCCGCCCCTCATCAGCGCTCCAGTCATATGGAACAAATGTGAAAAAGTGTGCAGCATTGTTAAACATAGCATAAACATATTGCTTGCAAGTTTAGACAATTCAACGCCAGAGTCCTTGAAGGAAACAAGAGCCGAATTCGGTTGATAGTTGCACCAGTTGATGGTGGTTCTTTTCCACTGGCAACAGCAAGTTTTAGTCTTCAGTGTTTTTCGCTTTTCCAGCTTGTCGAATAATTGCGCGCTCAATTTGCCGGAAAACGGGCGGGAGGGGTGGGGGGCAGGGGGGTTGGCAAGTTAAGCTGGCATTGAAACTGGCGTTTTGTGTGTGCTGCAATTACAGGCAAGAGGCGCAATTTGAGAGGATACAAAATGTGTGTGGCACAATTTTAGTTTCAAGTTTCTCAGTTGTTGTTACCTAGACGAACAATTGCTGCAATCGCGGATACCTGATCTGTGCCTGAAGGATGCCCCCAATCAATACCAATCTCCATTCACTCATGACCTCAGCCATAAAAATTCAATTATGTGGCTTCTCATTTAATAGTTGTGCACTGGACCACATCCACATCGCAGTCTCCTTGAGTCTGGCAAGTTAATTAAACATTGAGTGCTGAGTGACAGAGATGAAAATGTAATTATCAGATAAAAATGAAACAATACGGCTCGTGTGTGTGTGTGTGTGTGTGTGTGCACACGCCCACTGATTTTACCGCCCACCTGTATGTATTATTGACAGACCCTGTTGAAAGCCAAGACATGAGGCCATTATGCTGCAGACACATTGCCCATAATCAAGGCTCAAGATTCAACATAATCAACAGAGAAGCAGTTGGCGAGCACAAACATAGCCTGGCTAATGCATAATTACCATAATCAACATTAAGATGCATTGAAAATGTCTACCTACTTGACTAATACTAGAGAGAAGTAAACGTGTGAAGGAGGTTTTAGGTTTAGGTGTGTGACAGATAAATTGTCGAATGGTCCACCTTTTTGTGTTCAATACCCAGATTTCCGGAGTTTTCCGTTGCCTCAGTTGTTGCCTGTGACAAATGTTTGCCTGTTTGTTAGTTTGTCAGTTTGTAGGTTTTTTCTTTATATCATTTTTTCTGATATTAATATAGCCATTTTTCATATCCTTTGGATGATTGTCAGCTGCGTTGGACGAACATTTAAGATCTAAAAAGTTTCCAATTTCAAATGGATACCGAAATCTACCAATTCATATTTTTTAACATCCTTTTTATATAAATATTCATTTCCAACTCCATAAACCATATATATTCTTGAACAGGGTGACGAGCTGAGTCGATTGAGCTTTGTCCGTCCGTCTGTCTGTCTGTTTCTACGCGAACTAGTCTCTCAGTTTTAAAGCTATCGAGCTGAAATTTTGCACAGAGTCTTCTTTTTGCTGCACACTACTAATATGTCGGAACCGACCGGATCGGATGACCATATCTCATAGCTCCCATAGGAACAATCGGTCGGAAAACTAGTTTTAGTATGAAAAACTTTTTTCTTTTAAATGGAAACGACTCCAAACTTTGTAATCGAAGGTTTTCTATGGTTTTTTATAGTTCTACCAAGTTTTATTAAAATCGGACAACTATATGGCATAGCTGCCATACAAAAGATAGGTCTGAAAAACAGTCTTAGTTAGAAAAACTTTTTTGTTTTTAATGGTAGCATCCTGTAATTTTGTATTTGTTTGTTTCTCGTGCTTTTACACAATTCTACAAGTTTTTGTCCAAATCGGATGACTATATCATATAGCTACCATACGAACGATTGGGCGGAAAATGGGAAAAATGGAGTATTTTTTGAAAATATTTAAGCGAGCACTTGCAAGGGTATAAAAACTTCGGCACAAACGAAGTTAGCTTGGCTTTCTCGTTTTTGAAGTACCGAACAGTCTTTAAACTGTATTACATACTTTAAAGTATGTAACATCCAGAAGGAAGCATCTCCGACCCCATAAAGTATATATATTCTTGATCAGCATCAACAGCCGAGTCGATATAGCCATGTCCGTCTGTCCGTCTGTCCGTCCGTCCGTCTGTCCGTCTGTCTGTCTGTCCGTATGAACGCACAGATCTCAGAGATGGTAAGAGATAGAGGTTTGACATGTATGGGACATATGCTTCTTATGTTTGCAGGCAGATCAAGTTTATTTTCAATTTTGGCCACGCCCCATCCCGCCCCCGCAATATGGAAAAAACGTCATATCTCCCACAGTTTTGAAGATAGATGGCTTGTTCCTTCTGGACATATTTAGTTATTAGGATAACTTATCGATCCGCCAAAGGAATGAAGAAGATCGGATGAACGGTTTTCGAGTTATGATCAAAAGACAAATTTTCTTGGTACAGAGTATGTTATAGTCGGACTTGACCGACTTTCTTTCTTGTTTAATATCCTTTTTTTTCTATGTGTATGTTTATATGTTTGCAAGTTTGCAGGTTTGCATGCTTGCATGTTTGCATGTTTGCATACTTGCATGTTTGAATGTGAGATTGTTTGTAGATTTTTATTATGTCTTTATGTTTGCATATTTTCATGTTTGTATGTTTGCATGTTTGCATATTTTCATGTTTGTATGTTTGCATATTTGCTTGTTCTTTATTTGTTTGCACGATACTTTGTCCCTTTACCTCTGAACAGGTCTTTAAGAAATTGTCTGGGTAGTTTCATGTCCCTCAGGAACGAGTCATAGGCTAAGTCACAAGTCGACGAACCGGTTCGAAAGCGGTTAAAAAACGGTTCAAAGGTGGCTCAGAGCCTTGGTAGGTAGCTAGATAGGCTTTCTGTTTTATTCAATTTTCCATTCAGGAACAAACTTTTATAGATAAAATATAAACCGACAGGTTTATGGCTGTTGAACAATGAACTTCAATTAAAAATCGTGGCATTAATAAATTTAACCTACATAACATCAACATATATTAAAAGTCACCATTTAAAAGTCTTTTTCTATAGAACCTAGCAACCTCAATATAGTCTCTTAAGATTTGCCAACCCTCCCTTGCCTCAAGCGCTTCCTTCTTAAAACATCAAAACTTTTGCAGAATTTGGCATCTTGCCATAAAATTTTGCATATCCTCTAGTTACAAAGTTCCTTCCAGTTACAAAGCGAGCCTAAAACCACAGTTTACCTTGATTCCGGTTCAGCTATTTAGCTAAAGCATATCTCCTTTCGCCATTTTGACCCAGGCAATAGTCCTCCGTTTGGTGACCTTAATTACAGAACTCAGCCCCTACCTAGTATAGTTGCTTGTGTATGCGCACTTCGCTGGATCTGGCCATGTTCACATGCTCCAACTAGGTTTTCTTTGTAATGGCTGTGAGGAGAGATCCAATCCGAAGTAAGGTACTCGAGCTTTCTTCCATCCAATCCCCTGCCGGAGCATCATACAGAGACAAAATATGCAGCAATCTGTAGTACTGGAAAACTGTGCTCCATATATATTTGAGCTGCAGTTTTAGGCTATAACTATAATATGTTTGTCTTTTCAGTCTGCATCGTTCGCTAGTAGATAGTTTGGCGTATTATCTGGTAACTTAAGTATTCGTTTTACCAAATAGCTTTGCAGTTGTACAGAAGTTGAAAAGTTAAAAGTTCTAATGTGGAAAGTTGGCTGTTGGTTAATTGAAGTTAGACATTTAACTGGTTCAAGAGTTAGCAAATTGGTGCAGAGTCTTAACTAATATACCTTAACCAATTGTACGAATAAAGCGATTTTTTGATATAACGTTCCCAATGACCCTGTCTGTGTTTGCTGTATGTAGTAGATTTTTATCTTGAACCATTAACAATTGGGTTTAAATTGTTGTCGCTGTGTGTGTGGCCAGTACAAAAGTATCCATAGAACTCGAACCTAAGATACAGTTGAGACACTGAGTATGAGGTGATGCTTACCGAAGTCCATTCTATCAGAATTTAAGGGTCTCATCCCGTGTCTTACTGTGTCATGTAAGCTAAGAACTTCAAATTCATTGTGTAGGTTGGGTGAATCCAACTGTGTAAAACACTAAACCAAAGCAGTTACAATTTCCAAATGGTTAGCATTCCAACTACCAGTGCTGGTGCTGGTGCCATTACAGTTCCTACTTATCGACTTGTGCTAATAGAACTCTCATCTTCCTAAGATAAGGTCAAATGCAAGACAAATTTATGGCGTTCAAAGTGGGTTCCACATGATAAACCACTCTTACGCCATGTTATCCCTGACATTTATTTTAAAAGACCAATTTCTTTTTTAGCTTCCATTTGGTGAATGTGTGACCCGTTCAACCGGAACCACAAAATGCAAATGTATTTTCTCCCTGTGCCATTTAGTTGTGTCATCGATTGATTACCCGTTGAGATCATCAACCAAACCCAATGCCACAATAAAACAACGATAGGTACTTCATTTACATTTGTGGTCATTCTCGAATTTCGCACATTCACCGCCAACCCAAAACACAGAAAAGAGTCCACTGCAAATTCTGGTGAAAGCTGGTGAAACCCCCGCTTGGACATGGAAATTGCATTAGAGTTGGCTGCTGCATTTGTTGAGGGGTCCGCGGAGAACTAATTAATAATGCATTCGAATTTGATTTGGAAATGTGAAAATGTGAAAATGTGAAAATGCGACAAGCGGCAATGTGGCGGGGGACTGGATTTGCATTTCAGTTTGCAATTTCAATTGCTGGCCAAAGGAATTTCATTAAAAATACTGCGCAAAATATGAAAAACTATCTGCAGAGCTTTTGTGAACCGAGTGCAAATATTTGTTTTCCAAATGAAATGAAATGAATAAATGCGCAGACGGACAAAGTTCTTCGGTTGCTGGTTTAATGGAGTTGTTTTTGCTGCTGCAGCTGTTAATTAAATTTGATTGTGCAGTCATCAAAAGTTGCCACAACAACATGCGGCAAGGACATGCTGCTGCCATGAAATATGCGACCAAAGGAGCAACAACATCAGCTGCTGTTGCTGCCGCTGCTAATGATGTTGCTACCAGGTTGCTAATTTAAACATGACACTTCCAACAACAACAGCCACAACAACAACACGAATCCCGCCCATTGTGCAGGACGGAGAGGAGCAGTCAACTGCACAGCCAGGACATTTATCTATGTGTGCACCTGCAGGATGTGTGGGCGCTTGGAGTGGCAGTGGCAGTGGCAATCAATAAATCCCAGGACCTAGCTCCTGTTGATATTTGCACAAGGCTGTGCATAAATGTATGTACCATGCGCAGCTGCCCCCCCAACCCCCCAACCCCAGCCCATCCTCCCCCCAGACTCTGCTTCTGCGTGGGTTGATTGCTGACGTGCATGAAATGAAAGCTGCAAATTTGCATGGCCCACCGTGGCAACAGCAGCAGCAGCAACTAGTTGTTGTCATGGCAGCAGGCAGCCGTTTACATGGACAAGGATATGAGCTGTGAATCCTTTGCCGTAAGCCGTTAGCTCTTTACCGAATGATGCAGCAGGGTGAAGTACAGTCAAGCACATGAGTTGACAGTTACGGGCCAAACTCGAGCAATGAATATTTAAACACAAGATTTAAATTGGTTGCACCAAGTCAGGTGACACCTTAAGCCGAAATCTTGAAATCTTTTTGGTAAATCTTGAGAGATGTTAATAGTTCCTTGCATATTTTTGGAAAATGCATCAAATGCAATAGGAAAATACTTAAGTAATTCCAACTTAATCGAGGTATGTGCGTGATTAAACTAAAGCTGTTTGGTTCATCAAAAATTGGGCATGGTTTGACCTTGTTCTGCAGAGCACCATAAATATAGTTATAGTTCTGAAGCAACAGCCACCACAGAAAAATGATACTGCCGATGGTATGTTTGTGTCCTAATGAATACGAAATCATTCCTCGCACATCAACAAACATTACTCACACAAATTGGCATAGGAGTGAAAGGGGAAGAGAGGCACATAAGAAGCTGATGCTGCAATTTTGTTATGCATCAACTGCTTTACACAACTAATGCGTTGGATGCGTATAGGCTGCGGGCATGCCTGCTCTACAGCTTCAGCATAAATCAATCAGGCACTTAAAAATACTTAAAAAATTAGAATAAATAACAAAGTTTTATTTTGAAACAATGATTTTGACTCAAAGCTGAAATTAACAAACTTATTCAGCTACTTTTTTTATATAATTTTTATACCCTTGCAAAGGGTATTATAATTTTGCCCAGAAGTTTGCAACGCATAGAAATATTCATTTCCGACCCCATAAACTATATATATTCTTGATCAGGGTGACGAGCTGAGTCGATTGAGCTTTGTCCGTCCGTCTGCCTGTCTGTTTCTACTCAAACTAGTCTCTCAGTTTTAAAGCTATCGAGCTGAAATTTTGCACAGAGTCTTCTTTTTGCTGCACAATACTAATATGTCGGAACCGACCGGATCGGTTGACTATATCTCATAGCTACCATAGAAACAATAGGTCGGAAAACTAGTTTTAGTATGAAAAACTTTTTTCTTTTCCATGGAAACGTCTCCAACCTTTGTATTCATAAGTTTTTTATGCTTTTTATAATTCTACCAAGTTTTATTAAAATCGGACAACTATATGGTATAGCTGCCATACAAAAGATAGGTCTAAAAAACAGTCTTAGTTAGAAAAACTTTTTTGTTTTTAATGGTAGCAGCCTGCAATTTTGTATTTGTTGGTTTCTCGTGCTTTTACATAATTCTACAAGTTTTTGTCCAAATCGGCTGACTATATCATATAGCTACCATACAAACGATTGGGCGGAAAATGGAAACGAGTATTTGTTGAAAATATTTAAGCGAGCACTTGCAAGGGTATAAAAACTTCGGCACAGTCGAAGTTAGCTTAGCTTTATCGTTTTTTTTGTACTTGAATTTCTCTTTTTATACCCTGTACAGAAGGTACATAGAGTATTATAAGTTTGTGCAAAGGTATGTAACAGGCAGAAGGAAGCTTCTCCGACCCCATAAAGTATATATATTCTTGATCAGCATCAACAGCCGAGTCGATATAGCCATGTCCGTCTGTCCGTCTGTCCGTCCGTCTGTCCGTCCGTCTGTCTGTCCGTATGAACGCACAGATCTCAGAGATGGTAAGAGATAGAGGTTTGACGTGTATGGGACATATGCTTCTTATGTCTGCAGGCAGATCAAGTTTATTTTCAATTTTGGCCACGCCTCCTCCCGCCCCCGCAATTTAGAAAAAACGTCATATCTCCCACAGTTTTGAAGATAGATGGCTTGTTCCTTCTGGACATATTTAGTTATTAAGATAACTTATCGATCCGCCAAAGGAATGAAGAAGATCGGATGAACGGTTTTCGAGTTATGATCAAAAGACAAATTTTCTTGGTACAGAGTATGTTATAGTCGTGCTTGACCGACTTTCTTTCTTGTTTTTGAACGAAAAACAGAGACGAGGCAGCCTTATTTCAATTGTTTATAATGTCTACAGCTCTCTACAGGCATTTCTTGAGAGAAGAGATATATAAACAAACTTTTAATCATCCCCAGCATGATCCCTTTTCATATACTTTGAATGATTTTCAGCTCCTTTGGATGTTTAAAAGTATATTTTAGAAATATCCTTCCCCAATGGATAAGGAAAATCATCCTATGCATATGTTTTCATATACTTTTTTATCCCTGAGTACTGAAGTAACTGAAATATTACACTTGTCTCTTCTCATCTCTAACATATCCAAAATCTTAGCACCCTAAACCATTCCCTAAACTAATCAGAATGAAAGCTCAACCAGTCTGAATTAAATTACAAACAATTGGAAAAGCTGAAATCAGAAATTCCCTGTACAAATCGAACACTTAGTGCCGCCCTTTTTGACGGGACTGTACGTGCCGGCACTTACCAAACAGTAACACAAAATGCCAGTTGATGTGCCTGTTGCACACGGTTGGTAATTTGATTCACAAACTGTAACTCACTCAGTGTGCCAGCTGCCAGTTGGCCTGGTCAGTTTTCAACACAACACAAAGTGCACATGTTTTTTGTACGTATTCCTGGTAGGCCAATTGCATTATGCACAACATGGATAAGCTAGTTAAAAACATATTTGCCGAGTCCGGGGACGGGGCACACCTGCATGTTCGAAATGCTGACTCCTGTGCGGGTTGTGGGTTGTGGGTTGTTTGGTTTTTTGCGTCAAAGTTTTTAATTAAAGTTTGAAATGTTTGAGAGACCGGCCACTTACCAACATTGCCCTCCGCTTGCACAAGATCTCCATGCGTGGTCAGCAATATTAGCAGCAGCAGGAAGCCAAGTTGAATGCGGCAGAGGCATAGCATGCCACATCTACGCTTGCATTCCGATTGCTGATGGCGTTCCAAGGAAGGGAATGGGAGTTCCGCCTGCTGTTGACTTTGGCACAGTATCGCTCTTCGATACAGCTGATGTTTACTTGGCTGGTATGGATGTTTTAGATGCTGGTGTTGTTGTTGTTGTTGTTGTTTTACATTGCTTGCCATGATAATCGGCCCACCTGGAATGTGGAAGGGGGGAAGAATGTTGTAAGAATTACGAAAAATTGAAACATAAATTAAGGCCTTAACCTAAAAACAATCCATTGCATACTTAGGTGTATATGTGGCATATCTTCGCTTAAAAAAAACTCAAAAATTATTTGGTTTAATTGATATATGAATATAAATCTTCTATAATCAGTTTTGCTTCTTCTAGTAGTCTAGTGTTAATTGTAACTGAATACCCGATCATTTTGAGGACTTTCAAATTTTGTATATAATATGATATATCTTTGCTTAAAGCTCTAGAATTATTTAGCACAAAACATGACTTAAATTCTTCTAGAAACTGTTATACTTCTTCAATTATCTCAACCATGCAGCCCAGTCTTACGTTTCACTGAAAACCCAATAATTTTAAAAGATTTGTAGGATTAATATGATATTTCGTTGCTTAAAAAAATTCCTAAAATTATTTGAGAGACCCAAGCTTAAGCTGTATCATCACTTGTCTGATATATCATAAAAGTTTCTCATATAAGATATCAGACAAGTGTAATAGTCTATCTCAGCAGCACCAAAATGTATGAAAAGCTGCTTGAGAAGACGGTTATCTGAGTTCTCTTAGGATTTTTACGACAGACAACTCTTAGTAAACTGAGGTATTTTTCAACCATCAAATTTGAGATCTCTACAAGTGAAAATACAACTTAAACCGCACACAATTTTGTCATTCCGAACACTTGCATTCGATATAGTTCAAGAAATACTGAAAATGGTTTAGTATATTTGATTTCAAAGCAACAAACATGTCTTAAAATCATCTAGAATCTGTACCACTTTCTCAGTAATCTGAACTTGGCTGCCTGGTGTAGTTTTTGAAGAGTTCCAAAGATCCTTGGTATCTTGAAAAAAGTTAATCTAGCAATGCATATTTTATAAGGGACTCAAATGACTTGGTTTCCTTTGTAAAGAAGTTAATGTCAACAAAGGAACCAAAAAGGTTCGTACCACAAACATTTCTAAGTGAGTTTTGCGCTTAAAAATTCGAAACTTCTTAATAAGAAAGTGAATTATAGGATCTTTATCTTCGTTCTCCGTCACATAAGTCTGGGGTAGTACATATAATTTCAAATTCTTATTATGAAAGCGATGCAATAGCCTAAAGCAGAGGTGTACTAAGAGTACCTAATGCTTCCCAGTCGGACTTTTCATCATGAACAAGAAAGAAAGTCGGTCAAGCCCGACTATAACATACTCTGTACCAAGAAAATTTGTCTTTTGATCATAACTCGAAAACCGTTCATCCGACCTTCTTCATTTCTTTGGCGGATCGATAAGTTATCTTAATAACTAAATATGTCCAGAAGGAACAAGCCATCTATCTTCAAAACTGTGGGAGATATGACGCATTTTCTAAATTGCGGGGGCGGGAGGGGGCGTGGCTAAAATTGAAAATAAACTTGATCTGCCTGCAGACATAAGAAGCATATATCCCATACATGTCAAACCTCTATCTCTTACCATCTCTAAGATCTGTGCGTTCATACGGACAGACAGACAGACGGACAGACGGACGGACGGACAGACGGACAGACGGACATGGCTATATCGACTCGGCTGTTGATGCTGATCAAGAATATGTATACTTTATGGGGTCGGAGATGCTTCCTTCTGGATGTTACATACTTTTGCACAATCTTATAATACTCTATGTACCTTCGGTACAGAGTATAAAAAGGTACTTTCTCATGCTTACTTTTCACGTAATAACGCATGAGAAAACCTGAGCCTTCGGCTTCGTTTTGCTCTGGGGTTTAAGCCGTTTCCGTTTAAGTGACGTCATCAGCCTTCGGGTTCTTTACTTTCTTAGTACTCCAGATGTACTTACTTTGTATATCGTAGGTGGGAAGACATGAGACGTTCCCTTACGAACCCCTGAGTTTTTCATGTTTTCGAATGAAATTTCAGACTTTTATCTTTACAAATACCTGAGAAAATAACGTGTGAGTTTTCCATGATATGTTAAGGGCTAATTTCATGCAAAAAAAATCATGTACAGACTATTTACGTGAAATATCGTGCCACCGGGTATACTTATTTTTCTCAACACATGACGCAAAGTCCGACTTTATAACACTTGAAACAGATCATTTCTACAGAAAATAACCATCCGATTCGCGCGGTTTCGACATTTTGGCAGTGTGCAGCTCAAACAATCCTCTGTGCAAGGTGTCAGATCGATGGCTGTTAAACTGTAAACGGACGATCAAGTATATATATACTTTATGTGGTCGGAGATGATTTCTTCTATGCGTTTCAAAAAACCACAATCCGAAAACGAAAGAGAACACCGGTTATTGCCTATTGCTGTATGTGTGTGCTTGTGGCAGTCTAATGTCAACGCAATCATTCCACGCACAACAACAAATTTTATATATTCAAAAGCATAATTATAGGTAGTAGTGCTTGATTCAGCTAGAGGCATGGGAGAGCATTGCTAAGCATAGGACTGGCTATGCTTAGGGCACCCCTGGCATAAAGCAACCAGATTTTTATCAGACTTTTTAAATGTATACAAATTTGACTTTTACCACACACACACACACACACACGCAAACACTGGTTAGTTAAGTGCGTTAAGCCTGCCATTGTTTGTTAACGGAAATTGGCCATGTATACCACACGACGGCACATGCCCCTAACCAACCAGCAAGCCACACCCTGTTTGGCAACATTTTGAGTTACGGGAAATTGCATTTTATTGTGACTGGTACAACTTTTCGCTTTCCGGCATTTCCATATTTCACCATTTCGCACAATATGCATTATATCAAAGCAAAGCAAACCGCACAAGTGGGCGGGGCAACCTTTCAGCATTGTTTGTGCATATTTGTCGCGGTGCAGTTTCCTGCTCCTTAGCTGTTCATCCTTTGTATACACCTTCCCTGCTGGTGCCCTCCGGCCATGTTTTGCTTAACGAATATTTCTTGCTCTTTATATGGTAATAAATGTCAGGTTTCATTTGGCCAGACCGCCCAGAAGCAATGGCAAAGGAAATTGATTTTCTTTGCCGCTTCAATGGGCAGGCGGTGCAGGTGAGGATGGTGGTGGTCTGGTTCGTTTAGCGATAAGCGCTATTCCCTGGCCGAAGGTTGACATATTTTTCTGTTTCGGAGATTAAGTTCTAAGCCAAAAAAATATGCCAAGTCATTGAGCTAGGTGTGATGAAAGCTTTAGAAATAGAAATAAAAGAAATAATTGAAATCGCTTGTCGAACATTCACGCATATGTGGAAGCAAGCCAGACAAGTCCCCGAAACGAAGGCAAGTGACAGGCAAAGCTTTGGCACCAATTTATTTATGATTTGTGAATCCAATGGCCTTAAAGAGATGTGGTAATATCCAAGTGAAATCGAACTTCCACACATTTCCACAAGCTCTAACAAGTGAGTGGGAGGAATTCAAGGAATTCCCAAAGCATAACCAACACATGACACTTTCGAGGTCAACAATGGCGCATAAAAAATATTTAAATAACACACAAAAAAAAACTAAATGGTGCGAGTGCAAAGTGGTTCCAATTCTCACAGGATGTGATATGAACAATTTTGTATTCCTTTTCCTTTTTAGATTATCTAATAAACTCTTTCGGAACGGAATTTTTGTGTTTCTATTTGGTAGGTGAAGAATGGGTTTTTGTGTACCGCTAGGGGTTAAGGGTGTTTCTGTGCAGAACATTGACAAAAATTGTATATATTATTTTAGTTCCGTTTGCCATCAAAATCAACATCATAGCAATTCAACTCAACTTTACTCAATGTTATTCTGACATAGAAAAACACGGTGCTTAGAGAGAGAGACAGACATGGTAAACAATCAACTAAGAGTGCGAACAGCTGATTAATTTAGGCATTAGCCAGTTTCTCTGTGTCTCTTTTCCTTTGGTTGTCGGTTAAATTACTTTTCTATTATTCATACGAGACTTTTGATTGCAAAAGGTTAAGGTAAAATCCTAAAAGAACAAAAACATAATCGGTATACCGTTTCTCATTAGTAATTACAATAATTTGTGTGTGTCTTACGGTGAACAACAGCAAGATGTACACAAAAAAAAGGAAGGTTAGTAAATTCAATCAATTTGTTGGTTAAAAATTAGTTAGTCCCAATTTCATGGGATGAATTTCAGATTCAACAACCAAATAAGAAAATTTGACATAACAAGATGAACTATGGAAACGGAAAAGGACCGGATATCTACTGATTTGGTAAGTTTATGCTAGAAATTAATATGAAATGCATGACTGATACATTGTTCAAGATTATATTAACCACTTGGCTTAAAATTGATAGGTTTTTGGAAATATTACCGCATATCCCACATTCACAAAAACTGCATATTATAGAAATAATGAAACTGAATCGTAAACTTGGTTTCGGAAATGTTAAATCGTTTGTTTTAAGCTGGTAATGTGACAAGAAAACACGGCTAATTCAGGGAATCAGTTTCAGGTAGATCTTTAAGCTACATTTTGCATTACCATTATCATTTTTCACATAACTACAAGCAATACCTGATGATGACATGTTAGTAATGGCGTAATATTGCATGAATATTTAAAATTTTCCAGCATGCTTACCCAATAAGCCTCCTTTGCTGGTACAATTACATAAGTAATTGTAAAAGTAATTACATTTTAAAATTTTTATTGAATAAACGTAGTTTCAAGTCAATTACGAGGTTCAATCGATTGGTTTAAATAAGTAAAGTGTCAGTAAAACACGTCTAATTAAGAAAATCAGTTTCAGGGAGACTTATAAGCTACAATTATCATTACCATTACCATTTTTCAGATAATTTAAAGCAATTTCTGATCATGACTTTTTAGTAATCACCTACAATTACATGACTTATTCAACTTATCAAGCTTGATTACTCAATAAGCCTTCTTTACTGGTACAATTATTTAAGTAATTGCAAAAGTAATTACATTTTGAAAAATTTTTGTCGTAAATGTAGTACCAAGTTGCAACTACGACTACTAAATACATGCATTATCTGAATAATTATGATTGTTGTCATAAAAAGTAATTAAATACTGGCCTCCTTTACAGTTATAATTATTCAAGTAATTGTAAAAATAATTTCATTTTGAAATATTCATTGAGTAATTGGGATTCAAAGTAACAATTACGAATATTAAATACATGCATTTTACTATTAATTGAGATTATTAAACTGAAAAGCAATTCAAGTTATTGTATAAGTAATTACATTTTGATATATTCATTGAGTAATTGACATTATATTGTTAACAGTCATCCCTTATGTGCACCAGAGCCCTAGTAGAAATTCCACCTTTTGATATGGAGTGTTGCCTTTAAATACCAAGAGAAATGAAATTTTTTGATATTACTCATACGCAGTGTTGCCTTTAATCTTTATAGCCAAGCTTCTTACAATCTTTTAACAGATTAACGCCGAATCCAAACGTCAAAGTTTGAGGAGCTTTTTCATGGCTGGTGAGCTTCTCCCAACGAGCTGAAACCCTCTGCAACCATGGCAACAGCATTGAACAACTGTTGTTCCTAATTCCATAGCATATCGATAGAAAATCGAGACTTTTTGTGGAAATTGTAAATACCAAATAATTATAAAGGTTACGATCTGGTCGTCACTTAAGCTGTCTTTCAAACAGACTACCAAAAAAGTTTAAGACCATCTTTAAAAGTTTATCACTCATTCGTAGTGTTGTCTCTGCCTAGTTATTTTCTAATCACTTACGAGATATAGGGGAAGAATTTGTTTGATTCCTTCTTACTTAGCTGTATGATAATGTAATAAAATTGTATTTCCCATTGCCATTGAATCGACTCAACTAGAGATATCTTTTCATTGGGCGTTTTCAGCAGATAAATCCGATTTACGATTACTGATTTATGACTGCCGATGTTACCTGCTGAATACAATGATTGCCGATTTCGATTGGTAAATATGACAGTCATGTTTGCTGGGATGGAATCATACAAAATCTATGATTGGTGAGGCCGTCTTATTGATTGTTCGTCCATCTGTTCACCCCAAAACTGAAAACAGACTGACAAACTGACTGAAACTGAAAATAGCCTAACTTAGCAGTCAGTGACATTCAGCAGAGAATCATCAGCAATCGTAAATCGGATTTATCCGCTGAAAACGCCCATTGATATACAAACATGAACAAAGCAAACATCTTAGCATGATTTGGAGTAGAAAAGCCGCAACCTTTTTACCTTTATAGTCTTATGCCTGGGTCTCACTGCAGCGCTTTCTTGCATTGCTGCATTTTTGAGTTGAATCCTGCTTTACTGCCAAACTAAAGATATGGCAACTAGTTGCATTCAATTTGAATGCACTTGCATCCGTGACTTGACAAGCTATCGACCATTTTACCCAACGTACGTCGGGTATCATTACATTCAATATCTTTAACAAATCCAAAAACAGACTTGAAAGACAGGCATCAGAGGCCACATCAATGCTATTGAAGTTTTGGGCAGGTAAGAGACCAACTCTGTGACATTGTGACAATTTGCAGCAATTTTTCATCCAATTCAATTCAAAGAAAATACCTATCATCTAATCCTTTATTATTTACAGCAAGTTTACTTTTTACAATGTAATCCAATTCCAGATCAGGCAGTCAGTGGATGGACGATAACAGAAATGCAGTTATGCTGCCAGCTTATCGCATCTTTTCGATAAATCGATAACAAAATCAAGGTGAGAGAACCTTAGCTTTACATCATTTGAACAGTTCGTTCTTTAATAATGTTTATGTCGCACAAACTGCTAAGACCTCTGGGGTTCTGCTTGTAGTCGTCTTGTTTATACCATTGAATTATCTCGTTTTAGGGAAGCTTATGCCCAAAACCCTGTACAAACCCATACAGAAGTGAGGACAAAACCTACCTCTAGAAAGGTCAGACGTTTATGTTGTCACAGTCGTCTTTTACATGATGACACGTTCCAAGAAATGAGTAAAACCAAGGTCTGACAGACAAACAAACTTTGTACACGTTGTGCAAACAACGTTCGCCTTGAGGCTGTAAATGTTAGCTTAAAACCAAATTTGGTGTCCCCACATGCACAAATATTTGCTCTGTATAAGTTTGCGCAAATGTTTCCACGCTTGCTCCACTAGAATTTGTTTGTAAGAGCAAACACGCAAACGTGTTTGCGCAAGGATTTTTTCACTTGGTTACAAAAATCGAACATTTGTTTGCTGTAAACTAGTTGGAGTTGCCACAAAATTTACAAATTTTTCAAAGTATTTGGCCAAATTAAGTTGAGGTAAGGTCTCACCTTTAGAGATTTTGTTGAACAAGCTAAGAACACATGTCGTATGAGTAATTTCAATAGGCATTGCGGATTGAAGTGAAAGAGAAAGCCAGTTAAAAACCACTACAAACACAAAGGATGAACCAAAATGCAATTAACTAATTAAAAATTAAACTGCAAGGAATTTCAAGAAATCGAAACGATCCAAAAGAAAGAAAACCAAACCCAAAGTCAAGAATTGCCACATCATCATGTGATTTCAATCATTTCGCATAACTTAGTTGATTAATGTGTTACAGATTCAGTCTGTGCCCATTCCACATCTAATGGACATAGCGAAAGGTCCCAGGCCGTTTTCGTCGTCGTCGTCGCCGCCCTGATGTCTCTCTAGGCCTCCTCCTTGGCACCGTTTCATTTTTCATGCAAAAGGCAAAGTAAAACAAAAACTAACTGCAAAGCGAAAACTAAGCTTCAATACAAGTTGGACGAGCCGGAGAGCGCCTTGGTGGCCTTCATCTAGATGACATTGCAGCATATGGGACGGGATAATTAATCATGGTAGAAGGAACGTGCCGGGCAAGAAACTTTTTCACCCACCACCCAGAGCTAAGTTCTTAAGCTCTTTATGGCATTACCAATGTTAACTAATAATATACATTCGCAGTATAAATATAAATTAATTGCCTGCAAAGGGCATATTTGATTAGTTGCTCGGAGGAATTCAATTAAAGACCGCCAAGTTCTTAGCCTGGGTCAAGTGGGGCACGATGTCATCATGGCGCAGCCTTTTAATAATTTATGCAACTCAATTAGGACTTGACCGGGGCAGGCAGAGTTGCAAGGACATAAACACACACACACACACAGAGTCGGAGTAGAATTAACCGGGTAGAGCAATTAAAAACACATCAGCCTGCAAAAAGGAAGGGATTATGAATGGTAGAATGGTATGCGAGGGCTGGTCTTCTATATACAGGGTTGCCCATATTCGACGGACCAATGTTTTTTTTTAAAAAATCAAAGAAAAAAATAAAAATTTGGCGGTTGGCAATCTTAATCATTTAATTTGTTCCAAGTAGATTTGTTTACATCAATTTTTGAATATGATATCTCTCAAATGGCCGCCTCTGGCGTTGATGGCGTATTGTGCCCTTTTTGCAGCATTTTCCATCGTTTTCGCCAACATTTCGGCCGGAATAGCGGCTATTTCTTCACGAATGTTGTCCTTGAGCTCTTCTACGGTCCTTGGCTTGTTAACGTAAACCTTTGACTTCAAATATCCCCACAAGAAGAAGTCAGGCGGCGTCAAATCGGGCGAACGCGGTGGCCAGTCCAAATCACCACTTTTCGACATCAAACGGCCCGGAAACAATTTCTTCAGAAAATCGATTGTTATGCGACTTGTGTGCGGTGGAGCGCCGTCTTGTTGAAACCAGAACTGCCTCATACGCTTTCGACGAATAATTGGCATCACAAAATTGGTCATCATGTCGCGATAACGCTCCTGGTTGATGGTAACAGCATGGCCATTTTCATTTTGGAAGAAAAACGGCCCAATGACCGTTTTCGCACTAACGCCGCACCAAACTGTGACTTTTTCGTCATGAAGAGGCACTTCTTGAATCTCCTGAGGATTTTCAGTGGCGTAAATACGGTAATTTTGCTTATTTACGGTCCCATTCAATGTGAAATGGGCTTCATCGGACATGATAATTTTTGACGTTGAGTTTTCACAATTGACTTGTTCTGTTGAATGTAAATTTCAACTATTTCAGAGCGCTCGCGTGGCGTGTATTGTTCCATGGTAAAAATCTGCTTGGACTGACGCTTCAAACGCGGTATGTCATTAAGCGATCTGACATCTCTGTCAAAAGTTATGGCGTTGCCAGATGGGTCCGTCGAATATGGACAACCCTGTATGTCTGAAACTCTTCTGAGTAAGCTCGGGCTAATTTGCAGGCCAATTTTGTAATGGAATTTGCAACTATTTATGAGAAACCAGCCCTCGCCAAGAAAACTTGTTAACTTATTCCAACAAGTGGTGGCGAATGGGTCTGCTAATGGGGGGGGCACCACCAAATTTTTAATTAAGTTTACTGCAACTACGCCCAAAAATAAACACTTCACTCACCCACAACTCCCCAACCCGCAGCAAGTGCACTTGTCGCTAGCAATCTGCGTTCCAAAACGGCTATTGCCGCCGGAAATGCCTTCGTTTTTGGGTTTGTTTTTGTGCGGCATCCATCCGCCGCCCACTTTGTCGTGGTTGCAATTAAAATTCTGTGGAAATTACTACACAAAATGCATTTGTCCACACGCCAACCCCCCCCTGTTTGGCATTGTTCGCGCACTCCACGCCGCTCATCCGCTTGGCTTTTGTTCTGGCATTTTGTTGTGCTCGAAATATGCAGAGCGAGTTTGCCAAAGAACCCATTTTCCAAAATTTTCGGTTCTAGGAATTAATCAATGTGGGTTGCGGTTTGTGGCAAGCTTCGTTTTTGGATTTCCAATCAAATTTGAGGAAACTACCACAAAAGTTTTATTTCCCCTTGTCCAAGTTTTACAGCTTCTGCAACTGCCAATTGGAACTTGCAATTCAATTTGGGCGAAGGATTTGGGAGAGCTGCACGTTTTCGGCAAAATTCGAGTTGCTTTGAGATAAAACAGGGCTGTAAATCTCAACTACAGTCACAGAAAAAATGAAGAATATAATACTTGTATTTAAAAGCGAACTTCTTGAACCAAGTATGAGTATTTGATACCGTTTTTCTTGCTCCAAAAGCCTGAATACTGGAACCAAGTGCAAAACATTCTTAAATCAAACAGAAAATTCCTAGAATCAAGTGCTAGACACACTCAAAACCAAGCATGTTCGTTGCTGTATCAAGAACTCATCAGGTTCACAATTAAGATCGTTCACTCTTGTGTCAAGAACTCCAAAGATACAAAAGGAAAGCAGCCCATATTCCAATTTGACAACATTTAAGGATTATATTTTTGTTACCTTTTTATTTATAATTAATTCAAAGTAAATGAATTGTCAAACTATAACAAACAGCAGCATTATTTCGAATAGTTTGCTTACAAATCAAGTTTCAATATTTCGTATAAAGAAATTCACTTTTATTTGAACGCACTTCTATGAAATGAACCAGTTCTGTTTATGTGATCTTGTGTATCTAAAAGAAACGTTATCCAGCACCGTCGAATTGCTTGGTATTACAATTAGAGCGGAGAGGAGAAACTATCGGCGTCATTCGATGAATCCTGCAGACACCTCCATTTCGGGCTTCTCAACCCAGTTGAGAGGCAGAATAATTGATCATTGCTGACATAACTATCTGTTACAATCGCCAAGCAGCTCCAATTCTTTGAAAGTGGTGGTCATTTCCGCCTCGCAGCTTTTACAATAATGCAACATTTACACTACACTGAGTTTGCTATCGAAATCGTTATCGCCGCAATAACGCAGAATAGGTGTTTACATTAGCACAGCGTTGCGTTATGCGTTAAGAGTTAAGAAAACAGCTGAGTTTTGTTTAGGTTTCGGCAGCAGCAAGGATCTTGTTTAAGATTATTAAAGATTAAAGGAAATTGAATTAAAGCGTCTTATTCGTAGTTATTATCTACGATGGAACAAAATTAAAGAATGATGTTGCAATGTATGAATTTTGAAGGAATGTCTGCAGCAAATTAAATCTTGCAGCGGTTTCATAATTATTTGTATACCTATAATTATATAAAGAGCATCAAACCCTTTCTTACCTTTATTCTAACTCATAATTATTTTTATTTGTCTGATGAATATGACTAACTTCTTATTTGAAATTCGCGGCTCAGTTTTACAGCTGTTTTTTGTTGTGCTAGTGACGATAGTGGCGCGATGGGCAGAAATGAGCAGCACTTATCGAGTATAACGGCAACACTTATCGAGTATAACGAATAAACGCACATGCATCCAAATGAAACTCAACTTTTTGTCACCACTAGGGCCCTTGACTTTTTGTATGGGGAAAAATCTGCTTGTTGCCGCTTAACACAAAACGCATTACGCCGTCCTAGTGTAAATAGCCTATTAAATTCTCCAAAATTTTATACCTTTTCTACATTGATTAAATCTAATAAACAGTTTACAACACTGCAGTAAAGCTAGAGATGGCAATATGAAAGCAATATATCGATAGGTCGATACTTTCAAGCTGACCAATTCTGGCGGCTTAAATGGTCATTCATTGCTTTCTAGGACGCAGAAGAAAAAGCAACGGCAAACATTCCAGTATTATGTGGATTATGACCAAGCGACTACAAGGTAACCCAAGGTGCATGAAACTACAAGGTAAGCCAACTGGAAGTGGCTCTTTTTGCATGAGCGAGAATTTTTTGAGCACAGAAAATCCGTAAAAATGCTGCAGAAAGAAAGCACTTACATCAGTTGTCCGTCTTTTCACTTTCTGTTTACAGTAAAGCTGACATAAAACCAGGGCTGCCAATTGAATTTATGTTTTCGGAGGTTCAAGATTGCGGGTTTGAACCAATATCGATTATGTTGAGAAGTTTGAGGTGCGATGTTTTGCCAAGAATGTTGAATATAAAATGTAAGATTGAAAAAGCTTTAAGGTGGGAGCTTGTAACACAGTTAGTTCAATAGTAGGAAGTAGAAATTCTTAAAAAATGTTTGATTCGTCCATTTTTTATGGAGAATACAAGAGTTGAGAGAGTGGAGCAGAAACCATTTTAGCACGATTTGGACAAATAGTTGAATAGCATTAAAATTACTAAGCCCATAATACAACAACAAAGTACCTTCACGTTCAGTGCTGCGCGTACCCACACTGACGCCGCTCCACCTTCATTGTTGCATCATGACTAAGGCTACGTAAACCAATTCCAATCTGGACTGCTTCTCATGTTTCTGCATTTGTAAGAATACCTACCAATAAGCCTATCTATTACCAATAGGTCGCTTTAGTTTGGCGACTTTGAGACAAGAGTTCAGATATTTTAATAACAGGTCCAGGCTCAATAAGTTCTGGGCTCGATTCTGTATAGAATCACTTTTTATTAATGTTAGCTTTAGCTTAAATCACTTTTTCTTAATCGTGGAACCAGTGGAAACGGCTTGGTTAACTAGGGTTGCCATCTTTAAGCATTTTCCAGCACTGTCTCTGCGTCAATCGTTCATTTCTTTTTACTTCCGGCACGCGAAGCAACTGTATCGAAATCAAAGCTGTCTACAAAATACCACATTTTTCCAAGTGCTCAAATTTGATTTCGTTTTCCCGAGAAACTGTACCAAACTCCTCCTTCAAGCAGCATGGGCAAGAAGCAAAAGATGAAGAAGGCAGCTGCCGCAGCCGCAGCGGCAATTTCCACAGCGGCCAAGCAAACGCAGCCTGAGGCAGCCTCCACGAGTGAGGAGGCCAAGGCCAACAAGGTGGATTCACCAGCTGGTTTGCCCAACTTGGAGCAGATCAAGAAACTGCAAAAGTTGATGAAACTGGCCCAGAAGTTGCCCTCGAATCTGGTAATCAACAAATCTGCCACCACCGGCTCGGCTGAGTCCAGTGCTGGTGACTCTTCTTCGGACAGCGATGAGGGGGCAGGCAAGGGCAAGCCCTCCAGCGAATTTGCCTCCATTTCCAAACAGTCACGCGGCGAGAAGAAGGCACGCCGCCTGCTCATGAAGCTCGATCTGAAGCCCATTGAGAATGTGTCACGCGTGACCATGCGCAAGAATAAGAACATTTTGCTGTATATCGAGCGTCCGGATGTTTACAAGTGTCCACACACGGACACCTTCATCTGTTTTGGCGAGGTGCGTGTGGAGGATCTGTCGAATGCAGCAGCCACCCAGGCGGCCGAACGTTTTGCACGTGTGCCGGATTTGAATTTCCAATCGGTAAAGGAGAAGGAGAGACCGGGCAGTGTGGCTGCGGTGTCCGACAACGAAGAGGACGACGAAGCCAATGGGCAGGAGTTGGACCCGGAATTGGACACAACTGGCTTGGATGACAAGGACATTGAGCTGGTGCAAATGCAGGCGTCCTGTTCCCGCAAGAAGGCCATCATGGCACTAAAGAAGAATGACAACGATGTGGTCAATGCCATCATGGCTCTAACCGTGGGCTAAGCTGCGTAAATTTACAAAATTGGATGAATAAATTCAAGTCCTGGCAAAGGCTGGATTCAAGTACAGTTGTGCTTTGTTTTCTCTGCCTTTTTTTAGCTATTTTTTCAGCTGGTTGAAGCCGAACAATCCTGGCAGACAAATCTTGCACCCCCTGGCCAGACGCGCACTCAGTGGGTATTCATTCAATTAAAAAGCCCTTTGACATCCTGGCAACTCCTGGCCAGGACATAACGCAAAGCCGCTTAATAAATAGCCGGCTCTAAGTTTCAGTTTAATTTCATTTAATTTGCAGCTGTCGTCAGCAGCCGTAAAAAAGGCTTTGGCCTTATAGCCGGGCACGTGCTCCTCCTTACTTTCCTCCTCCAGAAAGTGCAAAGTAAAGTTTTACGGCGCGGGCGTTGTAGCCAAGTCAGTAGGTGCTGCCATTGATTGCGACGAACTTGGGCCGGAAATTGATTAACTTGGCCACACTCTGTTTTTTAATCAACGAAGAGAAGAAGGAAGATGCTGCCCAAAATACAAATCAGTTGACAATTCAAATGGGCACACAAACACTTGCCAGGTGGCGTCATCTCTGCCCGGACCTGAATCCAGTCTGGCTGGCAGCATGTTTCGCCCCAGTGAACAGCTTAAAACAGGACACTCACACCCACACACACAGAGACAGAACTAACGAGCTGCCGGCCAGGGCCAGCGGCTATGAAAAAAACTGTTGTAATTTCCGAAAACCCACAAAAAATTACTAAGCAGGCTCAGCCACAATTTTCAACCAAGTTTTTGCTGGTCTTATGGTAAAATGTTATATACCCTAAATATGTGGGAGATGGTTGCATTTGCTCGGATTTTGATTTGATTTCGATTGTAAGCAAAAAAAATGCTGTTTTTATAGCTAAGATCTGGTCACACCTACAAGACTGTTATCGAAGTATGAGATTATCATTCGGCGGGCAACGAATATTTCCTAAAAGCTCTCACCGATTCTTAAGTAGATTTAAATAAGAAAACTTCGAGGCGATGCAATGGAAAACCAAAAAGATTCACATAATCCAGTTTTCTGACCAATCTTTTGTATGACAGCTATATGCTTTAGTCATCCAATCCTGCCGGTTTGGACAAATGTGCAGCACTCTCCCAGCCTGTTTTCCTTGGAGTGTGACAGTAAAAAAAAGTCTGCTGATGAGAGGACCGGGTGCTCTTGAAACAGTATCGTACAGAAAACCTATGCTAACCACTGCAGCATCACTAATTGGTTTTCTTTAAACTAAAGGGATCAACATGATTTTCGTGTACTTAACTCCAATCCACTTGCAGAAATCAACTATCATGTCTAGATTAAAATGCCCATTTTGTACATTTGAAGACACGATTTATGAGTAACCTGTATTATTATTTGAACTGTCTATGATATTTTGCTAAAGTATGACGTTTTAGCTTTGGAATAAACTTGACCAAACAGTTTTGCGATTTTTTAAGGCTAATATACATTCCATTTTGAAAACACAGCTCATTTTGAACACATGTACACTAAATGGTAGATATTTTTGCTTAAAAAAAATCGCAGAAATATTGGGAATAGTGCAAATTTAAAGTTAAGAATTAATACCTTACGATTATATCAAAGTGAACCTGAAGTAACGAAAATATTCCCCATAAAACCATTCAATAAGAGGGCAAGATGTCACTTTTAAGATTTTGTAAGCTCTCTATTCGTGAACAACCTACTAGAGCTGCACCCGTGACGTGAATTTGACAGAGTCACGGTGTGCCACGACATGTCACGACGTAAGCGTGAGCAAACATAAAGTTTCGTTTGTCAACATCCGTGATTTCGTGAGTGAATTGAGATCAAATATGGTGAATTTTTTATTGATTAGCAAGTATCATCACTAGAAAATGTGAATAATGATTTATGGTATTTATCTGACTAAATGGTAGGGGCACACTCAAATGAAATGAAAACAACTTTTCCAAGAACCATAAAAATTTGGAGACTGCAGCAAATCTGCTTTTAATTCTAGTTATGTGTGACAGAAAAATATCAAAAAGTAAACAGAAACCTTTTGAGGGAAGTACAAATTTTAATTTTGATAAACCACAATACAAACAGAGCGAAGTGTGTGAAAAATTCTCAGTTCTGACTAAAAGATATAAGGAAAATAGTGCCTTAAAGTAGCTGTGTGTAAACTGCGATGTCTTTTACATTTTAATTTTTTCTCCTCTTCCATCGTGCATGATTCGTGAGTGGCGCAAAACTCTACAAATTTACACCCGTGAATCGTGCGTAAGCAGATTTCTAAGAGAGGAACTCTTCTTCGGAGTCCCAGACTGATGTTGTTGTCGCTGGTTTTTATACTCTGTACCGTAGGTACATAGAGTATTATAAGTTTGTGCAAAAGTATGTAGCATCCAGAAGGAAGCATCTCCGACCCCATAAAGTATATATATTCTTGATCAGCATCAACAGCCGAGTCGATATAGCCATGTCCGTCTGTCCGTCTGTCTGTCCGTATGAACGCACAGATCTCAGAGATGGTAAGAGATAGAGGTTTGACGTGTATGGGACATATGCTTCTTATGTCTGCAGGCAGATCAAGTTTATTTTCAATTTTGGCCACGCCCCCTCCCGCCCCCGCAATTTAGAAAAAACGTCATATCTCCCACAGTTTTGAAGATAGATGGCTTGTTTCTTCTGGACATATTTAGTTATTAGAATAACTTATCGATCCGCCAAAGGAATGAAGAAGATCGGATGAACGGTTTTCGAGTTATGATCAAAAGACAAAATTTCTTGGTACAGAGTATGTTATAGTCGGGCTTGACCGACTTTCTTTCTTGTTATTATTAAGTCCGACTGACTCACTGACATATAGTTCTGATCAACTCACAGTTCCAGATTCTAGATTCTAATAATATTTTGCAGCCGATAAAAAGCTAAGTATGCGCGATAGTTAGAATGATTTTCGCCCCAACCACCGATCTCTACAACATTACACTACCTGCCTACCTACCTAGCCGACAAAAATCTTCTTTTAACTATTTCCACAATTTATTTGCTTTAAAGCAGGAATTCTGAAGAAGAGCGAGTCCAAAAAGTGAGACGCAAGCTAGCTCTGACCTGCCCCCGTCGACCGCTGGCCTGCGGCTGGTCCCAGCATCGACATGCGCTGTGCTCGGCTTCTGAGTACCGGGCCTGACAAACTTGCTGCCTTAAAGCACTTAATCTGTTTAGCATTAAATTGGTACTGATCCTTAGCAACGGAGCATAACAAGCTTCGCTCGGCCGGAAAAATGATTTCAGTTATTTTCCTTGAAAACATTTCCTTGTTGCTCCCAGCATTTGTATTTAATTGAGTAGACACTTAAGCCGACAAGTTGCAATCTGTTTTTGGTTAGAGTATTAAAACTGTGGCTTTCCCATTCTCCCTCCTCCTTTCCTCCGCCCCAAAACTTACTTCACAACCTCAACGATTATAAAGTTTTTATTCTTCTGAGGAAATGTTTGGCCTACTAAAATACTTGAGAGAAATTTCTGTTGGTTTTTATGCAGGAGTCCGATGGTCGGCTTAACTGGTAGGATGGGTGTGGCTTCCATATTTTCACTTTCAAGTTGACCAAAATCTCTGAAGATTTTCCATTTCGGTTTGACTCTGTGCTGCTTGCTGTCTGTCGCTGTGCGCCTAAGCATGAAACCTCTGCGAGCCGGCTTAATCTCGGAGCCTGTGATTTGGCATGCTCCAATGGCGCAGTTCATCACATTAAGGCCGGTCAGGATATACGGCAAAGCTAATCATGACGCCGATGATGTAGCAGAGTCCTTACCCAGCCCCAGCCCAGCTGTCGGGTTAAATGTTGAATGTTGATGGTGTGCCCTTTCAGGCACTTGGCCTGAAGTGTTGCCAAGCTTTTTGCCATTTGATTTGATGCGTGTGGGCGGGCGCCACAGTTTTTGTTTGCCTTTTCGACTGGGGACCGGGACGGAGGGGCGGCCGGTGCAGGTGTTGGCTTGCACTTTACAGCTCTTTAGGGTTCTATTATTGTGAATATTGAGCACGCGGACAGGCAAACAGACACACACTGAAAGTCCTTGATGGGAGTGGGAGTGGAAATGGAAATGGATTTCGTATTGGGTTAGGCTCCTGGCTGCCAGGTGAGTTAAAGCCTCGGCAGGCTCAAGTTACTTTGCCTTTGTGTAATTGATGCACGGCAGGGGGCTGCCTAGCAGCTTGGTCCTGGTTAAAGGATAACAAATTGCTTTCATCTGGCTTTCTGCTTCCCTTTTGCTCGCCACAACTCATAATTCCTTTTATATTTTATTTTCATTTTTATGCCTGTTTTTTTTTGCGTGGCCAAACCCGCCCTGAAAAAGGATATCCGTGCACAAAATGAAAAGCAATTAGATAAGCATGCCAGCTGGAGAGTAGCGCCGCTGGAAAATGAAAGTGAAAATGAAAGCGGAAAATGTTCGGTTCCAGCTGTTCATCAATTGGTCAGCCAGCGATTGTTAAAAGCTGATAAGCCGTGTGGATTAGCCTTTAAGAGCCTCAGAGCGAAACGATTTTACAGTCAACTTTTGTTAAAAAGATTTATTTGTCAGTTGGCTTTGATTTGAAAATGTTTACGGGAAATGCTGTGGCTATGAAAGTCATCAGCTGTGAAGTTGCTCCTTATTTGGGAGTAGTTTACTATGGGCTATCTCAGGCCAAACGAACTCAATTGTTGCCTTTGGAGCAGAGAGATTGTAGCAAAAACTGTCACAAATTGTAGCAAAGGCACTACAAGGTAGTTTTGTAACATGACAACGCTCGGCTTGCTCACCGGTCATATAGCCCAGACATTAACCCTTCCGACTTCGAAGCATTTCCGACCTCATAAAGTAAATATATTCTTGATCAGCACGAGCTGAGTTGATTTAGCCTTGACCAAAGTTAACTTTCCTCTATTTTTAAAGGCAAATTTCTTAATTTTTGTTTAAGGCCCGATTTCTCAAAGTCCGGTTGGTCAACTTGACAGGCAGTTTAACCGAATTCGAGTGTCTCATGATGTAGGTTGCGTAACCGGAGGAACAAACTTAAACGCTGCTCATCCACCGGTCAACTTTAACCGCGAGCTCAGTTATCGACATTTCTATCGATATACAAACAGCTGGCCGCACACTTGCTTTATTTATTTTATTATTTGCTGCAACACAAAATGTTTATGAATAAACGAATTTTTCAACTCCACGCAATGGAAATGCAATTCGAAGAGGCAGTACATCGAATTTTATTCAACTTTTACGCAAAGCAATGACCAGCAACAACCAATTGCATTAATAAACAAACAAACCAAACCGAGTCAGCAGTTTACTCGTTCGTTTAGTCAAACAGTATGGTCACCCTGAAGCAGCGATAGGCATTTATCGATATCAGGCGAAACTGCTGTTGAGAAAAGCAAATGACTTAACTGCTCGTCATCTTGACGAACAAATCTGACCGGTAGTTGGCTAACCGGAATTTTTGAGAAATCGGGCCTTAGTGCAGTTTTATATACAATCCATAGACAGGATTTCTGTCTTAGTTGGGATAAAGTAGTTGATAAAGTCAGCTTCAGGAAGCTTTTTAAGTAGGCGGTAGATTCATGGGAAAACGTAAATTAAACTTAGTTCCGATTTCAAATCTACTCAATAGCTTTACCTATAACAGACAACCCTCTTAGTTTATCTGACACACTTAGCAGCTATTTTGAAGATGAAAAATCGACCCTTCTAAACCAAAAGTATAGAATCACAGGTTTGATTCTTACCTACTGAGCAAAATTCATAAAGTTTTGGGCTTCAAAACCTACTCAGTTTTCTAATGTGTTTCAAGAAAATCAAGGAGAAGGCCCAGTACCTTTTGTACTCTACAAAACAACGTATAGAATGGCATGTTAGCGCATTGCGCCATCGCACACTTTTGTAGATGCACGTCAAATTGGCTACTTGTACACTACATTTCAGTGTGGTTGATTAGTTTTGCTAATTTTAAGGATTTTAAGAACATTTGTAGAACAAGCACAAACTCATGCACTGTGTCTTACTTTCTTCCAGAGCTGCAAACTGAACCGGTTCGAACCCGGAGTTCTGACTTTCAGATTACTGTGAACCGAACCTTGAACCGAACCTCTTAAGGTATTAAAACCTGAACCTGAACCCGTTCCGAACCCAAAATTTCGGTTCAGTTCAACATAAATTATAGAATTAAACTATTTCCCAGTGACTTCTTCTGTTATCCTGATGGAATTATTCACATTACTGTGGAAACACTTTTCGTATGTGGACTACGAAATTGCATTTTATTTTAAGGGCTGTATCCAGAACTTCGAAGATTTTATTTCGTCACAATACTTTATATAAGAAGAAACACTTTTTCATTGTTTTGATGGTCATGAGCTGTATAAAAGTGTTTCTATTTATATAAAGTATTGTGAAATCCCATCCCAACCCAAAATCGAGACAATTCACTAACAGCTTATGTCGGTTTTAGGTGGCTTACTATATAAACGTGTATAAGGCTTGGCTGAACCAAGGTTCGAATCAAAACCTTGGCCCAAAAACCTTTAACCTCCAAATTCTGAACCTGAACCATTGGTAAATTTTGGTTTGAACCCGCGAGCCGGAGATCCACGAAATTTTTTGGGTTTGCAGCCCTGCTTTCTTCTACCAAAATCCTTGCAGAACTTCAAGTTTTATAACATCTTTTTGTATAGTTTAAAAACATCAAAGCTACTCTAAACTGAGACATGCTGAGTATGGTACTTTATTTGTGTGCGTAGATGCAAAATTCGGCATATTTAATACCAGTTTACTTAGAGTCTGAGTCCTTCCATTAGACAGTATAAATATGTGTTCGATTGTTACAGTAAATCAGGATTTATCTTACAACACTCAAACTCTGCCTTCTCCAATAAACAAGAAATCATTAAAATCATATCAATTTGTGTCATAATCAAGTGCCCATAACCTTTGTATTACTTCATAGATTTCATTGAAATATATTGCCTTATATTTATAATTAAACTGCCTTTGTTAACCACAAAAAAGAAATGTAATTTTACACAATTTAATTTGTGGTAAAATTGCACTTAAAATGTTGACATTAAAAGCTATGAGGTCGCCGTAAGCAACTGTCAGATTGAAAAGTAAATGATAAATAGCAAATTCATTAGCCTTTTAAGCAAATCGAACCGTTTTAAAACCACAAACAAACCAAAATTGCAGATAACCACAGGCTTGTGTTCGCTTCATATAAAATGTATGAATCAGATCGATGAAAGTTTATATTTCATATAAGCTGTTAGTAATATGCAGCATACCAGACTTATGTGCTAAGTCTTGTGTCAACAAATTGCTTTTCATTCAACCCAAGCGCAAACAATTTCTTCAGCAAATTGCCAAAAAATAAAAAAACCAAAAACCAAAAACCTCTTACACGTTCCGCACTTTGGCAGGCTTTGCATTTCTCTTCTTCAATTATAAGCCAGCTCGGCTATGGAAGGGAGAATTTTACAAAATTTACAAAAGCAAACTGCAGGGAAATTTTGTGCTGCGCTCGACGACGAGCTCGAAAAGCAGCTTATGTCCTGCTGCTGCTGCTGCTGCTGCTGTTTCAGAAGGACGCCAGGCTTTTTGCCGCAAATTAACAGAGTTTCATATGATGCAGTTCCGTTTGTTTGGCATTTATGCAGAATATTTAATTCATTTCCCTGGCAAACACCGCGAGGGACAAGCTTTAATAAATGCACGAAGACCGAGGAAAGGCTGTAATTACACTAGGGCACACAATTTCAGTTTTTAGTTCGTTGCCAGAACAAATGCTTAAGGAATTGTCATATAATTTTGCCTGGAAAAACTAAATACTAGTTTGTACGGCAAATAAATCTCAAGCCAATAACTTTAACTATAAAGTGAAACGGACTCATTTTGTGTCTTAGACAGAGAATCTAGAAATTGTTGATTTAAAATAATCACTTGTCTGAGATCTCAGATGAAATGCCTGCGAAATACTACAGTTTACTGTAAGTTGACTGCCTAAAAAGTTATAAAATAGCCTACTTCTCATGCAGCTTTTCAGATTGATTATTCCACTTGGCTGATATCTCATTTAGGAAACTTATATAAGATCAGAGACATGTGAAAATACAGCTTAAGCAGGATTCAGACTAGTTGCAAGAACTGTGAACTTTGATTTCAGATCAAACGAGAAAGCCAAGCTAACTTAGTCTGTGCCGAAGTTTTTATACGCTTGCAAGTGCTCGCTTAAATATTTTCAAAAAAATACTCGTTTTCCCATTTTTCGACCGATCGTTCGTATGGGCGCTATATGATATAGTCAGCCGATTTGGACAAAAATTTGTAGAATTATGTAAAAGCACGAGAAACAAACAAATACAAAATTGCAGGCTGCTACCATTAAAAACAAAAAAGTTTTTCTAACTAAGACTGTTTTCCAGAACTATCTTTTGTATGGCAGCTATACCATATAGTTTTCCGATTTCAATAAAACTTGGTAGAATTATAAAAAAACATAAAAAACTTATGAATACAAAGTTTGGAGACGTTTCCATGGAAAATAAAAAAGTTTTTCATACTAAAACTAGTTTTCCGACCGATTGTTTCTATGGTAGCTATGAGATATAGTCAACCGATCCGGTCGTTTCCGACATATTAGTAGTGTGCAGCAAAAAGAAGACTCTGTGCCAAATTTCAGCTCGAAAGCTTTAAAACTGAGAGACTAGAACAGACAGACAGACGGACGGACAAAGCTCAATCGACTCAGCTCGTCACCCTGATCAAGAATATTTATAGTATATGGGGTCGAAAATGAATATTTCTATGCGTTGCAAACTTCTGGGCAAAATTATAATACCCTTCGCAAGGGTATAAAAATCAAGAACTGATTGCTAAAATTCAGTAGAAAAGGTGTCACTAGTAAGGTAAGTACGAGAATACTTGATGCAAGTACAGATTTCTAGTTTCAAATTCGATTTTTGAATCACGAATCACTTAATTCTGGATTGTTTTGGAATATATATTTTGCTTTTCATATAAACTCTTTCATAAAGAGTTTAATCTTAACATTGTTACATGAAAGGTGACTAGGTCAGGTATTAAACTGATAATTTCGAGCATATAAAAGCTATATTTTAAGATCAAATTGATATTTTATAAAGTCGTTTTGTCACCCCATATACAATTTGAATCTTGAGTTTTTTTTGTAATCAAGGTAAGATATTTAGGTAAAAATGGATGCATTTGGACTGGCTATGTCTTTATTATGGTTTTAATCATCCAACGGTTCTGAAAAACATCCAAGGGATGATCATTTTGGATGATTTTCAGCTCCGTTTGATGATTAAAAGTATATTTAACACATTTCCAGTCCAAATGGATACGGGAAATCAACCAATAAATATTTTTTTTAAATATACTACTCGATTTAAGTACTTTTGTTTTCATTTCAATAATATTAATGGCAGTTTATCGATTTTAGAATGTTTCGTACCTAATTTAAGTACTTTCAAGAACAAAGCATACTTGATATTTTCATTTGCAAATGCTATGAATGCTATCCCCATTGATCTAGAATTCCTATACCTTGTACCAAAGGTACACAGAGTATATTAAGTTTTTGCAAGAGTATACAAAAGCCAGAGGAAAGCATCTCTAACCCTATAAAGTTTATTGTGTTGATCCGAGTCTGTTCGTATGAACGCACTGATCTCACAGATGACAAGAGATAAGGGTTCGATATGTATGGGACATAATCTTCTTTGACTTGCGTACTTCAAATTTTAGCCCCGCCCCTGCAATGCGTCATATCTCCCACAGTTATCAAGATACAAGATTGGTACTTATGGAATAAATTTAGTAAACACAATTATTTATCGATTCGCCACAGGATTTGTAAAGATCGGATGTGTAACAGTCAAGTTATGAGCCAAATAATGTTCTCTGCTGCAGCGCAGTAGCAGAGCTGCCTTTGGCTACTATTGTAGCATCACCTTCTTTGGTACAGAGTACCTTATAGACGGACTTGAACGACTTACTTACTACTTTTTGTTGTGAGTTAAGTAAATAAGAACCAAAATACTTAGAATTAAGCTTTTTATACTCTGGACCGTAGGTACATAGAGTATTATAAGTTTGTGCAAAAGTATGTAACATCCAGAAGGAAGCATCTCCGACCCTGTAAAGTATATATATTCTTGATCAGCATCAACAGCCGAGTCATGTCCGTCTGTCTGTCCGTATGAACGCACAGATCTCAGAGATGGTAAGAGATAGAGGTTTGACATGTATGGGACATATGCTTCTTATGTCTGCAGGCAGATCAAGTTTATTTTCAATTTTGGTCACGCCCCCTCCCGCCCCCGCAATGTAGAAAAAACGTCATATCTCTCACAGTTTTGAAGATAGATGGCTAGTTCCTTCTGGACATATTTAGTTATTAGGATAACTTATCGATCCGCCAAAGGAATGAAGAAGATTGGATAAACGGTTTTCGAGTTATGATCAAAAGACAAATTTTCTTGGTGCAGAGTATGTTATAGTCGGGCTTGACCGATTTTTATACTCTGTACCGTAGGTACATAGAGTATTATAAGTTTGTGCAAAAGTATGTAACATCCAGAAGGAAGCATCTCCGACCCCATAAAGTATATATATTCTTGATCAGCATCAACAGCCGAGTCGATATAGCCATGTCCGTCTGTCCGTCTGTCCGTATGAACGCACAGATCTCAGAGATGGTAAGAGATAGAGGTTTGACGTGTATGGGACATATGCTTCTTATGTCTGCAGGCAGATCAAGTTTATTTTCAATTTTGGCCACGCCCCCGCAATTTAGAAAAAACGTCATATCTCCCACAGTTTTGAAGATAGATGGCTAGTTCCTTCTGGCTCGAGGTCTCGAAAAGTTGCTTTTGTTCACAACTGTAGGGAGCTTATGCATTTTTACACCAAAAATATGTCCTTAAACCAAACCCCCTTTGGACTAAATACCTTTAAGTTGTGCGCTTGCTTGAGTCAATCTCGACTTATTGAATCTAGAAGTTCCATTCTCGGAAAAAACTACTCTCTTAAGGTTATTTTTGCTAGCTAAGTACGACTGTTACCAAAAGTGAAAGCCTATTCTTAGTTTAAAATCGAAATGATCTTCATTTGAGATACTTTTTACTTAATTCACGAAAAACTGTTCCTTTTTGTTTAACTCACTTACAAAAATTGCCGAGCGAAACGGAATAAGTTTAAAAAGGGATTTTTCATTTTGCAAAGTTAAGACGCATATTTCGCATTCTTCTTTTTGCCATTGGTTTCAGCCTGAGTACATTTTGTCTGTGCCACAATGTAATGTGGGTGGGCGGATGGGGGGTGGGCGGGTGAAATTGCAACAAATAATTGCGCAGCAACTGACGGAAATTGCTCCTCGAATGTTTTATCTCTTACTTTATCTGCTTAATGAGGCAACAGGAAATTGATAATATAATTTTCGCCGTGTTTTTCTGTTTTGATCACCATTTCCATGGCCAAATTAAAAATTGCGATTCATTTGCATTTTAATTGAATTTATGTAATCAAAGGAATGCAATTTGAATGACAAATGATTTAGCAAATTTGATTTATAATTTCCTCCTCCCATTCACTTACCGCATTTTGGCCATATGTTGGGCTCGATGCAGTCTTTTGCAACTTTTCCCACTCAAACGACGCACACAAGTCGTTGGGGCAGACTCCGTCGATGGCTCTGAAGAAGTAGCTGGCGCAGAACACTAGCTGGGATTTTTCCTACTTGTTGTAGGTTGGCACTTTTCTTATTTAACCGCTCAACAGAAGCGTCCAGCGTTCACTCCGCTGCGCTCACCAGGTTGAACTGAACTCGTCGTGGTCGAGCATCGAGCCGTCGAGCATCAGCCGAGCCGAGTGAGTGTGTGTGTGTGCACTTCCAGTGTGGGGGCTTCCAGTGCCATTTCGGGCCTGGGGAAGTGAGGCGAGCTTTAAGCTTCCATCGTGCTGTTGCTTCTCCAGCTGCTAATGGTCCTGTTGCGTTGACAGCGACGCCCACGCGAAAGCTTTCGCTTTAGCTTTCACGCCCACCTACGCACCCGCGAGGCCCAGACCCAGACCCAGACCCTGCCCAGCCTGGTCCGTGGCGTTTCCAAAAATAGCAACACCTCGCACACTCGCGTTTGCGTGTCCTTGTCTCACACTCAGCCACATTTTCTTTATTGTCGTCAACTAAATGTTTTCCACCACAAACGGACTTATTTCGGTTTTTGGCAAAGTCCTTACAACTTGTTTGTTCCAGGACCCCAGTTATCTCCCCAGCTATTTATAGCCCCACAGGGTGTCCATTGATTTTTCTTCCGCCTGACGCAGCGCCTTTTTTGTGAATGAACTCGAGTTTTGTTATATGACTTCGAGTGGGCCATTGCACTGCCTCCCCACACACCGCAAAGTGAGTGGATGGGTGGGTGGCAGAGGGGCCAACCCTAATAAGCGCGTTTTCAATGCCACTACGCCTGCAATCTCATTAAGTAAATGGATTGCCGGAGTCGTCATGATACAGACATTTGCGCATATGACGCCATTAAAGCCTCAGACCGACCGCCTCCACCCTGTTGTCAGAGTGTGAGCCTCTGTGGCAGACTTGGGGAATTATGATTAATATTTCTTCAGTTTAAAATTAATTGCAACCCGCCCATTAATAATCGGGCTTTGGGCAAAGGACAGCTGGACAGCAAGCATCGGGTTGCATTGACATGTTGCTTTATGATTAAGGTAAAGGTAAGGAGGGCCAGCCAGGCTTTGTTTTGCCAAAGATATTAATGGATAGGCTATGTCTGCAAGCAGCAAACTGTTTCATAATACACAAAAAATGTGTTAAATCTACCTAGCTTTTTAAATACGCTTAACACTCTAAGTCTTATTTGGTAACCAACCACATTTGTGCCACTTCAAACTGATATAAACAGGCATGCAAGTCAATTGGAATCTAGGACTTATTTGTTGCCATGGTCTACAGAGATTTTAAGCCTCCGATTCGGTTCAAGTCAAGGATTTTAAAGCAAATCGAGCAGAGGTTTCGGTACGGTCTAGTGGCTCAGAATATACAGGGTTGCCCATATTCGACGGACCCATGTTTTTTTTTAAAAAATCAAAGAAAAAAATAAAAATTTGGCGGTTGGAAATCTTAATCATTTAATTTGTTCCAAGTAGATTTGTTTACATCAATTTTTGAATATGATATCTCTCAAATGGCCGCCTCTGGCGTTGATGGCGTATTGTGCCCATTTTGCAGCATTTTCCATCGTTTTCGCCAACATTTCGGCCGGAATAGCGGCTATTTCTTCACGAATGTTGTCCTTGAGCTCTTCTACGGTCCTTGGCTTGTTAACGTAAACCTTTGACTTCAAATATCCCCACAAGAAGAAGTCAGGCGGCGTCAAATCGGGCGAACGCGGTGGCCAGTCCAAATCACCACTTTTCGACATCAAACGGCCCGGAAACAATTTCTTCAGAAAATCGATTGTTATGCGACTTGTGTGCGGTGGAGCGCCGTCTTGTTGAAACCAGAACTGCCTCATACGCTTTCGACGAATAATTGGCATCACAAAATTGGTCATCATGTCGCGATAACGCTCCTGGTTGATGGTAACAGCATGGCCATTTTCATTTTGGAAGAAAAACGGCCCAATGACCGTTTTCGCACTAACGCCGCACCAAACTGTGACTTTTTCGTCATGAAGAGGCACTTCTTGAATCTCCTGAGGATTTTCAGTGGCGTAAATACGGCAATTTTGCTTATTTACGGTCCCATTCAATGTGAAATTTTAATTTTTTAAAAGCACGTTGAGTTTTCACAATTGACTTGTTCTGTTGAATGTAAATTTCAACTATTTCAGAGCGCTCGCGTGGCGTGTATTGTTCCATGGTAAAAATCTGCTTGGACTGACGCTTCAAACGCGGTATGTCATTAAGCAATCTGACATCTCTGTCAAAAGTTATGGCGTTGCCAGATGGGTCCGTCAAATATGGACAACCCTGTATAAATATACCAATTTAAGTGTGAATTTTTGGCAGCTCAGCTGCTTTCATGTCACATTTTACTGTCAAACATGTTCAGTTTGGTCTATAATTTCAACTTGAATCGACTTACAAACGAACAATGCTTGCAGATCATTGAATTCTATTATCAACACTCCAAGACGAAGCTCATTTCTTATTGTATGGATAAGGGCACTAACCAAATTGCCATATTTGGTGTGAACAGCAGCCAGAAGCATTGCAAGAACTGCCAATGCATTCCGAAAAATGCTCCGTTTAGTGTTTATTATGTGTAACCAGCTCATGGGACCTTTTTAAAGAAGACGAAGGCAGGCACGTTATTGTGAATGGGTGCGTTGATTACAACCTTTAATTTGCCCATAAGGGGAAAAGCTGAACTCGGCTGACATGTGGTTGCAACAAGACGGTGCCAATGCCCCCATTGAGTGGTGAATTCGGTGAACATCTTATTTCCCGTTTGGAGCCGCTCAATTTACCGCCTAGATTGTGTGAAATAACGCCTTTAGACTATTTTTTGTGGGTCTTTGGTAAGGCTAATGTCTATAGCAACAAGCCCGCAACATTCCGGCCGTTATGTTGGAGAGTCTATGCCAAAATTGGACCCCGCAAGATGTCGTGGTCAATTATAGTCAATATATAGATCGTTCTAACGACTCAACTAAAGATTTCAAACATTTCTCCGAATTTAATGTTCAATTCCGAGAGTTGTTAGGAGACACCGAGCTCACAGTCTTGAGAAAATCCAGAAATTGTTCAGGATTTCTTTTTTTTGGGCACATACAGGGTGCGCCATCTAAAGTGTCGGTATGGCAACACTGAATAACTTTGACATTTACCAACCGATTGCTTTTGTTAGACATGTTTTGGAAACATCAATCTAGTACAATTTTGACCATGGAACGCTTCACACCAAAACAACGTGCCGAAATAGTGACGCTGTTCATCGAAAATAATCGTTCAATTGTGCTAACAAATTTTGATGACCCATTTCACGCTTTCTGGTGGTGTTAATAAGCAAAATTGTCGCATATGGGGCACGGAAAATCCACACCGCATCCATGAAATACCTTTACACGTCCCTGGACGCCTGGCCACCCAGATCTCCAGATTTGACCGCCCCAGACTTCTTTTTGTGGGGCTATTTAAAAAGCAAGGTTTACGCCAGCGAACCACAGACCATTGAAGAGCTTAAGGCCAACATTCGTGCCGAAATCGCCACTTTATCGACTGAGACGCTCGAAAAAGTGATGGAAAATGCCGCAAAAAGGGCACATTTTGTAGTGGCCAATAAAGGCGGCCACTTGATTGATGTTGTGTTCAAAAAGTAGTCGAAATAAATCAATCAAGATCAACATATAGCAATCGGTTGTTTGTTTTTATATTTATTCAGTGTTGCCATACCGACACTTTAGATGGCGCACCCTATATTTTTACAGGTCCAGTTGGATTTGGTTAGCTATCAGTGCACATTTTGAGCATGTGCCAAGGCTATGTAATAAATTCATCTGGACTTTAAAAACAGGGTTGTCAGCCGTTGTCGATTCGCTCGATCCAGGGTCAAGTTAGAAACTACAGAAACTACGCAGAGAAAAAGAGGATATGAAAGTTATATTCATTGGATGATTTCCGGTATCCATTTGGAAGGTACATGTCTTCAATATCCTTTTAATCAGTCAATGCAGCTTAAAATCATCCAAAAGTTATGAAAAATAATAATCATTTGGATGATTTTGCAGCTCCGCTGGATGATTAAAAGTATATTTAATACAGATACCTTCCAAATTGATCTTCTTTGTATCTTTATACCCTTGCAAAGGGTATTATAATTTTGCCCAGAAGTTTGCAACGCATAGAAATATTCATTTCCGACCCCATAAACTATATATATGCTTGATCAGGGTGACGAGCTGAGTCGATTGAGCTTTGTCCGTCCGTTTCTACTCAAACTAGTCTCTCTGCTTTAAAGCTATCAAGCTGAAATTTGGCACAGAGTCTTCTTTTTGCTGCACGCTACTAATATGTCGGCGCCGACCGGATCGGATGACTATATCTCATAGCTCCCATAGGAACAATCGGTCGAAAAACTAGTTTTAGTATGAAAAACTTTTTTATTTTCAATGGAAACGTCTTCAAACTTTGTAATCGTAGGTTTTCTATGTTTCTGTATAGTTCTACCAAGTTTCATGAAAATCGTACAACTATATGTTATAGCTGCCATACAAAAGATAGCTGTGAAAAACAGTCTTAGTTAGAAAAACTTTTTTGTTTTTAATGGTAGCAACCTGAAATTTGGAATTTGTTTGTTTCTCGTGCTTTTACATAATTTTACAAATTTTTGGCAGAATCGTATGACTATAACATATAGCTGCCATACGAACAATCGGTCGAAAAATGGGATATCGAGTATTTTTTTATAAATATTTAAGCGAGCACTTGCAAGGGTATAAAAACATCGGCACAGACGTAGTTAGCTTAGCTTTCTAGCTTTTAAATAGTCGTCTAAATGTAAGGTCACTTTTCCTTAAAGTTCGTAATGTCTTAATGTCAGTTTAAGCTTTGAGTTATGAAAAAGCTCAGATGTTAGCATGTTAGCTAAGAATGTGGAGTTTGTTTTCGACTTCGAGTCTTACTGCAGGCGTGTGTATAGAAGTAAAATGATAACAGATTCGTCGAAGTGGTAAAATTACCTTTTATACAAGCCCAAAATCAATGATGTACGTAGCCAGATATGGACTTTACATCTAAATACAAATTTTGACCTGGCTAGGCGCGATCTAGAAATATAAGTTAGACCTATGGTTTCTTCGGCAAAATTTCTTAGAATTAACCGTAGTTTACGTTTCTGATATACGCTTTGTTTATATTGCCTCTCCCGAACAATTGGACCCCGCCCAAGTGTTAATGCTTCTGTTTTAAGTAATCGAAATCTTGGATATAAAAACCATCATACAGAACTGGTTTTGAGTGCTTACACACACCCTAACTGCACTTAATTATTAATATGCCCAATTATTTTAAGGCAAACATCATAAAGACAGTCAAATTGCCATGTTCATTTATTTCTTAGCAATTAATAATAAATATTTATGCCTTTTTCTAGACAGGCCGAAACATTATACTTTTTTACACACACGACGCCCTTTTTGGGTCGGCAGTAAACAGAATTGACATCATAAGTTTGTAGGATTTAAGAGCGTAATTCAAGAAACATCTTCTCGCCATACTTGTTCATGTTTACGCAAAAATATTTACGTTTCATTTTTTAGTGTTTGCCTCCTTCCCCTTTTTGTCCCTATGTGGCCCGCTTCCGGTTGTTTACACAAGACCTAATCAAACGGGCTTTCGTGTGACATTTATATCCTATGTACATATCCTGCTTTTCCGGCTATATTTAACGCAATGTGCAGGCAACAGAGCTGGCAAATCCCTTCCCCAACAATAAAGTCAACAGCATTCAATCAAACGCAATGAAGTCGACACAATGGCGATTGCCCAATGGGTCGTTGGGGATGTCATCACATTGATGAATGAATTCTGTATTGTCATTGACGAAAGCAGATGATATATACTTAAATTATATTTAAATCACATGCGTCACCAACGCACCACCACCAAAAGCACCTGAGGACATCACGTTGCGGGGCCACGCGCACTGGAGCCAGGAAAATGTTTGAGATTGGTCAATGGAAAAATAGGAACAGATGTTGCTGTTTACTTTACTAGCAGGCAGATCAAGTTTACCTTTAGTTTTTTGTATTTTGTAGAGAGAAAGTTCGTACCTTTTGTACATATTTATGAATCAGTATTAATATCGGTTTCAATCTCCTTGGTTGGTTGTCAATCGATGCCAGCTTAAATTGCCTAAGTAAGTCTGCATTCTTAAATATCACAATTTAGTGAAAAATGTGCTGGCTTGTATCTCTGAAATCGTCTGAGTTCAGTTCGAGACTCGGCAACGGCTCTGTGCCTGAGCCTTGGTTCAAACCTTTTCAGATACTGAGTAACAGCTAGTGGATAATCATTTTAGCTTAAGGTTCAGGTTGGAACTCGTTTAACAACATTAAACAGTCTAATCGAATGTTGACGGTTTTTTGCCTACAATTTTGCTCAAAGTTCATGTTATGATCTCTAATTAAAATCAGAAAATGGTAAGCAAAAGTCCACTCTGCGTATGTGTGATAAACTTTCAATGCATTTTTACATTCAACTATAAACTAAAACGCATTATAACTAACATAATGGTATGAAAGTAACAGTATGAGTGAGGTTTGTTGTCTCTATTGCAACTTTATGCCTTGCTGGAAATGATTTCTGAACCACATTTACAAATTGAAGAGTTTGGTACATGACTCACTGGGCGTAGAAGCCAAATTTTTGGCATTAAGTCGATAAATGCAGCCTTAGAGTGGAAACTTGGTGATTTGAATAACAACAACCAGAATATCATTTAGAAAACGTTTTAAATCGATCCGCAATATATTTATACCCTTCAGATGTTTGTAACGCATAGAAGGAAGCATTTCCGACCACATAAGGTATATATATTCTGAGTCGATATAGCCATGTCCGTCTGTCCGTCTAGTTCTATGCTAACTCCTCCGTCAGTTTTAAAGCTATCACCACCAAACTTTGCACAAAGTCTTCTGGTCCCAATACGCTGCACATTTGTCGGAACCGGCCAGATCGGATGACTATAACATATAGCTGTCATAGGAACAATCAGTCGAAAAACTAGTTCTAGTGAGAAAAACTTTTTTGTTTTTTATGCAATCGTCACCAAACTCCGTATTAACTAGTTTTCAATGCTTCTCCAAGATGCTGCCAAATTTGGTCGAAATCGGACATCTATATAGTATAGCTCTCATACAAAAGTAGAGTTAGAAAAGTAATCTTATTGGGAAAAACTTGTTTGTTTCAGTGTATATGTCCTTCAAATTAGTTAGAAAACGTGCGGCAAGGGTTTACAAACTTCGGCCGAGCTGAAGTTAACTTTCCTCTATTTTTATTCTCTGTACCAAAGGTAAGTTTGTGCAAAAGTATGTAACATCCAGAAGGAAGCATCTCCGACCCCATAAAGTATATATATTCTTGATCAGCATCAACAGCCGAGTCGATATAGCCATGTCCGTCTGTCTGTCGGTCTGTCCGTCCGTCCGTCCGTCCGTCCGTCTGTCTGTCCGTATGAACGCACAGATCTCAGAGATGGTAAGAGATAGCGGTTTGACATGTATGGGACATATGCTTCTTATGTCTGCAGGCAGATCAAGTTTATTTTCAATTTTGGCCACGCCCCCTCCCGCCCCCGCAATTTAAAAAAACCTCATATCTCCCACAGTTTTGAAGATAGATGGCTTGTTCCTTCTGGACATATTTAGTTATTAGGATAACTTATCGATCCGCCAAAAAAGAAGAAGAATGAAGAAGATCGGATGCACGGTTTTCGAGTTATGATCAAAAGACAAATTTTCTTGGTACAGAGTATGTTATAGTCGGGCTTGACCGACTTTCTTTCTTGTTTGTTTTGGAGCTTCCTTCTTTCATGTTAATTTGTTTATAAATCCCTTAAAAAGTATAGTTTTTCTCGACTATTGATCTGCCTCACATTGAAGGCTGAGCTTAATCTTTACTCAAAGTCTGGCAACTTCCAAAATCGGGCAAAAAGCGTTGATAGCCAGTGGGAACACTTTAACATAAAAATATGTTGGCCGAAAGTGGGCGAAAGTTGGTTTTAAGTCCAGAGGGGAAAGGTGTTTTAATATGTTAATAATTTCACAGGTTTAACACACTTGCTTAATATTATTTACATAATACATAAAATTTACAGTATTTAGCCTATTTCACACATTTTCTTTGTTCACTAGCAGATTTAGTCTGTTGTAGCAAAGAAAAGGATAAGCACTCTTAAATCAATAAGCCACTTTCATGAACGGTATGCAGTCTGATGACAGGTGTATTGATAGATCGGTGGGAAATTGCAGGAGATGTACCTATATTAGAATGGATGATCCCTTAAGGGTACATCAATCCGGCAAATATCATTTTGGTTGGGGATAATATTGAATTTCCCACATTTTTGAAAGATTTCTTGCCGGGGGTAACCAAAATCGACCAAAAAAAAATTTTTTTTTTTCTTATTGCTTTATTTTCATCCTTACGGTCTTAAAAATGTGTAGGCAAAAGGATATTTCCCTATCCAATTGATTTTGCGAGTTATAGCCTATAGACGAGAGAGCGCGTCGGCCGAAAAACACACAGAAGCGCGCGCTCGTCAAACTTTAAACGCGATTTTCTCGAAACACCTTTTCTTTTGCGCGCAGGGCGTGATTCCGCTTCAACGACTACACCGATTTCGACGTTTGGCGGCTCTAATTAAAGCTTATTCAATTTAGGGGGCCTTCAGGAAGCGTTTTTTGTAAAAAACAAAACGTCAAAACAAATAAAACAAGGCAAAAAAGGTGTTTTTCCTAAAAAGGGTCTCCATTTTTTTTAAAAAAGGGTTTTCTAAAAATCGGAAAATCATAAGGCCCCCCAAATTTCATCTACTTTAAGATTTTTTTTTGGTTTTTTCGATTCAGATCACTTGGCAGGGCTGTAGACTGCCTCGCGCACGACCGCCGTCAGTGAGGACTGGAGCTGCCATTTTGTATTATTTTTACTGGAAAAAATTTTGTAAACTTTTTAAAATATAGACAAATAAATGCCACAAAAGAAAGAAAGAAAAATCATGAAATTACGCACATTTTCGGGCCTCTGGACTAGAACCTCCCCTTAAGGTCTTTGAATTGGTCAGTGTACTGAACCGAACCGTTTTGTTTTGTGGTTTCAGGCGATCCCGATGAAACCGAATCAGATGAAGATACTGCCAATCATTCACAACTTCAATCGGCTTTGTTAAGAGCGAGGACGTTCGATATATCTGGAAAGCCGAGACTCTTGACAACCCTGAAGAGAGCCAGCTTGGAAAACATCGTATTTTCCCTCGGAGACGTAAGTACAACTCAACCGAAGGCAAGAGTGAAATAAAGAAATACTATTTTATTTATATACAACTTTTTCCCATTCGCTCGCAATGATCTTTTGGTAGATTTTTGTCTTGAACCACTTAAACTTGATTTAAAATAGTTGCCGCTGTGTGTTGCTGGTCCCAAAGTACCCATATAAGGCGTAACTAGGGTTTAATTGAAAAACTGGGTATGAGGTAATGCTTATAGAAGATCCTTCTTTAAGATTTTAAGGCTCTCATCCCAATTTTCTTTGCAAAAAGTTTGATTATGACCAACTGTATGACAGTAGACGTCCTGAACCTGAATCCAAATAGGAATTTGAATATATGACTTAAAACACAAAGTAGATATATTATGTCAATCTTTTCACAGACCAAAACAGCTGATGAAAACAGCTCTCGGCGGCCTTACGAACAAAATATCGTAAAAAATATTTCCAAGCATCAAAATCTTGAGCTGTAGCTTGAGCCTGGAGTCTTTGCTAGCGATGGATGAGAGTGTCTTTAATTTCCTTGCCCTAAGCCACCTTTAAGTTGGTACTATTTCGTGTAGATTCTCAGCACGCGCTGTTAATTGGCATTGCCTGCTGCACAATTTGCATTGCCTACCTTTTGGGGCTGACACGCACCTGTTGCCAAAAAGGTCAAATCGTGTGACTTTCGTCATTTATGGTAAATATTGTAACAACACCACACACACACACACACACTAAACACTAAATATATGTACATATATATGCAAACGGCTGGTACTTACCTCAGTTTGACATTTATACCGTGGCTCATGTATTTTTTTATATCATTTTCTGCGCAAACGAACGAAGACATGCAAATTGTTTTTGATTGTTGAATGGTTTTGGCTGTTGCTGCAAACACACACGCACGGGGGGGAGTATTAATATTTTGGTATCAATTTGCTTAGGCATAGAATGGAGGAGGCAACAACTTGTTTTTGAGGCAAATAACGTCAGCAACTGACGACAGCAGAAGGCAGAAAAGAAGCCAAAAACCGAAACCACAACGGAGACTCAATCGGAGCGAGATAGAGAGAGAGAGAGAGAGAGAGAGCTTATGAGAGCGCCGGTATAAACTCAATGTGTGGGTGTCAGTAAATGTAAATGGGTGTGTGTGTGAGTGGGAGTCGCAGGTGTTTGCAGGCGCACGATGACGTACGAATTGTGGGCCTACAGGCAGGCGTCTAATTGCCGCTATGTCAGTTAATGTTTTGGAACTTCAAAAGAAGAAAAGAGTAAAAAAACAGCCGCTGCAACCAAACGACGCAATAAGCATAGACACACACACACACACACACTCACACGCACACAAGACTTCTCTAATTAAACTGAGACTGAGGCTGGCCATATGCTGATATTTTGTGTAGCATACTTCTGGGCTGTCACTTAAAATGTTCACCAAAACACAGACACACACACACACACACATGGAGAGCCAGTTGCCTGAAGTTCAGTGTCAAAAATTGAAAGCTTTTCTTTTTGTTGTTGGTTTCACAAATGTTATTAACTTTTGTTTCGAAAGAGAAAGGGAGTGAGAGGGGTCTTTACATATTTGTTATAATTTTAGCTGCCAACACAAAATCCTTCCGTCCGCCTTTTGAAGCTGCTGGGCTTAAACTTTTCTCGTTCGCGTTGACCGTCAGCCGAAGGACTGCCTGTCCTACTGAAATGCTGTTCGTTTCGCAGACTGGCTTTCGGTCCTCAGAGTATGTACATACACATACACACACCCACACCCAAGCACACACACACAACAAAAGCAGCAGCAGTTTTTTGCCTACAAATTCCTACGCATTTCACTTTGTGTTGGTAGGTTAGGCACACGGAGAAAGCTTTCTTTTCGAAAGCTTTTGTGGTCATGCTTTTGCTTTTGAAGTTTAAATGTCAATTGTCAATGTTAGCCAGAACAGTGGAGGCCAAAAAAGTGAGTACTCTGGTGAACAAAATGCGAAAATAAATTGTTACAAAATGTAGAATAATTCTTAGAAAATATATTAAACTATTTTCCACACTTTCCAGCCCACCCCACTCCTTCATGATTCTCCCCCCCACCTCTCCACCCAGCGTCACAACTTTGACGTAGGTTTGACAGCTGTTTACTTAACGTACCAACTTATGGCTATTGATTTTCCTCCAAATTCCAAGTGTGGCGCAACAGTTTGAAAGTCGCAGCTTTCACTTTCGCAGCAGCGGCAGCATCCTCGCCATTATTGCTCCTGCATTTGTGTTAGTGTGTCAGCCCGGCGCCTGCGCCTGAACCGAACCGCCTGTTGCAGACCCCAAAAAGTAGGCGGCACCCTTCAGCCAGTCATGTGAGGGGCATTAATTTCCAGGTGGCGCCAATGGGCTGGAAGTCCTAGACAATGACCATGCTGCAGCAGCTTACATACTTGACATGCCGGAGCATAGCAAATTAATTTTATCTCTCGATAAAACGAGCTGCATGCTAATACCCTTTTAATGAGTTTTACTTTCCGCCCCTCGTCCGCCTAAAGTGCATTGTGTTTGGCTTATGACAAAAGCCAAAGGTTAAGCACGGTTGAGCTTTGGACTTTGCCTCCAGCCATACGGCAGATACGCCCCGGGTGGGACGTGAATGTGCGCAACAGGTTGCCAATGGCAACGGCAATCCTTGCAACAGTCGGACGGCCATTCTGCGGAATAAATAGAAGTAAAGTACAGAACATTGTGGGCAAATTGCTCAAGGAATTCAATTTTACATTTTTGTATCAAGAAATCGGTTTTTATACTCTGTACCGTAGGTACACAGAGTATTATAAGTTTGTGCAAAAGTATGTAACAGGCAGAAGGAAGCATCTCCGACCCCATAAAGTATATAAATTCTTGATCAGCATCAACAGCCGAGTCATGTCCGTCATGTCCGTCTGTCCGTCTGTCTGTCTGTCTGTCTGTCCGTATGAACGCACAGATCTCAGAGATGGTAAGAGATAGAGGTTTGACATGTATGGGACATATGCTTCTTATGTCTGCAGGCAGATCAAGTTTATTTTCAATTTTGGCCACGCCCCCGCAATTTAGAAAAAACGTCATATCTCCCACAGTTTTGAAGATAGATGGCTTGTTCCTTCTGGACATATTTAGTTATCAGGATAACTTATCGATCCGCCAAAGAAATGAAGAAGATCGGATGAACGGTTTTCGAGTTATGATCAAAAGACAAATTTTCTTGGTACAGAGTATGTTATAGTCGGGCTTGACCGACTTTCTTTCTTGTTTTTTAATATAATGGAAGGGATTCGCATCTTTTACAACGATTTGTGTGTCACATTAACTTACAAATTACTGAATAGGTAAACTAGGTTTATGTAATACATACCAGCTATATAGAAACTGAGAAATCTGTACTAAATCCTTGAATTATTAAGACTAACATAATACTTTCTTCATCTTTTTTAAAGAATTCCTAGCTTACGCTTCACATAACTGCGTAAATTGTAGTTTTATGGGACATATGGCAGCTATTTTAGAAATTAATGGGCACACTGTGGCCCTTTGCATCCTCGCTGTCCAACAATTAGAAACTGCAGTTTGCGCGAATTACTGCAGGATCAGAGATGCTGGACAGAACCTTATATGCAATGCGTGTACATATAATATAAGGATCTGTCAAGCATCCTATGTGAACGCCTAAGGCCGAGAATGGAGCGAACTGATTGGACCTTATCAGTGTGGCTATAGTCCAGTCAAATCCAGCACAGACCAGATATTCAAATCCTGGAGAAAACCCATAAAGCTGTCTTTGATACTGCCATATGGTTAAAGTTCTTTGAAGCCCAGTCTAAGACTGCATTTACACCGTGAAGGAAGCTGCATGAAGTTTTTCAAAAAGCTCAAGCTTGTAGTGGAAGCGAAGCAACGAAAGCTTTTTCAAGAACTTCATGAAGTTTTTTCTAAAGCTCATACTTGTAGGAGAGAGGTGTGGTGGTGTCGCTTGCCCCCATGATACAACAATAAAGGTAAGGCGGCGTCAGTGTGATGCGTACTTTTGCCAAAAGCTTACACTTCAAGAGTACGCGCAGCACTGAACGTGAAGGTACTTTGCAGAGAACTCACACTGATACCGCCTTACCTTTATTGTTGTATCATGCTTGCCCCTCTACATCTCTTTCCCACAAATGATAGCTTTCTCTATAACTTCACAGTGTAAAAGCCGTCTTAGACTGGAAGCCAACTTCACGATGTTTTTGATAAAGCTTTCGCCTGTCTAGAAGAGGTTTAGTGGTGTCGAAAGCTTTTTCAAAAACTATATGAAGTTTACTCGACCATGTAAAACCCGTCTAATTCTTCTAAAAGCTCAGACTGCAAAAATCTGAGTGTTGATACCCAATCAGGATACAACAACTAAGCAAAAGTACTTAAAACTTGAAGTATTTCGCGTACTCTTGAAACGTGTGGTTCTACACACACACGCATACACAATTTGCATCCATGTGAGCCGTTCGCTCTAACGCTCACTCTCGCTCTCACACGCCCACTCTTGCTAGCGCTCTTGACAAACGCGCAATACTTAAAAAAAGAATGTACGCCGAATTTGAGTAGTTGTCTCGTCCGTTAAATCTCTTCCTTAAGGTAGGTGTTTGGGAAAACATTTTCAAAATTTCGATTTTTTTTTTTGTGGCTTAAATCATGCGTTATAATGTTAATAACATCTCCTGAAATTTTCAAGCAAAAAAAAATATATATATTTGAGATATTTTGAGTTTTGTACAGGTAAGTCGGGCGCAAAATCACAAAAAACGAAACTTTAAGTGCGATTATCTCGGAACTTTTTTTTTATAACATTTTTTATATTTTTTTTTAAATTGCTCGTAATACCCGCCGCTATGGCCTGAACTAGGATATTTTTGATCGGTCCACAAATAGCGGAGTTAGGGGTAAAAATAGGTCAACTTTCGAAATTTTGACTATATATATAGACCGATCCCAGATATCCTAGTTCAGGCCATAGCCACATCAATTCCCAACAAAACCTCATTTAAAATTTTTCTTGCCAATGACGCGTTCTCTGGGAATCAATGCCAACATGCATCTATGTTTTTAAAAATGGGTCAACTTTGAAGCGGGCTACAACAACAACAACAATAAAATTTTGAAATTTAGTTTGATCAACTATCTATCGAACAAAAAAAACCGCTTGCCGATATGTCTGAAACTTTTCGAGTAAACACTTACTTTTGGGCCGTTTTTCCTAAACACCTACCTTAAACATGTCCGTAAGGCATACTTAACAAGGTAGCCGCACTACCTCTCTGACAGATGCACAAAAGAGAGCGAGCGCTTGAAGCAGAAGACAAAAAATTCATGGCGGTGGTGCGGAAACGCACGATGAGAACACCTTAGACATTTTGCATCATGGATTGAGTGCCTCGATCTCTGTCTTGTGGCTCTCTCTCTCTCTCTGCTCAACGTCTCTGTCTTGTGGCTCTATCTCTGTTGACATTACAAGAACAACTCAACGCCGCTTACAGTAACCTTTACATAAGCAAAAGTATCTGAGCCCAGCTCAGGCAGACACACAGTCATAGAAATAATTGTAGGAAATTAAGTGAGTAAATGAGCTGAGTGTATAACATGTACAGGGTTGCCCATATTCGACGGACCCATGTTTTTTTTTAAAAAAAATCAAAGAAAAAAATAAAAATTTGGCGGTTGGCAATCTTAATCATTTAATTTGTTCCAAGTAGATTTGTTTACATCAATTTTTGAATATGATATCTGTCAAATGGCCGCCTCTTCGTTGATGCCCTTTTTGCAGCATTTTCCATCGTTTTCGCCAACATTTCGGCCGGAATAGCGGCTATTTCTTCACGAATGTTGTCCTTGAGCTCTTCTACGGTCCTTGGCTTGTTAACGTAAACCTTTGACTTCAAATATCCCCACAAGAAGAAGTCAGGCGGCGTCAAATCGGGCGAACGCGGTGGCCAGTCCAAATCACCACTTTTCGACATCAAACGGCCCGGAAACAATTTCTTCAGAAAATCGATTGTTATGCGACTTGTGTGCGGTGGAGCGCCGTCTTGTTGAAACCAGAACTGCCTCATACGCTTTCGACGAATAATTGGCATCACAAAATTGGTCATCATGTCGCGATAACGCTCCTGGTTGATGGTAACAGCATGGCCATTTTCATTTTGGAAGAAAAACGGCCCAATGACCGTTTTCGCACTAACGCCGCACCAAACTGTGACTTTTTCGTCATGAAGAGGCACTTCTTGAATCTCCTGAGGATTTTCAGTAAATACGGCAATTTTGCTTATTTACGGTCCCATTCAATGTGAAATTTTAATTTTTTAAAAGCACGTTGAGCTTTCACAATTGACTTGTTCTGTTGAATGTAAATTTCAACTATTTCAGAGCGCTCGCGTGGCGTGTATTGTTCCATGTTCCATGTAAAAATCTGCTTGGACTGACGCTTCAAACGCGGTATGTCATTAAGCGATCTGACATCTCTGTCAAAAGTTATGGCGTTGCCAGATGGGTCCGTCGAATATGGACAACCCTGTACTAATGCAAACCTCCGCTAAGTACGTTGAGAAAGACAATGGACGGCCATTTATCTATTTCTAGCTATATTCAATTTGATTTGAAATGCTTATCTTATCCCTCTCACCTCCTTTTTTCTTCGATTCAATTTCAACCATCATGATGGTCGATGATCATGGGGTCGAGAGGGGGAGATGGCTGGGGTATAAGGAAGGAGTTACACTTTCACACATATCTAATGCATCAAAAATGAAATTTAAGCAATTCAACTCTACTGGGAGTAGCTTTGCGTACCATCGCCAAATCAGCCTTACTACGGTGCTATGTGAGCTATAGAAAATAATCGTCCGATGTATCCAATTTTTTTACCATATGCTTAAAATATTTTCTTAGATTTTTGGTAAAAATTTCAAGCCGATATCTCAACGGGAAGTATTTATGGCCGCGGCTCCATACAAGCCCAACCACTGTGCATCAGCTTTCGTTGCGCTCTCCGGCGTTTGTTTACATAAAAGTGCAGCATACTTCCAGGTGCTTCGTACAAAAATCAAACCCATTCGTTTTCTTTACATTTCATGTAAATCTTTATTATTTCATTTATTCAGTTTATTTGTGTAAATTTTGTTGGAGTTTTTTTTTTATATATGGTTTAATAGAGTTCATATTTTGAGGCTCATTTATTTTCACTGCGGATATCTCTAGCTATTTTGTTGATGTATATTTTCATATTTAATTTCAATTGATTAACTTGTGTGTGTGTGCTCAGAATATGTATTCAATTTTGCAAGTCATTTTCATAAGATAAATAATTTCCGATATAGACATGTAGTTGTGGTTGTTGTTGTGGGCGTGGGGGTGGGGAGGATGAGAACCAAAAATGGGAAATCAGTGAATGAGTGTGAGAGTTTTTTGTTGTTTTTAATTTTTTTTTGGAATTTTTCGATACTTTATTTTAATTTTTGTTTTTCTTATGTGTAAGCACTTTTTAAATACAATTTCTAAATAAATTTCGAGCTTAGCAAAGAGTTAGCCTTTTGTTGTTGTTGTTGTTGTAATGTGTGTGTGTGTTGTGGGTGTGAATTGTACTTAAATAAACGATAACCTACTTAAAATTTGGTTATACGCTAATTTACACAAAATACAACTAAATAATTAGAATTAGACTTAAAACATAAAGTGATGTGTGTGTGTGTGTGTGTGTGTATGTTTTAGTATTGAAGCAAACTACTGACAAGGCATCATCTTCATCATCATCTTCATCTCCATCATCAAGGCAAGTTAGGCAACAAAGTGACGGCTGTCGGCCAGGCTCTCATATGTACACAACAAATATATAAACATTAACTATTGCTTAGCTTAAATTTTGGTTTTCTTGTCATTTTCATTATTTTTTCTCTCTTGTTTGTATAATTCTAAGTAGAAGGCACTGATTTCTGTTTATTATTCTTCCATTCTCACTAGTCGATAAGTCTGTAAAGGAGTTGATTCATTTAAATGTTATATTCTATGTGTGTGTGTGTGTGTTTGAGTGTTTAATTCGTGGTCGGGGGGGGGGAGGGCGAGGTTTAACGAGTTCACATTGTTTAGCACTGGCCAAAACCGTCACTCTGTGTCTTTGCGTGCATTTTTAGTATATAAAAAAAATAATACTAAATTGTAATTGAAATTTTCGTTGCGCTACATGTACATTTATTTATTTACCTTTGCTTTTAGGGTTCTTGTTTATTTACTAAATACATATAAAATGTGTGCAAAAGTGTTGTGATGGTGTGTGTGTGTGTGTTTGTTTGTGTAAATTTTGCCTCGTTTCCTAATATAATTGGGGTTTTTTTGTTGTTGTTGTTGCTTATGTTTTAGCTATGAGTATGAGATGAGTTTGAAAGCAGATTCTTGCAATGAGTTTTTTATTCTTCTTCTATATATTCAATAGGTGTGGGTGTGTGTGTGTATTAGTGTATGGGGGGTTGGAGAGCGAAATGACCATTGATATGTAATTACTTTTACAATTACTTTCATTTAATGAATTTACTACCATTATTTTGAATAACCATTAGATAAGTTATTAGGTACAATTATTGGAAAAATGTTTATGGTAATTTTATTTTTAATTACAAAGTAATTGTAATGGTATTTACAATTTGTATTGTAATGGTAATGGCGGTTTTTAGCTCTGGTACCGCTGAAATTGCTCTCTTATTGTTCAGTTGCTAGCACAATGCTCTGTATTGTTCAGTTGCTCGCTTTTATATGGTTTTGTGAGAGTGAGAGAGTGAGGATTATCGACTGTAATTGTTCTAAATGCTTCAGTTGTTCACCTAATGTTCTCTGTATGGTTCAGTTGTGCACTTGAGTATACTTATATATGCTCTGCCATTTTTTTTTTAATTATACAATATATAAACCTTTCATTGTACAATATTTTTTTCATAAATCAAGTTCAAAATTATTTTTTTTATTTTTTCGTGCATTACTTTTACATTGCAAGTCATATCTCGGTTTAGAAAAGGTAAGCGGAGGAAAGCAAGCTATGAATTTATAGATTCATAGAGAATAGGTTCAAGATTTGTTCACACAGGCAAACAATTTTAACAAATTTGTCAAAATTTTCCCAATTAGGGAACTTTTCAGCCTCATTTTGATCAACTTATTTGTGAATGAAACCTTGGCTTTTGTTTTAAGATCTGCAAGACCGACCATCATGGCTCTTTAGCCTAATTATCATCGAAATTTGTGCAAATTTTTTGCCTGTATGAGTAATCCGAAAACTAACAGCTTAAATATTTGAAAAATCCGAATATTTGGTGAAGAAATGTATGTTTTCTTAAAGGTCTGTCTCTAGCGCAACGAAATTTTTATTTTTATTTATCACAATACTTTAATCAAATAGACTTACTTTCGAACCGTTCATTACTCATTACTAAGCCAACGAGTCTAATTCGTTTAAAGTATTGTGACCTAATAAAAATTCCGGAGTGCTGGATACAGATCTTAATTCTGGAAAAATAAATCAAGCATTTAACCAGTTCAATTGTTTCAAACAATTAAAATATCAATCTATAACAATGTTTTTTGATGAACTCTTAATTTTTTTTTAGCCATATCTTAAGCAAAATAAAGAAAAACTGGAGAAAATCAAGGTATATTTGTTAGTTTATGTGACAGATAGCTTTATGTAGAAGATGTGAAACTGGATCTAGTTTTTTCTAACAGCAAAGAGATAATACTTTATGGGGCCCATTTCTCATCTTCTAGATAGCTGCTATGTGCCAGAACCTAGATTTTGATCTGTTATTTGATATTAGATATATGTGTCAGATGCCTCTATGTAGAAGATTAGAAATCGTCGCTTAGTGCACTTTCTTCATTTTCAACTTTTGTACTACTCTTTAACCTAACAGTTATCTAAGCTGTATTAACCTTTCGGTCCAATCCAATCAAATCACTCAAAAACCGTATTTTGGCTGTTTTCTTAGACTCTATCCAGGACGGTGTCTACGATAACTAGTATTGCCTTTGGATCTTCAAAATGAAACTCCAATATGGTTCTCTATTTGGGATTGGTTTCACTCCGGACACTAAGCAGTCAGGTCACAAAACTAACATGTCTCAAAGGTTTAGATGCATTGTTTGGTCATGTCAATGAGCAGATTCTACAGGTACAAGATTATAAATTTTATAGGAATAGCAAATTAAATAGTTATGTATAAAGGCAGTAGAATTTGTTCGTCCAACAAGAATACACTTGCCCAGGCAAATACTTCACATGAACATAATTCGTTAACAAATTTCAATAGGAAAACATGACAAAATCAAGTGCAAAATTGATGGCACTAACGAGTGGCTCATTTGGGTAAGTGTTCACTCTACATATATTCGTCGAACACAAAAATTTGACCAAAAAACCTCTACTGAATATAAAAAATTTCGTCGAGTCAACCAAATTTGACGAACAATTTCGTGAGTGGATGAGAAGGGTTCGACAAAAAAGTGTACTTTCTTAAAGTTGGTATTCGCATTTGTACAGTCGTGCCATGAATGTTACATAAAATCCATTCAAATCACTCAAAATCTGTGTAGATTGGAAATTACTGTCAAACGCGATTACGTATACCTTGTACCTGGCTTGAGTTAAAAGAAGAACAACATATTTCTTGACATTTATGGATTTTTAAAGAATTTTGAATTTTATGACATTTTTGAATCATTAATTGCATTGCTTGAATTGGAGAAGAAATGGACACTGAAAAATATTTCCTCATATTTTCTGCCTGTTTCACTGTTTCGAAAAACCAATTTAAGTACTTTTTCGTACACAATATTTATGCTCTTAGACTGCAATATATTGTACAGCTTTAAATTTGTAGCTTTCCTAGACTTCCATCTAAGGTTTCGAGATTTGACAGGGCATTATTTAAGCTGTGTAGAAAACGTACATGCAATTTATAACCGTTTTCCCCTATTATAAGGTTTTAGCGAATCAAGGCTGTCGGCTGAGATAGACACACTGATTGAATCCCTGCTTAGAATGTAAGGGAATAAGCCACAAAAAAGTTGTAAAACTTGATACAATGCTTTTAAATTGACTGTAGTCTAGTGTAATTTCCAAATTGCCCTTTTGCCTAACTTACAGTTAAGAGGATGGATGCTAATGTTTCACTCAAACCTGAGACCAAAGGGAATATAATCTGAGCAAAAGCTGAACAACTGAACCACAACGAGAGCAAGTGTACCCCATATTTTTATGTATGTTGGCATGTGTGTATGTATGAGTGGGTGTTTGTTAATGGTATGAATGTGCTTGCTTGGGTTTGGTTCAATAATTTAATTATATTATTTAAATATTTTGTTTTGTGTATTTAGTTTTGTGGCTGTTTAACAATAATTTTGTTTACTTATTTTCCTTTCTGTTTATGCTTATGCTTATAATTTACTAAATAAAGCATTCGATATAAGGGGGAGAGAGAGAAGGATAGTTATATAAAGTTAATAGCAAAGCAGTTACAATATTTCCTTCTTCTTTCTGTCGTTCAACTTCATTAACCAAATGCGCCCAGCATTAGTTTTGCAATTTAATTTATACATAAAAAAAAATGAGGCGACTTAGCTTATAGCAAAAATTATAATACGTTACACATATCCGTATATATACGTGTATATATATATATAGTAATATAGGCTTATCTTTCACACACAAAAGAGAGAAAAGGTGACAAAAAGTATAAGGTAACATAAAGAAAGCGAACTAAAGAGGTTTACAAAAACTAAGAAACTAATTGGTATATAATCATATTTAACATGTATATATAGTGTGTGTGTGTGTGTGTGTGAGTGTAATAATTATCATTATAACATATACTTTGCTCGCGGTTTCAATATATTATTGTTTATTTGATTTCTCATTTCGTTGTTGCTGTCGTTGCCATCATCTCATTCCACTTGATGATTTAGGGCGTCTTCAGGAGCAGTATGTCTTTCTTGCGTGTACGACTGGCCACATTGGTGCGCTGATAGAAATAGTTGCGTCCTATCTTGCGCTGCAGCTTGTAGGCCTTGCCCGCTAGGAACTTTGTTATGCTCTGCACATAGTCGCGCACATCCTCATGATCCTCGAGCAAATGTATCGATATGACATCGATTTTGACTTTGTCGAAGGGCAGCGTTTGCAGAATCTGTTCCCAAAATAAAGAAGCAACGTTTAGTGAAAGTTTTCGTTTGTTATGCTTGTGGTTTGGTTCACTCACCTCCAGCTCATGCCCCTGCACGCCCAGACTGAGCAAATCGTATTCGGTGCGCTCACATGCCAGCATGATTGTGTAGAGCGGAAAGCATTTGACACGCGAATTGAACCAAGAGGTTTCCTCGTCATGCAGACTATTGATGCGCACATCCTCGTTGTGTATGGTAATCTGCGGCGAGAGAGATGGAAAGTGAGAATGGGGAGTGAAAGTGAGGACTTGAGACCCACCTCTTTGGGATACGTATTGGGCGAGACACAGGCATGCACCACCTGCATGCGTGACCTTTGCGCATTCTGTTTGCGCAGTGTGAAATACCAGCGCGGTTCCGGCTCCACCAGTACACCCATCCAATCCAGATGCTCACTCAACCAGGGCGCCGTTATCAGATGGGCCAGCGGACCGCTAAGCGACTGTATTACGGAACCATTTAGCTTGCCACCCACCATATCGGCCACATAGTGGGCCAACTGCTCGGCCGCGCTGCCATTGCCGTTGCCAATGCCCGCCAAGGATCCGCCACCGAAATTGGGCTGGCCCGTGCCGGCGGGCCCACCGGCCGGTGGCGTTGCTACCTTGGCCAACGCCGTCTTGCCCAGATATATGCGCATGTGTATCTGGCGCAGGAATGCAATAAGTGCGGGATCATCTTGCGCAACGCTATTCAGTTCATAGTCGCGCGACATGTTCAGGCGAAACTGTTGATGGCGGATTTCTGTAAAAGAGAGAGAGAGCGAGAGAGGGGGAGCGGTTTAGTAATTAGATTTAATTAAAAGTTATTGCACCAGTGGACGCTGGCGTGAGCCGCTCCAACTTGGCCACGCTTCGCTGCCAATTGGAGCGCATTGACCAAATTTGCATTTGCAATTGCATGGGAACGCTTTGGCAAAGAAACAGAAAGAAGAAAAGCAAACCAACTTCATCTATATAAAACTTTGACAGGTGAAAGTGGAAAGGCCCCTTAATCGAAGGTCATTCAAGGGGGCAAGGCGACCTCGCCTTGAAACTATGCCGGAGCTGGGCCCAATAAAATAAGAATATAATGAGCGCACGGCCTTTGATATTTAGCGCATGACCTGCGGATTCTTATAGTGGCCCAACCTGTCCATAAGCCAAAGCAACACAGCCACAAAGCAGCAAAAAACGAAATAGAAAACCCAGAGAGCTTAGGTTAAAGTGTGGGTCAGGCCAGACCAAGGCATACCCCTTGTTTGTATTGTATGTCCGTTGATATGTTTGAGTATTAAGAACCACATACGGCCAAACAACGAGACGCGGCGATAATTCCGCGCAACCAGGCCAGCAAGTCGACATATGTATGCTGCCGTGTTAAACTCTAAGCGAAACATTGGCTAATCATTTTGGTAACTAAACAGTCACACAAATTATACCAATTCTTTCTGAGAAGCAGCCGTTTAACTTTAAACTTATCACAAAAGAACATTTTTTTCGATTACCGAGAAAAAAAACCCCTCTTTTCAACCTGAAAAGATAGCAAACGTTCCTAAAGTATTTTCGGGTGCTGAATTTAAAAATTCTGAACTAACTTAGTCAGGCCTGTTCAAGAAGTGGTGCCAAAAAGTGTTGTGCGAAAACAAAACGAAGCAAACTAGCTCTGATCTGCCTCCGTCGACCGCTGACCTGCGACTGAGAGCTAACAAAGCGCTTTTTGTGCATTAACAAACATTCAGGGCTAATTTCTCAAAAGTAAAGCTTAGATAATCGCCGTTCAACCAGCCGTTTTTTTGCAAACAAGTTGAATACAATTGTTTGCGATGTTGAAACAAAGTGAAGATTCAAAAAGAACAAGAGCGAAGGAACATTTGCTTGTGTAGAGTGATGCGGTAACTTGGAAGCAGCAGGCCGAGGCGTGGTAGAGACTTGAAGATCATTTTGCCTTTCAAGTCGGACTTTATTATACTCTGTACCGTAGGTACATAGAGTATTATAAGTTTATGCAAAAGTATGTAACATCCAGAAGGAAGCATCTCCGACCCCATAAAGTATATATATTCTTGATCAGCATCAACAGCCGAGTCGATATAGCCATGTCCGTCTGTCCGTCTATCTGCCTGTCCGTATGAACGCACAGATCTCAGAGATGGTAAGAGATAGAGGTTTGACGTGTATGGGACATATGCTTCTTATGTCTGCAGGCAGATCAAGTTTATTTTCAATTTTGGCCACGCCCCCTCCCGCCCCCGCAATTTAGAAAAAACGTTTTGAAGATAGATGGCTTGTTCCTTCTGGACATATTTAGTTATTAGAATAACTTATCGATCCACCAAAGGAATGAAGAAAATCGGATGAACGGTTTTCGAGTTATGATCAAAAGACAAAATTTCTTGTTACAGAGTATGTTATAGTCGGGCTTGACCGACTTTCTTTCTTGTTGCTTTGGAAAAGATGCAAGGCTTGCTGAAAGAATGTGATGACAAAGAAGGTATCGCAGGTGAAAAAAATGAGAGTATACCCTTTCCGAGTCATAGAAGGTTTGCATGGGCAATGAACAGCTAATATTTCTCAAAACAATATTGTGCAGAAATTAATTCCTTGTGTTAGTTCTTACAATAGTTGCTTTATTTACACAAAAATTCAAACATTTCGTCATTGAAAAGGGTTTGGAAAAAACATTCGTGCCAAGTAATTGGCAATGGTAAAGACAAGAAGCTAAAGAAACCTATAGCCATGAGTATTTTTTGTCAATTGAATTATTATTCTTTTGGTGTTTTTGAGATTTCTTTAATTTTATGTGGACAAACTGTTCAAAACTTGCAAACAAAATTTCTTATTAATTTTTTCAAGATAAGTTCGACCCTCCTAAATACAAAAGCTTTATCAGTCGTGTCCTTTTCTGTCTTATGGAAATGTCTTATAAATCTTTAAAACAATTTAACTGATGGTTCTTTGATCCACTTTTGTCAAAGAAGGAGCAAAATTGGCTTTTCGTTATTGAAAAGAAAAGAACTCTCAAGAATTTTCGTTCAATCATTATCAATTCGTTTAACAGTGCCTTTTTATACCCTTGCAAAGGGTATAATAATTTTTCCCAGAAGTTTGCAACGCATAGAAATATTAATTTCCGAAACCATAAACTATATATATTCTTGATCAGGGTGACGAACTGAGTCGATTGAGCTTTGTCCGTCCGTCTGTCCGTCCGTCCGTCTGTCTGTCTGTCTGTTTCTACGCGAACTAGTCTCTCAGTTTTAAAGCTATCGAGCTGAAATTTTGGACAGAGTCTTCTTTTTGCTGCACACTACTAATATGTCGGAACCGACCGGATCGGATGACTATATCTCATAGCTCCCATAGGAACAATCGGTCGGTAAAATAGTTTTAGTATGAAAAACTTTTTTCTTTTAAATGGAAACGTCTCCAAACTTTGTCATCGTAGGTTTTATATGTTTTTTTTATAATCCTACCAATTTTTATTAAAATCGGACAACTATATGGTATAGCTGCCATACAAAAGATAGGTCTGAAAAACAGTCTTAGTTAGAAAAACTTTTTTGTTTTTATTGGTAGCATCCTGCAATTTTGTATTTGTTTGTTTCTCGTGCTTTTACATAGTTCTACAAGTTTTTGTCCAAATCGGATGACTATATCAAATAGCTCCCATACGAACGATAGGTCGGAAAATGGGAAAAAGAGTATTCTTTGAAGTATTTAAGCGAGCACTTGCAAGGGTATAAAAACTTCGGCACATACGAAGTTAGCTTGGCTTTCTCGTTATTAACTGAAATCGGTTCTGTTTTGATTTTTATTTCGGTCTTTGATGTGTGCAGTGCTAAGTGAAAAAATGTAAAATCTTATCAGAGATAATCACTTCATTTCTTGATTTCTCTTGATTTCCACAACATTTTGTTCTGTGGTTCACAAACTTCATATACCCCTTTTCACTCAATGAGTGAAACGGGTATAAAAAACGCTAACCATTTGTAGTACCTTTGTTTTAGTTGCTTTAAGCTGGTGATTTGCTTTTCACACTTTCCTTGGGCCAATTGTCACTTTTTGTTTCGCGTTAAACAAAACGAAACAAAAGAAGAAATTAAGAAAATATAAAATGTAATTGTAAAGAATGGTGGAAACTTGAAATGTTATAAGTTTGTTTTCCAACCCCCACCCAACTGATGAGTCTATTTTTCCTCGCTCTGCCAAATGCCAAAAAACTTTTTTATGTTTTTCGGTCACAAAATGGCCATAAAGTTTATTGTATTTAATATGGCAACAGAAACATTTCTACTAATTTGACGTAATGCGTGCAAAAAAAAAAAACTTTGCACTAATTAACGCCAAACATTTGGAAAGAAAAAAGAGAAATTTATGTGGGAAACCCGAAGCCAAAGAAGAATTATTTGGCGATTTGTCTGCCAGCCTATAATTTGATATGAACAGCTGGTCGCTGGGGCATTAAAACCGTTAAGTACGGCCACATGTAAATCCAACGAAAATCTGCCCTCAGGCGGTCGGCAATTTCGGCGTCAAAAGCTGACATTTCTAATTTGCAGGGGTCGTCGTCGTCGTCAGTCGTCGCCAGACGTCAGGGTGGCAGCCAAGACAAACGACGGGGCAAGGCCCGAATATAATTTCGATGCGACGTTTAATTGCGGTTAAGCGGCGGCAACTTAAAGTTGCTCCAGGGGTAGTAGCACACTGCCCGGGAACACGCCCTATTCAATAACTCAACAAAAGCAGCAGCAGCAGCAGCAGAGGAACAAGAAAACTTACACACACAAGTACAACTTTTATGCATTTTCAATTACGTACAAAAGTTGTTAAATAAAATGAAGAAAACTGAACTACCAAAAAAAATTCTGCTGTTGTTTGCCTTTGTTTTTTTCTCTCTTTTTTTGAGGCCACAGCGACGTCGGGCAATGTTACCCTTGTTGTGTAATCTCCCCCTGTTCGGACCAAGTTGCGTGCCCGCCCTGTTGGAAGTTCAATAGTGAGTAGGGCCCTCCTGTTTCATTTTCATTTCTATTGCCTTTGCCTAGTTGGGTTTTTTATACCAAAGACCATCAAATTGATAGATGAACTAGCGAACAGTGGTAGGAAGTATCGCCAGTCTTAGTTTTAAAGAACTAGCAAATCTACGAGGGAATAGTGATAGGAAATATCGTCAGCCTTACTACGAGGGAATAGTGATAGGAACTATCGCCAGGCTTACTTCTAAATAACAAGCGAATCTACCGTGGAACCAAGGTAATAAACATCGCCAGCCTTTCTTCTTACGAACTAGCGAATTTACTAGTTCGCTGTGGTATGAAATACCGCCAATCTAAAGAACTAGCGAATCTGCAGTGGTAAGAAATAACGCCTGCCTTATTGCCAAAGAACTAGCGAATCTAAGAGGTATCCTAGGTAAGAAATATCGCCAGCCTTACTAACAAACTACTGAATTTATTAGCTAACAGCATTATAAAATATCGTCAAACATACTTCTAAAGAACTAGCGCACAGTGGTGTGAAATATCGCCACCCTACCTTCTTTTAAACTAGCGAATCAACGAGGCAACAGTAGCAAGAATTATCGCAGGGCCTTACTTCGAAAGAACTAGCGAAGAAGAATAATCTCAAGCCATACCTTTAAAGAACAAGCGAAAAATGCTAACAAATATCGCCAGCCTGACTTCAAACGAACTAGCGAATTTACTAGTGAACAGTGGTAAGATATATCGCCACCCTTATTCATCTAACGTAACGAATCCACGAGGGAACATTACTGGTAAAAATCGACCGGCCTCCTTCTAAATAACAAGCGAATCTACACTCAAAAAATGTATTTTCTAGTTTTTAGAAACGCACCCTAAATAATATTTTTTTCTTGTTTTTAGACAGTTTTTTCTTAAACTTAGAAAAAACAGCCCTAAAAAAAAATTTTTAGAAAATAATTTCTTAAATCTAGAAATTCGATTTATTTTTTCTTAAATTTAGGGTAATTTTTCTAGATTTTTTCCTAAATACTTTCTTAAATTAAGGGCGAATTGGCTTTTGAATTTAGAAAAAAATACATTGCAAATAGGTCGAATTTAGAAAAACGCCCTAAATTTTGAGAGCACATTTCTTAAATTTAGACAAGCCGTTTATAAAATATAGACAAAAAAGTATAGAAAATCGCTCTAAGGAATAGAAAAATATTAAAAAGACACCCCTTGTAATTCTCAAGTACGAATTCCGTGCACTCGAAATATAAAAGGGGCAACTAATATTCGGCATGCTGAGAAAATCGCTCTAAAATATAGAAAAATAATCTAGAAAAGCGCCCTAAAATTTAAAAAAATAGAAAAAGACACCGCATGTAATTCTCAAGTTCGAATTCCCTGCTTTCGGAATAAAAAAGAGGCAGCTGAGTGCTTAGCATTTGACTGCGTTCTCTACTGTGACTCACGCGAGTGCTTGGTGGTCGAGTGCGGTAAGATGCCTTTCGTGTTGAAGTTTCCCCGAGGTCCCGAGTTCGCGTCCCCCCAGGCAAGGTAAAGTTAAAAACTAAAATAATGATTACTAGTAGTGAACCAACAGAAAGAAAATATCCTATAAAAATAATATATAAGAGGGGTTATACGCTTCTCAGTGTTGCAGTCTCCTTCCTCTTCTCTCTCCAGTCCCCCCCCCCCTCACTCCGTTTCCTGTCTATAATAGTTGAAAATGTTTTTTTTTTTAAAATCTAGAAAGGTTTTTCTAAAATCTAGAAAATGCTTTTCTACAATTAAGAAAATATTTTCTAGCTTTCCTGTCTATAATAGTTGAAAATGTTTTTTTTTCTAAAATCTAGAAAGGTTTTTCTAAAATCTAAAAAAGGTTTTTTAAAATCTAGAAAATGCTTTTCTACAATTAAGAAAATATTTTCTAGCTTATAGTAAACATTTCCTTAATTTCAGAAAGTCTCAGTCTTAATTTTAGAAACAATTTTCTAAAATATATGGCGAATCGCCTTAGACCCCTTTTTTAGGGCGAATTTCTAAATATTATACTCTGTACCGAAGGTACATAGAGTATTATAAGTTTGTGCAAAAGTATGTAACATCCAGAAGGAAGCATCTCCCACCCCATAAAGTATATATATTCTTGATCAGCATCAACAGCCGAGTCGATATAGCCATGTCCGTCTGTCCGTCTGTCTGTCCGTATGAACGCACAGATCTCAGAGATGGTAAGAGATAGAGGTTTGACGTGTATGGGACATATGCTTCTTATGTCTGCAGGCAGATCAAGTTTATTTTCAATTTTGGCCACGCCCCCTCCCGCCCCCGCAATTTAGAAAAAACGTCATATCTCCCACAGTTTTGAAGATAGATGGCTTGTTCCTTCTGGACATATTTAGTTATTAGAATAACTTATCGATCCGCCAAAGGAATGAAGAAGATCGGATGAACGGCTTTCGAGTTATGATCAAAAGACAAAATTTCTTGGTACAGAGTATGTTATAGTCGGGCTTGACCGACTTTCTTTCTTGTTTTTTTTTTGAGTATACTGTGGAACCGTGGTCGTCAGTCTTACTTGGATCGACATAGCGAATTTACTAGCGAACATTGGTATAAGTTATAGCCACACTTTCTTCAAAGGAACTAGCAAATTCACTAGCTAAAAGTAGTACAAAATATAGCCACCCTCTCGAACGAACTACCGAATATACTAGCTAATAGTGGTACAAATATCCAAACCCTTTCTACTAAAGAACCACTAGAATTCACTAGCGAACAGTGGTAAGAAATATCGACAGACATACTTCTAACCAAGCTAAGAAATATCGCCACCTCTAACAAACTTATTTATCTTATCCGCCAACGCTTGAATGCAACTTAGATCCACTCTGTTCGTTTCATTATCTTTGTTTATATTGATTTATTAAATTTAGGCCTTCCTTTGCTTGTAAATAAATGCCTATTTGACGCTTTGCACAAAGGTCTGTGTTTCCATGTATTTGATGTTAATGATTATAAGGCAAATGCTTTGTTCTATATAAGACAATTATATATTGGTAAATGGTTATTGCTTGCATGTGCTAACACAACGCTGATTTATTGGCTCAACTGTATGTGAGTGTTGTAATCTAAGTAGGTCGATCTTGATTCACTGCCTGGCAAAAGCCATCCACGCGCGCACACACAGACACACACACACACACACACACACACAGAGAGAGAGAAGGAGAGAGTGGCGAAATGCAAAAGGGCAATGCAGGGCAGGCTTTTGTGCCATGTTAAAGTGGCATCACGTGCTCAAGTGTGAACACTGCAATTGCGGGGGCAGACTATCAGCTATCTAGAATGGGTTGGGAAACGTAACGTATGCATACAATGAGGATGACTGTATAAAGTACAAAACTGAACTCTTTGCTAAGCATTAACGCTAACTTTGTCAAGATAAGTAATCGGACTCAACTTCACCATACAACTTTGAAGGCGTGAGAAATGGAAAACGAACAGAAAGGCGATTAAAGCTATAGATTAGAAAATTAAGCAATAGTTTTCGGTTCTACACTCAAATAAGGTGTTTTTATTCTTACTTTAAAGAACATTTCTAATTTTCCAACAGTTTTTCTTCAACTTGGAAAACAAATCACGAATATTGCATTTTTTTGAAAAAAAAAAGTTCTCAAATTGAGAAATTTGGTTTAATTTTTCTTAAATTTAGGGTTATTTTTCTAGATGTTTTCCTAAAGGGAAACAATAAACAAGTTAAAAAGTCGTTCCAGCCTGACTTTAATATACTCTGTACCTCCCAAAGTTAGTAAGTGCTGCCCATTGCTGTATCAGCTGGTGCTGCCCAGCATAAATGTTTGTTTCTCCTATAACTCGACAATGGTTCATCCGAACTTCACCATTCCTTCGGCGGATCGATAATGAATACTAATAACTAATTATGTCTGGAAGGTATGAAACTTTTATCTTTAAAATCTCGGGAGATATAATGTAGAAATTTAGAAAAAAAAGAAAAAATTTATGTAGAAAATCGCCCTATAATTTAGAAAAATATAAAAAAGTCTCCGCTTTGTAGTTCTCAAGTTTGAATTCCCTGAAATTCCCCGAATAAAGATGCGTTTCGTGTCCAAGTTTCCCGAGGTATCTAGTTCAAGTCCCAGACAAAAAAGAGTTAAGAAATAAAATAAACAATGATTACCAATTTTAATGTGATTTTGAGAAAGATGACTTAAGTGATCCAACAGAATATCCTATAAAAAATTTTATAAAAATAATAGACAGGAGTGAATATGCGACTTAGTGTCGTCTTCCCCTACTGTCTCTACCCCCTCACTCACTTTCCTTAACAAATAGTTAGAAAACCATTTTTTACTAAGAACTAAGAAAATATTTTCCAGCTTTTTTCTTCATTTTAGAGAGTTTTAGTCCTATTATAAGATAGTATTGACCCCCTTTTTGAGGCGAATTTGACAAATTTTAAGGCGATTTCGGCTGTTCTTCAGAAAAACAGAGAGTAAAGTTGATTGAGTAACACTAATATTCGGGGGTGTCCCAAATATATCTAGAGATTTTCGTATAAACGCTTTCATTTCGAGCTAAAACTGCTTGCCTTTATATGTGAAATGTAGCCAAAAAACTGGCTCACTAGATTCATTGACAAAAGTTGAGAGATTTCAAAACGACTGTTCCAAGCCAAGTAGATTTGATGCGTACTGTTATTCCTTCTTCTGTCACTTTACATCTAAAGTTGTCCATTTTTAGAACAAAATTCAATTCTTTCTACGATAATCTCTAGAGTTTTCTGGGATAAGCCCCATACATTCGATTTGAAAGGTGTGAAGTATTCCAAATGGTCCTTCGAGTCGGATCTTCAAGAAAACAAGGTTTGGCAAAAGCAAAATGTCTTTTGCCAGCTATGAACACTTGTAAAAGGTTCAAATTGGCGTGAGCAAAACTAAAAAGCCCTTGAGTTTAAAGTTTCACTGAAAAATCCGTTAGTTTTTGTTCGATTTGACTGCTTTAAAGAGGATATATATCTTATTTTCTACTAAGGTAAGAAACCCAAATGAAATGGATAGCTTTTAATGTGCTCTTTTGATAATAAATGATCAGATTTTCATATCTTTTGGCTGATTTTCAGCTCCGTTGGATGAAAATGTAACATGTATTTAACTTTAAATGGATATTTCAGTATACTAAAATGGATATTCAAAAATAACTATTCCAATACAGGAAATCATCCAATAATATTCTTTTTTTTTGGTGTACATAAATCTGCAAATAATAGGACAAAATCTAAGTTTATCTGGCAGTTAGCAGCTATTGGGAATATGAGAAATGGGCCCTGAATTTAATAATAAGAGTTGTCTTTTTGTTTCTTTAGAGTTCCCATCATCAAACTCGTCTATAAATCTAACCTATCCGTAAGTTTCAACTTTGCTATGTTTGGTTTGCTGCTCCACTTGCCCAAGAACAATGGTTTGGTTCGGTTCAGCAACAAATTTCAACCCTGTTTTTAATTGATATTGATTTTTCTGAGTGTAAGAGATCTTTCGACAGAAATCTCGATAAAGCAGCCATTGCCATTTGGCCCCAGCAGTTCACTTAATCATCTTGTTGTGGCTTATCGCATGGCAATTTTCACAGTTTTGTATGGAAAAACAAGCGCCAAGCGAGAACTCACACGAAGTAGACGAGGCACAAATTGCGCAATTGCTCAAGTGAATGAATGAGGGTTGCAAAAACCTGAGACTTGAATGCGGGTGGCGGCAGCCACAGCCTGGTGCATGCTGTGATAATGCCAGTTGAGCTTTACTTTTCAAATTGAGCACTCCCTGCGCTTTGAAATGCTGATCTTTGATAGAGGAACCACAAAACCAAATGGCCATGACATGGCAAAATGGAAAAAGCAGTAAAGACGCAACGGGGGTGGCTTTAGTACAGAGAAAGAGAGAGACGTGGCCATGCAACAATGTTGTTTGCATTGCCCACGAAAATTATGAATCACAAGCGACGAGCGAGGGGTTTGAATGACATCCGGTGGAGAGATGGTGAGGGTAAGTAATAGTAGTAAAAACTGCTTAGAAGCGGCAGTTGGATAAAGCCAAAGGGGCTTGTCCCTGTCACTCAGTCAGCTGCGTGCTTAACGGTAATTAAGTTATTAGTGTGGGTGAATGTCTCTCTCTCTCTCTGTGTGTGTGTGTGTGTGTGAGTTGTAAATTTCAATTAAGATTGCAATTTGCAAATTGTCACCGTCTGCGACAATAGCCAGCCGGCTGTAATCAGCACAAGTGTGAAGATTATGCGGTTATAAACAGGATTAATGCTCAATGGGATTAGCCCAGCCCCAACCCCTTTAACTATTAGTTTACCAAACTGCAAGGTTTAGTCAAGGAAAGGCTTATGACAACCAAAATGAAATGTGGCCACCTGTCTAACAAAGACACTGAGTAAAATTAATCGATGACCATTTGGGTAATAGGTAAATACAGTGCCGCTCAACTGAATAGGTTTGACTTTTTTTTAGGTTTGAAACGTTGTATCTCTGTAACAAGCACTCCGATTTAAACGAAATAAATTTTATTATATAAAGAAATCAGTCATTTGTGAAATTGCAAAGTTTCTGTTCTGTTAGCTTTGTTTTTATATCATTTTTATTATTTTTTCAAAAACATAACAAAAAAATTGAATTTTGGTTTGACCACTAAAACTATTAAACAAAAATATATAAAGCAAAATTTCAAGGCAAATGGGGTAACTTAAATAAGAAAGTACACTGTTTTTGCATTATTTAGTATTTGGTATGCCCACCCTTGTTCTTAATTATTTCCAACATACGGTTTGGTAAGGAATCATAATATTTTTTAATTTTCATTTAGTGAAATTGTTGACCAGCCTATTTTAGTCACTAAACTGTCTTCCTTCTTCGTATACTCTCCTGGGCAAAAGTCCCCAAATGTTCTCGATAATGTTAAGGTCAGGGGAGTAAGGCGGCCACTCGAGCAATTTGACTTTTTGGTCTTTAATCCACTGTTTTACAACCCGAGCGGTATGGATGGGAGCGTTGTCTTGTTGGTACGTCCATGGAATATGACCATACATCTCCGAAAACTGGGGAAAAGCTTTTTGGAGCACAGTCCTGTACACATTTGCGTTCATCTTCGGGGTGACGACCTGGAGCTCGCATGTTCCATAAAACGATATGGCTCCCCAAACCATTACTGCACCTGCACAAGTGTGATGACGACTTGAAAAACATTCTTCCTTTCTCATATCGTGCAAATAGTAATTATAGACAACGGACCATCGAGGTTGAACTTCTTTTCGTCGGAGAAGACCACCGTCTTCCACTCCTGGTTCCACGTCATGTGTTCTCTGGCAAATCGAACTCGTGCTTTCTTACGAGCATTATTGAGAGGTGGTTATTTTTTATTTTCAATCTCTTCAAGTGTCTGGCGCTTCGAATAATTTGTTTTACCGTGGCCACACTACCATTTACGCCGCATTCTTCCCTTATTTTACCAGCAGAAAGGTAGGATTTTGAGGCAGTTCGTAGGAAAGGTCGCCTCTTTGATGCTGTTGTTGCATATTTTTGTGCTCCATTAATTTTTTTCCATATTCTGCTGAACTACCGAGAAAATTACTCGCAACGTTTTGACTTCGGCCGTTTTTTTTTTTGGGTATTTCATAGTGATTTAAGCCAGATTCAATATAGCCTTTTATTTGACCTTTTTCAAAATCGCTTAAAGGTTTTCCGCGGCCAATTTTCCAAAAAACTGATAGCAGATGTTTTAAATTTTGGAATACCAAAGAATTCAACTCTTTTCAATCACGCAGTCAATCAAAATGTTCAAACCTATTCAGATGAGCCAAAAATGGGGCACACATTTAGCGAATTTCACGATGAAAGCTAAATTCTGAATTTCCGTTGCATTTGTCCCGTTACTTTTTTCTTGCATGTGATGAGTAAACAATTGAAGGTTGAAAATAAAAAGAAAAGATTGGAAAATATTCAATAGGAACAAAGAAAGAAGGAAAAATGTAAGAACGATTTTTCAAACCTATTCAGTTGAGCGGCACTGTATAAACACCCAGAGCGTCAATAAGTAGGCTACGTTTTGCTAACGAATAAGGGTGATTTTGTGATGTCACTTGGTCACTTACTCATCTAAAACACATCAAGTGCTCTGTAACCATTCAAGCCATAAACGTGATCTCAACAACAAATCTAGGGATTTTGCCGCCCATCATAAAAGAGACCGAAAGACAGCTACCAAAAAGTATCTCAGGGCAATCAAATCTTGTAACAAGAACAAGAACAGCTTAGGTAAGCACCAAAGAAAACAAAACGATTTGTAATTCTGAAAAGTCATGGTCAAAGAAGAATTTGTCATTTTAATAAGCGCATTTTTGGGCTAACCCAAGTGCATGAGTTGACGGAAAAAAACACGAGAATTTCTCTCACTCTCAGTGTTAAACTGATGTGCCCCTTCCGTCTGCTTAACGGCTAATTTATGCCTATGGGAGCCCCATTTGTATTATTTTGGTTTATGAATCCGTTCGGTTGGTTCTAAAACTAATAGAGTCATCAATGTAAGCCATAAAAATGTTTCTCTCCAGCTGCCAAGCCAGGCCACGCCCCGACTAGACGACGAGGGGGCAACAAACCACACTCAATCAGCTGCTGCTGCTGCTGGCGCTAGAATTTCAATTTCCATATAATTCCTCAAGACAAAAGCACGAAAGACAAAAAGTTGGCACTGCGGAAGGAGCCCCAGGGCAAAGGAAGCAGCCAAGACCAAGACAACACCAAGAAAATTGCCAGCACTTGAGTGGAATTTTAAAATGTCGCGACGAGACGAAGAAGTTTTTAGCGGCTGGGCGGCTGACATTGATTTTTGGGTCTGGCATGACTCACGCCCAAGTTCCGATCCATCAGAGAGAAGAAAAATACAAAAAAAAAAAAATAAACAGAAACATTTGCTTTCCGCTTTCATTGAGCGCCACCAACACAAATTAAGCAAATTTATTTATTACTGCGACGAAATTTGTCCGCCTGGATGTAACCAGACCTCAACTGGCGCAATAACAAATTATTTTAGCGAATTAAATGAAATTGTCGCTTCCGACATCTGTGTAAATGTGGATAGATGACATAGTCTAGACTTGTGGCTAAGGCTAGGTAGCATGAGTCATCTGCAATTATGCAAATCACAGGCAGTTATCTTATCAACCACAAAGTGCTATATAAAATCTCACTATCTTTATATATCGCTTAAGAATTTCATAGCACAAAGATACACCCAGCGGCTACGCCATTCAAGCAAACATTAAGTTTTGCACTAAGAACTTATCAGTCGACTATTCAATGCTCAACCTTGACGTAGAATGACCATCACAACATTAGAGCTCCTAGAAAAGGAAAGAATTCTCACGGTGAAGATTTTCCAACAGCTCTAGCGAAAGGGCCCACCACCGTTGGTAAGAAAAATCACTGGTCAGACTGAGGCAATATCACAATTTTTCGAAGCTAACAAAAATGCTTCCCACCTGTGGCTTAAAACACGATTTCGGCATTTTAGTAACGAAAATGCTTACCACCTTTGCCTAGAAAACTACGGGTCACCATGATTGGTGGTCGCAACATTGCTGGCTAGCGAAAAAGCTTACCACCGGTGGTAAGCAAAATCACTAGTCGGCATGAAATGTCTTCGCATCTGCCATAGCAAGCTAAAAAGTTATCAAAAATGATCATGCTATTCGCTGACTAGCTAAAAAGCTAACCACTAGTGGTAAGAAAATCACTGGTCACTATGGAACGTCTTCTAAATTGCGGTAGCTAGCGAAAAGTTTGAGAAAATGCTTGCCACCGGTCACCATCGTTACTTTGGTGTTAAACTAAGAAACAAATCATGAAGCCCAGTGATCAATTGCCTCAAAGATCAAGTGATCTAAAATGAAGTGATCAACAAAAAAGTGATCTCAAGAATTATAAATCAAATGATCGAACGATAAATTGTAACAGTGATCGAGATCAGAATTAACCTAGTGATCAAATGAAGCGTTGAGCAAGTCACCAGCCCAAGTGTCAAAGGGGTGATCTTACAAGTGATCAAAGTCAACAAACTAGTGTTCGATTGATTCGAAATAAAAGTAAACAAGCTTATAATCAACAAAGAGATCTTAAAAACAAGAAAGAAAGTCGGTCAAGCCCGACTATAACATACTCTGTACCAAGAAAATTTGTCTTTTGATCATAACTCGAAAACCGTTCATCCGATCTTCTTCATTTCTTTGGCGGATCGATAAGTTATCCTAATAACTAAATATGTCCAGAAGGAACAAGCCATCTATCTTCAAAACTGTGGGAGATATGACGTTTTTTTCTAAATTGCGGGGGCGGGAGGGGGCGTGGCCAAAATTGAAAATAAACTTGATCTGCCTGCAGACATAAGAAGCATATGACCCATACATGTCAAACCTCTATCTCTTACCATCTCTGAGATCTGTGCGTTCATACGGACGGGCAGACAGACAGACGGACATGGCTATATCGACTCGGCTGTTGATGCTGATCAAGAATATATATACTTTATGGGGTCGGAGATGCTTCCTTCTGGATGTTACATACTTTTGCACAAACTTATAATACTCTATGTACCTACGGTACAGAGTATAACAAGAAAGAAAGTCGGTCAAGCCCGACTATAACATACTCTGTACCAAGAAAATTTGTCTTTTGATCATAACTCGAAAACCGTTCATCCGATCTTCTTCATTCCTTTGGCGGATCGATAAGTTATCCTAATAACTAAATATGTCCAGAAGGAACAAGCCATCTATCTTCAAAACTGTGGGAGATATGACGTTTTTTCTAAATTGCGGGGGCGGGAGGGGGCGTGGCCAAAATTGAAAATAAACTTGATCTGCCTGCAGACATAAGAAGCATATGTCCCATACATGTCAAACCTCTATCTCTTACCATCTCTGAGATCTGTGCGTTCATACGGACGGGCAGACTGACAGACGGACGGACGGACAGACGGACATGGCTATATCGACTCGGCTGTTGATGCTGATCAAGAATATATATACTTTATGGGGTCGGAGATGTTTACTTCTGGATGTTACATACTTTTGCACAAACTTATAATACTATATGTACCTTCGGTACAGAGTATAATGAAAAAGTTTTAAGACTGTAAATCTCTTCTCTTCATAAATCAAGTAAGTGGTCAAGCAATGTGTTTTCCGAGTAATCATCTAAATCATAGGAGCATCATCAAAATTATCAAAGGGGTGATTCTACAAGTAATCGAACTTTTGATTGAAGAACGAATTTTGTTGACTTTTCGTCGTTAAAAGATGGAGAAGATCGGATAACCGGTTGTTGAGTTATGACCAAAAGACTGTTCGCTGCTGCAGCGCAATAGCAGCGCTGCTACTGCAGGATCAAAATTTATGCTGAGCCTGTAATTTCGTTGGTACAGAGTATGTTATAGTCGGGCTTGACCGACTTTCTGTCTTGTTTTGATTATTTTTGGCTAAAATCCAGAATAATAAGATCTAAAAAACGTTCTTAAGTCAAGAATTTCATTCTGATGTTCAGTATTTCTAGCTCATTGAATTGAAGAACAAATTTTCTTGAGTTTTTGTGCTTAAAATATTTGGATATACCAATTTTTGGGGATTTAAAAGGAGTTTCGAATGAAGCATTTCCCGGCTAGATTTTCCTTTCTAGATTTTTTCACGATTTTAAGCTTAGGAATAGTAAAGAAGGTAGGAAGCAGTAATACTATCTGCATTATAGCACTACCGATCTCAGTAGAAGAAGACTCAACTTGCATAATTGATCAACCTGAAGGTCTCAGCTGAAGGTGGAGAATGCTTTAAAGGAAAAACAGCAAATCTTTGGCCCAATTGAGGCTAACTGACAGTTCCTAACCTAACCTAAACTAAAGCCATTCCCGGTTCTCATTAGCATTCTGCCAAGAGCTTGTCTCTTTTCGTGAGCCAGTTGGTCGGCCTCTCACTTGACTCCTCCTAATAAGCCATAAAATGGCCATTAGATATTCCTTTGGCGTGGAGGCGGCTGCTTTTTTGCTTCTTTTTTTTCTGTGGCGGGGCACGTGTCTGGTGTTTGGGGAAACGACAGCTGCGCCTGTTGCCAAGTGAGACATTTGTCCTATTGTTGTTGTTGTTGTTGTTGCTGACAGGAAGCGCCACTGCGCCCACGTCAAAGCAAAAGAAAAAAGAGCGATCTATGACTTGGCCAGTTTAGAAAATGGATGCGTAAACTAATCTCAAAAGTGTGCCCAAAATTGCCAGGAAAGGAGAGGCAGGCAAAGGCAAACACAGCCTACATCCGGTGGAAGAGGACACACAAAAAAAAAAGATGAGACATATGCCAAAGATATCAAATTTAAATAAATAAACGAACAAAGCGTTCGTCCCCGGCGGCGGGGTGTGGGGGGGTATTGTGGGACAAGGACTCACCTGTCGTGTCCATGTAAACAATTAATGTGGCAAAGACTGTGGCAAACGAGAGCAGGCACAGCGCAATGGGCAATAGCTGTCGATACGGCGATGGACTGAGACGCGGATCGAGCTTCTTGTTCTTGCAGGAGGCACTGGCTCCACCACACGCCGTTGTGACATGATGCGGATGATGCTGATGTGGATGATGTGGCTGTTGTCGCGCCCGCGACTCTGTGGCTGCTTCGGATTGTGCCAATTTTTGGCAGCAGTGCAACTGCTGCAGAGGCGGCAACCGCGTGGGTGTGGAGAATGGCGAGGAGACGGTGCTGACCGAGGGTGAACTGATCACGCTGCTCAGATCGCTCATATCGCCGCCACCGCCGCCACCGCCGCCACCGCCGCCACCCCCTCCTCCTCCTCCACCATCCGGCTGTTGCGTCGTCGTCGTCGTCGTTTTGGTCGTCCTCGTCGTCGGATGTCGCTTGTGCCGCTGCTGTACATGATCCGTCTCATCCGTGCCTTGCCCCAGAGCACAGTCTTTGGTTTTTTCTCTGTTTGCACCCTGGCCAAAGTTCACCTCATCCACATCCTCGCACTCGATGTCATCATCATCGTCCACAGCCGCATAATTGGTTCGCACCGGATGCGTCTTGGACTCGGAACTGGCGGGTGTTAGCTGTGGCTGTGGCTGTGGCTGCGGCAGCGGCTGTGACTGTCCATGTCCATGGTGACAGCTTCTGCTCATGGTGAACTTTTTGGGCGTGGCCTTGGTATGCCGCCTGCTCTGTGATGTGGTGGTTGTTGTGGTAGCTGTCGATCGATGGCTGCTGCTGGCCTCCAGCTCAGCTCGCTGCAGTTGCTCCACGGCCAGCGCTGGATGCGCTGAAAACACTTGCTGTGACATGGTTTCTGGTGTGTGGATCCTGCCCTCAGAGCCACATCCTGGGACTCGAGAACTGCAAAGAGGGAGAGAGGGAAATAAGAATCCAATTAATTTCACAAAGTTTATTGAACCGCGTCCAGAGGCATATCCAGCATCCTTCGTGCCTGGTCCATATGTCTGGCAATCTTTTGTCTGCTCCTCATTTTCAGTTTTATGAATAGGCAAAAAAAAAACCCGAACCCAAGAGCAAAAGTCGCTCCAAAACGAAATTGAATACAAAAACTCCACCACCTGTCAAAAATCGAGCGACTGCCAGACAAAGCCCAGAAGAACAGACGAAAGACGAAGACTCTTGTGGGTCTTTAAGTGGAGTGGGAGAGGGAGAGGGGATTGCTAAAGAATTTCAACAACAACGCGCGGTATTTTGTGAACCAAATTAAAAAAGACACCGAGTGGCAGTGGCAGCGGCAGCGGCAGCGGCAAGCAGAGGGCGAAAAATGCATTGCAGCGAGGCATGAGAATTATAAATGGAAAAACATTGACGAGCGAGCAGCAGCAGCACCAGCAGCAGCAGCACAGGAGGAGGAGGTGGAGGAAATGGCAGCCGTTTTATGTAGGTACACCTCTCTCCGCCATGTACTTGTGCGCCTGCGCAACAGACGAGTCGAGACGAGAACGGGAGCGAGCGAGCAAGACGGCAACAAACACACACACCACCACACACCACATGAATCGAGTTCATCAACTGGCAAGCAGCAGCAGATGTTTTTCCAATGTTTGGCGGCTGTTGCTGGCTCGGGTTTTTTTTTTCGTCGTCTTTCCTAATGCTCTTTAGAATGAAGGGTATTATGGCCGGCACTGCCAACTGAGAGCTGCCTTACTGAACAAGTCACAAAACATGTCGAACCATTTCCAACAATGGGCATTCAAATCTTATGGCCGAGCGCGCAGCAGCAACATCCAGTTGAAGTGTTCATTTGATGGCAAATAGAAAATATCAATTTGCATTTTTGTACAAATCCGTTTGAACCGGTTCTGTTTGTCTTTATGCTTTCCTTCCGGTTTTATGACCTCCCGAACCTAAAACCCGAACCGAACCATTTCGGATTGAACCACTTCAAAACGAACCATTTCGGTGGCGGAGCGACCAAATGTTGGCAAAATCAGAGTTTTTCCACTTATACCCATTTTCCGACCGATCGGTCCTATGGCTGCTATAATATATAGTCATACGATTTTCTCCAAATTTTGCAAATACCTTTAAAATCGTACAACAATCATACCGCCTAAGTTTAGGAGCGCTTACCTCAAAAACAAAACCCAGTTTCTGACCAAGATTTAGTTTCCGACCGATCGTTCCTAAGGCAGCTATATAATATGGTCGTTCTTTATTAACAAATCTTTGTAGAATAAGCTGAACTAAGAAAGTAAGTCAAGACCGACTGTAACATACTCTGGTACCTCCCAAAGTTTGGAAGTGTTGCCCATTGGTGCTGTACCCAGTTGCTGTTTTCCATTTAACTCGAAGCAGGGTCGGGAGTGGGCGTGGCATAAATAGAAAATAAACTGGATCTGCCTGCAGGTGTAAGAAGTTTTTGTCCCATACATGGCAAGCCTCTATCTCTTACCATCTCTGAGATCTGTGGGTTCGGGGGCTCGAACCACAACGAAACAATGGTTAGTGCTCGAAAGTTTCAGGTTCAAGGTTCCTCGTTAAAGGTTTTGGTACGAACCTTGGTTTGGCTAATGATTTACCCAATTGAAATTGAAATATTGAAATATTAGGACAGACTTTTCTACTAAGACTTGCGTCGATAATCATTTGAAAGAGATTTAAAGGCTCAAATAATAATCCTGTAGTTTTAAGATAGCTTTCTGGATCTTCTGGAGGTGATACAAAAAGCATAGTTTATATATATTGCCAATGTGTCGCTAAGCTTCTTGGTTTATGCGAATCATTCCATAAACTTTGAAACCTTGGATCTAAAATCGTAGCCTTTGCTTAGCGTATCGATTCATACAAGCGTTCGCAATTTCTCGACCTGATAACAAGCCAAGAATATTAGGCAATAGTTCAGATTTTGTAAAGTTAGCATTTTTATACTCTGTACCGTAGGTACATAGAGTATTATAAGTTTGTGCAAAAGTATGTAACATCCAGAAGGAAGCATCTCCGACCCCATAAAGTATATATATTCTTGATCAGCATCAACAGCCGAGTCGATATAGCCATGCCCGTTTGTCCGTCTGTCCGTCTGTCTGTCCGTCTGAACGCAAAGATCTCAGAGATGGTAAGAGATAGAGGTTTGACATGTATGGGACATATGCTTCTTATGTCTGCAGGCAGATCAAGTTTATTTTCAATTTTGGCCACGCCCCCTCCCGCCCCCGCAATTTAGAAAAAACGTCATATCTCCCACAGTTTTGAAGATAGATGGCTTGTTCCTTCTGGACATATTTAGTTATTAGAATAACTTATCGATCCGCCAAAGGAATGAAGAAGATCGGATGAACGGTTTTCGAGTTATGATCAAAAGACAAAATTTCTTGGTAAAGAGTATGTTATAGTCGGGCATGACCGACTTTCTTTCTTGATTTTTTTAACCGAACCGAACAGGTTCAACTGTTTTGTCACACTGGGTTCAAAGTAATTAACATGTCTGAATTCCGGGTTCGGTGCAAAACCGCTTTGCAGCCATGGTTTCCAGACCCAGCTTTTATGTGGCAGGTATAACATAATAGTTATTCGATTTTCTTTAGCACCGGCCAGAAGGACAATGGACAGCACTGCACACATCTTACTAACTTTGAGAAGTACAGAGTATAATAAAGTCAGACTTGACCGACTTTCTAATCTGTTAAATGTATTTTAATTCTGTCTGAAATTTGTTTGTTCTGATTCTAAAGACTAAGGCTCCCTTTTCACCGTTGATATGTTTGATACTTTTAGTATAAAATCACATGAAGCATGAATATATAAAATAATAATAACTTTCTGAAAATATTTGAATTTGCAACTGAGATTCCAAACTCAAAGGACAGCTCCGTCATGTTTGACCCGGATGCTAAGTATCTTAGAGTTACCTCAAGTCATTCGGTAGGTTGTATTGAGTTCCGACAAATAGTTTTATGAATGGTTTTATTTGGAAATTTCAAGATTTTTCTCAAAGCATCTAATCGTTTCATATCTATTTTATGATATTCCTAACACAAGTCTTCTGACTTAGTTACGATTCAATATTAGTGCTTAACGAAACGTTTATTAGTAAAACAAGTCAGTCTCAGGTTTCTATAAATGGAATGCTAATTCATTGATAATAAGCCAGTCCATGGGTGTAATTGGCTATATCAAACGGTGTTCTTAACAATTTGATAACCCGTATGTAACCAAATCTGGCTGTAAATCTAATCCGAAACAGACCTGCCTAACCCATTGCTGTTGGATTCGTCTTCTCTGATGTTAGGGCATTGCAACTTCGCTGCATTAAATGCAACATTTATATGTGTGATGTGTGTGTGTGTGTGTGTTTTTGTTACACTCGTTTTTGCTTTATGAACCATAACGTCTTCTGGTTTCGTTTTTTTTCTTCCTCTTGTGTCTTTTCTTTCAGCCTCTTGTGCTGCTGGTGCTGCTGCTGCTGCTGCTTCTGCTCCTCATTTGTGCTAAGGGCAAGGCTACCATCAGCCACTCGCTTGACCATCGCCGTCTTTGCTGCATTGACTTATGTGGCCGCCGCCAGGCATTTGCGCATTCATTATCCATTACGCGTGCGCCCCAGTCCCAGTCTGCAGGCAATTCCAGGGCCTGCTCTGCCAGTTGGATATGTTTTATATGTTTTGATTTGCTGGAATTTATTGAAACATATCCCAAGCCGGACTTTTCAGGCCTGTGATTAAGTGGCCTTCTGCTGCTGCTGAGGATGCTGCGCGCGCATTTAATGATACTTTTGTCTGCCTAACTCCCAGTTTCGCATGTAGCGTAGTGTATATTGTTCTGGGAATGCGGTTCTTGGTGTGCGTTGCAGTGGTAATTTGATGATTTTTTTGTAAACGATTTAAAACTTGTTAAAGATTTATGGCAGATATGGCCAGTTTTGATGAACTAATAATGCTGGCAAGCAATGGATGTAAAATAACTAAGAATTGATTTCCATATTTCGACATAGTTTTTTTTTTAAAAGTATAGAAGAGTATAACGAGAAAGCCAAGCTAACTTCTTCTGTGCCGAAGTTTTTATACCCTTGCAAGTGGTCGCTTAAATATTTTCAAAAAATACTCTTTTACCCATTTTCCGACCGATCGTTCGTATGGGAGCTATATGATATAGTCATCCGATTTGGACAAAAACTTGTAAAATTATGTAAAAGCACGAGAAACAAACATAAACAAAATTGCAGGATGCTACCATTAAAAACAAAAAAGTTTTTCTAACTAAGACTGTGTTCAGGTATACCATATAGTTGTCCGATTTTAATAAAAACTGGTAGGATTATAAAAAAACATATAAAGCCTACGATTACAAAGTTTGGAGACGTTTTCATTGAAAAGAAAAAAGTTTTTCGTACTAAAACTAGTTTTCCGACCGATTGTTCCTATGGTAGCTATGAGATATAGTCATCTGATCCGGTCGATTCCGACATATTAGTATTGTGCAGCTAAAAGAAGACTCTGTGCAAAATTTCAGCTCGATAGCTTTAAAACTGAGAGACTAGTTCGCGTAGGAACAGACATACAGACGGATAGACGGACGAACAAAGCTCAATCGACTCAGCTCGTCACCCTGATCAGGAATATATATAGTTTATGGGGTCGGAAATAAATATTTCTATGCGTTGGAAACTTCTAGGCAAAATTATAATACTCTTTGCAAGGGTATAAAAAGGTGTTGCTATCGACCCGTAAAGCTTCAAACTCAATCGTTTTTGGCCTTTAAGTAGCTTTAAGCCCTTGCATAAGTATACTTAGAGCTGAAACCAGGCATTTTCATTTTGGGTTTTTGTTGTCAACTACATTATATCCGGCTCGAAGGACCATGGTGCCGTTTTTGCTGACACACAAGCGGAATTGTGTGATGTCTTTGCATGGCGATGATAACCTATTAGGTAACCTTAAACCAAGGACTTGAATATAAATCAAAAGCAGGACAAGTACAGATGGGACATGGATTTGGCACTGAGAAAAGTGCTGGTACACCATGACAATGCACAGGGTGCACACGTAAGTAATTTCCCTGCTAAAAAATCCATAAATTGTCATATTCGTGCGACAATTTCTTTTGCACAACAATTTGTATAAACAATCTTTAAATTTCACAACAAAATATCAGCGGACAGATTTCGTATGGTTTTTTTTGATTCACCATTACAAAAATAACTAAAGTTAATCCCATTGATTGTTATTAATGGCGATGCATTTTCACAGCCACCAAAACATAATTCAGTTTGAGGAACAATTTTAATGTGCTTTTAATTTAGAAATTAGTTGGTTTGGTCTTTCATTTGTCGATGTGCGTGAATAAATCGCCATGAAAAACTTAAAAGCCGCAGCAGCACGAGAGAGAGAGAGAGACGGGGATGGGAGACAGCGTCAGAGGGAGGGGCGTGTGATTTACGACTTGTCGCAGTGCATAAAATCGATCGATTAAAAAATAGAGATACACGAACGTATCTATATCTGTATATCTGTGTGCGTAAGCTTTTGCCGGCGTCGCTTTCATTGATGTGTGGTGTTTTTTTTTCTTTCTTGTTTTTTGTCTGCTCGCTGTCTGGGAAATTGTGCGCTTGGCAACAGCGCAATGGCGCCAGCTCCATCAGAGGGGAGGTCAATAAGATTTATGCAAATGACAGGACCAACTATTCTTCGTCAAAGCGCAACATATTTTGCGCCTCAATTCCCAGAATCGAATTGAACACAAAACGAAAAGGTAAACAACAGGCAACCGAGCAGCAACATGTTGCCATCATGAGGTGGGACATTAGAACCAAACCAAACCCCAAACAACAACAACAAAGTTTTGCGGTTAATGATCGTACCCAGAGAGGTACGCCAGACAGAGACGGAGAACGGCACAAGACATTTTGATAAACATTTACAAACGCACTGAGGCAGAACTCCACCAAGACCAACCAACAACACGACCAAGACAAAGTCAGAGAAGTAGAAAGAGGAAAAAAAGGCTGCTACGCTTTTAACCATATGGTTTATTTATACACAACAACCACAACAACAGTTCAGCACTCGCCAACAGTGGTAACAAAGTGGCAAGACAATAAAAATGCAATTCTGAAAACCTACAGCAACAACAACAGCAGAAAGAAGTTGACGTCGAACGTGGCTTGGAATTTCTGCTACATTTTCTTTCACAAATAGGAGGGGGAGGGGTGGGGGGAGACGACTCGAACTGAGAACTCGGAACTCGGACTGGAAGACTACCATGTTGATTATGTTTTTTGTTGGCTTGATATGCTTAAAAGCGAGGGTCGCTTGAGTCAGTGGGATCAAATAGTGAAAGAATTTTGTAAAATAATAGCTAAATGTACCTCAATACCATGGCAAACATCGTTTCCATAACTCTTAGGCTGGCAGTCACAGGATCGTAGGAAGAGTCTTTATTGTGATTAAGGCTGAAAGCCTCTCTGCTGAGGGCTCGGCCCGGGGGTATGAAGTTCGAATCCATGATAATAGATAAGGTTCGGTTCACGGACCGACTTCTAAGCTTGGTGATCCTTCGATTTTGCTTTGAGACTGCTAACTATGAAGCAAGTATCGAGGTTCAAAACATGGATAATTGTCCGGTATGTGTTTTGGTTCGGAAGATCTTAAGTCTAGAAGGTTCGTGGGACCTTAAACCCAATGGTTCGCATTCAGCGGGTTTCGTTTTTTGCAACGGTTTGCAGCCTTAAATTGAAAGTCGTTTCTTAAAAATATTTTTTAAAAACCCGAAAATATCGAAACACCAAAAAAGTCGAGGCATCACATTCTGTCAGTGTCAGAAAGGAGTCAATCTATTCCTATCTTATTTACCCGCTTGATTGTGGTTTTTCTAAATAGTAGATAGGGACAGTAGGAATCAGCTAAATCCATTACTAAGAGAAGCCACATTTTGAAATAAAATATTAGTTTTCAAAAACAATTGGAATTGATCGTTATTCTTTTCAAATGTAAGTGTTACGAACCATTACCTATTCCAAGAATAGAAGATCAGGGTAAATTAAGGTTCAGCAGGTCATTAGCTTATAAGTTTTGGGTTCAGGTTCAGTTTAAGAGTCCAAAAATCCTGTACCAAAACTGAATAAAACAAGAAATCTCTTAAACTAATGCGACAAGGCCATGGGGATGCAAATAAAGGCAGTTTTTATACTCTGTACCGTAGGTAAACAGAGTATTATAAGTTTGTGCAAAAGTATGTAACAGGCAGAAGGAAGCATCTCCGACCCCATAAAGTATATATATTCTTGATCAGCATCAACAGCCGAGTCGATATAGCCATGTCAGTCTGTCCGTCCGTCTGTCCGTATGAACGCACAGATCTCAGAGATGGTAAGAGATAGAGGTTTGACATGTATGGGACATATGCTTCTTATGTCTGCAGGCAGATTAAGTTTATTTTCAATTTTGGCCACGCCCCCTCCCGCCCCCGCAATCTAGAAAAAACGTCATATCTCCCACAGTTTTGAAGATAGATGGCTTGTTCCTTCTGGACATATTTAGATATTTGGATAACTTATCGATCCGCCAAAGAAATGAAGAAGATCGGATGACAACAAATTTCTTGGTACAGAGTATGTTATAGTCGGGCTTGACCGACTTTCTTTCTTGTTTGCGCATGCTGCTTTGAAATTCCCAAGCAGTTAAGGCTTGGCAGGCATGGAGAGACGGTTAATGGACTGACAGACGACAGGAATTGATCGCTGATGATAGAAACAGCTGTACCAGCCTTCTTTGTGGCTTTGTGTGTTTCTGTTTAAATTAATGTAGCAAAAAGGCTGTAAAAACAGTCACACTAGCAAGAATTGTTTCAGTTAAAGTCTTAACAAAAAAGTCTTAAGCATTTCAAGTGATTAATATCGCAATTAAAACTTTTGAGTTCTAAGATTCAAGAATTCCTCACTTTTCACTTCAGCTACTGCTCGACTCTTCCGGCAACCCTCGTGTTTACTAAAGAGCTGTTGAAATTTTCCGATTGCTGCAATTGTTTTCACTAGACCTACTTGATCCTACTCCTCTTAGGTACCACACACCCCAAGCCAGACACTGTTGCAAGGCAACCAAGCGCGCTAATGAAAAAATTGCCTTGCCTTGCCGCTGCCTTTACCTTTTGGTAAGGTAAGAAGGCATTTTGGAAATTTATTGGTAACACAAAAAACAACAACAAGAACAAAAAAAATAACGAATGGTCGACGAAATGTGTAGCATATGCTGGTAGCTGCTGTCAGAGGGAAGGCCGGGCGGACCTGTGTGGTCGTTTGTCGGCCTGGACTTCCACTTATCTTGCCTTGTTTATCAACAGTCGCCGCAGTCGCCGCAGTCGCCGGCGTTTTAATTGTTTGTGCTTGAGGCGTCGCTCTGTAGGAGAGTGAAACAGTTATTTCAGCAAGTTGTTCTACTGGCAAGTTGCCAAAAAAAAACATGGAGGAGAATCTAGGGTAACTCGCAAATTGCGAATTGCTGCTATTTATTTATGAGCCAAAAGCCAGCAGGATAGTCTGGATAGGCTTGGCTTGGTTCTCGACAGCTGGCGTGTGCCCAGGAGTCCCCAAGAAGTTGTTTCCGGCCTGCGGGTGCCAGTGCCAGAGCTGTGCTGGTGTGTCAACGGCCCCTAGACTAAGTGCAATTGCATGCGGTTTCTTAGGATTCCCACCTATCCATGTCCTACTAGTCCCACCTGGAACGCTTATCTTAATGAGAAGTTGACGTGTTTGCATGCCAATTCTTTTCGCTAAAAATTGCCCTAATATGTGCCACAAAATGGCGCAGATCAACAAATTTATGGCCATTAGTCCATAAAAAGGCACAAAAACGAAATGTGGGAGTTACTTGGCAAATTGCGCCATAAATTTTTGGCCACAGGGTGAAATTGTTTACACTAATCTATTGACTGCAGTTTGGGGCCATAACTTTTGCTGCGGATAAAACTGAAATGGATTGTTGAGAAGGAGACTTGCCTGTTTTATGTTTTGTTGGATATTTAAAAAAAAACCTTTAAAATAATCCTGCAATTACAGGAACTCAGGCACAGTTGTTGTCAAATTTCTTAGATTTCCAACATTTTTCTTCCTTCTTCTTCTTTTTTTTGGGAAATTTTTCTTTGTAAATCTCAGTTTAATCTTTTATCTGGCTTCTTTTTCAGCGAAAACGAAATGTCATGCTATTTAAAAGTGAAGTCAGCCAACCTCGCATGTCTACGTGTTGCAAACAAAAACCGAAAAACCAACACCAAAAACGCACATCCTAGGGAAAATTTTCCACTTGAGTTTTTCATCTCTTATTCATTCATGCTGCCCGCCCCCCGCTCGACATGTGCCTGAGTCGAAAAACATAATCTCAATTTTCAGTTTCCATTTTTCACCTGCCCGCATCCACTTACCGGCCCGGTCCCGTCCCTGCTTATCAGCGGCAAAACGGCCAACTAAATACTTGAAAAACTCTCCCGAAAAAAAGGCAACAATTTGTCCAAGAAGATGCGGCAAATCCGTTGAAGCCTGATTAAGTGAATTATTATGCTCGCTCTGGCTCAGTCAGCCATTCGTCATGCATGTGTAGACACACAAGAAGCAACCGCCGCGCCGGCCGCCACCACCATCAAAAAATTGTTTATGTTTCCAACAAATAGACCTCTCGGTTTGTGCTGTGCTCTCTCCCTCCCGCTCCTTCCTGCACATCGACACGCACATTGCACTCTTTCTAATCAGCCGAGCGAACGCTTGTTGCATTTGTACCTGCTTGACCTGATGTGGTTGCTGTTGTTGTTGTTGTTGTTGATGTTATTGGTGGTGCTGCTGCATCCTCTGTATCTGTTGCATTTGGCTGCTCTTGATCCATTTCCATTTCTATTCATTTTTGTGCGTGTTGCTCATTACGCGTCTTCTACTCTACTCTACTCTACTCTGCTCTGCTCTGCTCTAGTCTTTTGCTTCATTGAGCTTTGGTTGGCTGCAGTCACGTCAACATCTGCAACGTGCCTTATGCATTGAGGGTGAAATTAATATAACGTTCTTGGAACGATGAGAGTGTATGGCAAAGTACTAACATTTAATTGCTAAGCTCATGCCCAGCTGAACATTGCGTAATTATCTATATATCAGAGATCAAATGCGGAAATATTAAAGCAGAGATTTGATGCCTTGTCTACTTTTAGTGTGACCAGGTATAAATTGGTACCAACTTATGCATTACTTCTTGTTGTACGGTCACTCTGAGGTATTACGAATTTACTTTGACTTATTTTAACTTTTTATTGATGTTCTTAGTAGTTGAGGTTGGTGTATTAACGCTAAACCAAACCGAAAAGGCTTAGCATGTTCAGCAGTTCACTGGTTCGGTCCGCGGTTTAGAAACGGTTTCCATCTTCGAATTTTACTTTGAGTTTATAAATAGGTTGAAGGTAATTGTAATGATTATTAAAATCAGGCATGCAAACCGGTTCTGAACCGAACCGCTAATGCCAGCTGGTGAGCCAAAGCGACTTCCTTTCTGAAATGCTGAACCGAACCGAAAACCACAAAGAAAAACGGTTCGGTTCGGTTCGGTTCACTACTCCGACAAGTTTTAAGCCAATGTTGCTTATAAATTTGGGAATTTCAATCGTTTCCCTAGGATAATTTTTACACATTTCATTCGACCCTTCACATACTTAGCGATGCCGGATCGATATAACCTTTAAGGATGACTTGACACAAATTTTACAACATGTAATACTGTAAGACTTTTGCAATTGCCAACGGATCTCTTTATATACATATGTACCTGTCATCAATCTATATTCTTTCCTCTTGTGGAGAATTTTTCCTCATATAATATGATAATTAGGTTGTATAAGATGCATGGTATTCTTTTCTAGCCGACATTCTCTGTTTTTGAAGTGCATTCCTCTATTAACTTACAGACGAATCCTGTGAGACCAACATTAACCGAACCGCAAGCCAAATTGCTGAACCGGATCGAAAACCACAAAGCAAAACGGTTCGGTGCAGTTCACTAACTAGATTTAAGACCTCAAACTTTTACCTTCAGTCAATTAAACTTGTTAAATTGAGGAATAATAATCCTATCATTAACAAAAGTTTGAAGTAGCTTTTAAGGATCACCCATTATATCCAGTAGTCCCCTTAGTTCAATTCTTTTAAGACTCAAGAAACTATATACAGGGTGCGCCATCTAAAGTGTCGGTATGGCAACACTGAATAACTTTGACATTTACCAACCGATTGCTTTTGTTAGACATGTTTTGGAAACATCAATCTAGTACAATTTTGACCATGGAACGCTTCACACCAAAACAACGTGCCGAAATAGTGACGCTGTTCATCGAAAATAATCGTTCAATTGTGCTAACAATTGGAAACTAATTTTGATGACCGATGAGGCCCATTTCACGCTTTCTGCACGGAAAATCCACACCGCATCCATGAAATACCTTTACACGACCAAAAAGTGACTGTTTGGGCCGGTATCAAAAAGAGGCGATATTGACTGGCCACCCAGATCTCCAGATTTGACCGCCCCAGACTTCTTTTTGTGGGGCTATTTAAAAAGCAAGGTTTACGCCAGCGTTCCACAGACCATTGAAGAGCTTAAGGCCAACATTCGTGCTGAGACGCTCGAAAAAGTGATGGAAAATGCCGCAAAAAGGGCACATTTTGTTGTGGCCAATAAAGGCGGCCACTTGATTGATGTTGTGTTCAAAAAGTAGTCGAAATAAATTGTACAGGACCAAATTTAAGGAACAAGATCAACATATAGCAATCGGTTGTTTGTTTTTATATTTATTCAGTGTTGCCATACCGACTCTTTAGATGGCGCACCCTGTATGTGGAGAAATATAAATTTATGTTGCTCAATGGAAGCATTGTCTTTTCAAGCTCATATCCAAATTCATCGTTTGACGACTTTGAAAAGGTTTATTAAGCATAAGTTGTAAAATGGATAACTGACTAATGTTGTTCTTAGATTCCTATGATGGACGCTTCCATCTCAACAATAAAATAAACCAAACACCTTAGGTTTGATAAGTAAAGGAACCAGTCCAAGAATCAAACCTTAGACTTAAATTGGGTTTCTCTTCAGGTAAACAGACATATCGGTTCGCGGATGCCGGTAGACATGTAAAATATCTGTTCAGGCAATGCTTCTTGGGTTCAGTTTGGGGACTGATTCCTGTTTGATTCGCTTAATCTGCTGCTTTTGATCATTTTCAGAAATTGTTGTTCATTATAAACCAAAATGTTGTCAATAAACTGAACAGTGTTTTACAGCCCACGCTTAAAAATTGAACTTGAAATTTGGAGTGTAGGTGGGGGATAACAGTTTTCTAAACCTGTGGAAGCAGATCAAATTCTCAATTCTCAGGTTCAAGTTCCTCTTTCCCAACTGATCTCAAACGTTTAAAATTGATTTGCTAAACTCAGGTTTCCTCACCAGACACAATTTTCGTCTTGTTTTTTAAAAAAGGGCTCCGCCGGCTTATCATCGATTACATCAAAAACCAGTTTCCAGTTCCCCAAATTGCGCTACCCCAAAAAACCACACAGAGTGAAAACCACAATAATAATTCCCATAATTATAACAATGCCCCACAACGCAAACGAACAAACCAACCAACCAAAAGATACACAAAATCCAAAAACCAAAAAAAAAAACCCAACAACAACAAAAAAGCACACAAAATGATATCCAAGAGTGTCACAAGTAGAAGAAGACGAGGCAAAAGAAGTTGAGGAGGAAGAATCACAGTGTGGTTTGCTTTGAAATACAAACTTTTGTGGTTACAGTGTTTTCTAGACCACAAAAACTTCCACTTCTAAGGTGTGTGTGTGTGTGTGTGTGTGTGTGAGTGAAGGAAACGATACGAAAATGAAGTCGGAAGAAGTGTAGAGACAGCGTAAAAGTTTTCTCAGTGGGGTGTGAGCGGAAAGAAAATCAAGTTTTCTTCTACTGCTGTTTATGCGGCTGCTGCTGTTCCACCTCCAATCATATATAATATGGCAAATGACAATGACACAACACAAAAAATGTCTCTCGGCCTGGACATTTAAATAGTCCAAACTTAATGTGCCGTTAGAGTACAGTTGAATCAATTAAAAGCTGGAACTTTTCACTTACTCCGAAAAAAAGAGGCCCGTAAAAATGTGTCATGGCTGGCAAGTTAAACTAAATTACCTCAACTCAATCATGTTGTCGCACCTGATGATAATTTGATGTTAGTGGCGTCGCCGGCTTCCTGCAACAAGCCGCTGCACATCGCTGCATCGCGACGTTTGGGTTCAATGCGCCAAGCGAGCAGCAGCTTCTACCCCTACGGCAAAGTGGGATCCACGTGCCTAAGCTGGATTTTCCCAGGTTTGTTTTTCTCAGACAGCTTTTTAATGCGAAACTTTGTTTGGTAAACGACCAAAAAAGGTCACACACCTCGCGCGCGCTCTCGTTTCAGTTCCGAAACGTTCCCCCCACTCACACACACTCTGATTTGCAATCCACTAACTAACCCCATTGTTGATCCCATGCGCAGGTGCGCCGCCCTGGTTGCCATCTTTTACCCATTTAACCCTCTCAGCGTGTGCGGCGGCCCCGCATTCGCTTCAATTTCAATTTTGTAAATTGAGTTTACATTTTCGATTTATTGACACAACCCGTTGGGGTACCACGACTCGCCTGCTCTGACTTCGATTGTGCACTTTGACTGACATTTATTGCCATTTGTGTGTTGCGTCTCTTGGCACTTAATAAACCTGTAAAATAAGTGGAAAGACGTACGTAAAAAAAAAAATGGCTGCAAAGGTACAGTGTTTTTCGTGCAAGGATTTGCTATTTTTGAAGAGAAGTCTGAAACACTTTTGATGTGCAAAAGAATGGATGCTTTCTTGAATAGTAACAACAGAACCACCCATTTGTGGATTCTAACGGGTGATAACTAAAAATCTGGACTAAATTGATTTGGTCACTGTTTCCATACGCTTTGACTTACGAAGTCTATATATCGTAGTTAAGTCGCTTATTGCTTCATCTTTATATGGTATAACTCACTTCCATTTATCTGTAACTGTACTTGGAAAAATGACTTCGATGCAACAACAGCACCGCGAGCGCATTGTACGCTTCTACGCAAATCACAAAGAGAATGGGAAAAAGTACACGTGTTTACATTTCTTGGATGAAGGAGTACCAAGAAGCACAATTTATTCAATTCTGAATACATTAAGAATAGAAAGGAAGTCTGGTTCCGGCAAAAAAGCTACAATCATGACCAGAGAGAACCTGAAGGTGCTGAAGAGGACTTTTAACGACAAGGATGGCAGAAGTCAAAGGCAAGCCGCTAAAAAATTTGATTGTTCACAGCCACACATTTGCAAAAATCGTTAAAAAAGATTGGCATTGAAGCTAGAAAAAAGCAGCGATCACCTGAGTACTCCGATAAGCAAATTCAGCTAGTCAAATTACAATGCCGGTGGATGTGTAGAAATTACAACAAAAAATCGTTCATTTTGGATGACGAAAGTTATTTCACACTAAGTGCTCCACAAATGCCAGGAAATGACATATTTTATACTAATGACACTTCAAAGGTCTCTCCTGATGTCAAATTCAAGTATAAAAAAAAATTCGAGCAAAAAGTTATGCTTTACATTGCTGTGTCTGAGAGGGGCATTTCTAAACCATACTTCAAGCCAAGCGGACTTGCAATCAATCAAGAAATATACCAAAATCAATGTCTTAAGAAAATATTGCTTCCATACGTTCGGAAATACTTCAGAGATGACAATTATGTGTTTTGGCCAGACAAGGCTTCATCACATTATGCAAAGAAGACCCTTGAGTTTCTGAACAACAAAAATATTCCTTAAATCCCGAAAGAGCGTAACCCCACTAACTTACCACAGTGTCGTCCAATTAGTGAGGATTTCTTCGGTGAACTCAAAGGTTTGGTGTACAAAAGTGGATGGAGAGCTAAAAATATCAAGCAACTGACCACCCGGATCAAAAAATGCCTCAAAGAAATTGACACAAATGGTGTACAACTTGCTTGTGCAGGTGTTGTCACAAAACTGCGACGCGTGGCGGATACTGGACCATATGACCAAGTTCATTGATTATATATAAGAAATAAGATAGTATTTAAGCAAAGCAAATGAGTTTCTTTTATTATTGTTCAAGAAAAAATGATTTTTTGTTTGAATAAACTTAGTCCAGATTTTTAGTTATCACCCGTTATTCTGATTCGGTCTGTCTCAGAAAAGCGCAAGTTCTGATCCTCTTTGGTATTTTTTCTCAATTTAATGATTCGTCAGTCACGGAAAAAGGGTTTGATACAAGGTCGTAGGTCATTCAAGGCATGTATTTACGTTTGGTATTATCAAACTCATAAATATTCAACTAAATGTGCTTATTTGTGGTCTTGCAAAGCCTTAATACCATGAGAATCCCTTAGCCAAAAATTGTATTAAATCCACGGAATTTGACGGAAAAATTTGTTAGCTACTTCTCTATTTTTAGCCTTTTTGGTGTTTTTTCGCCATTTAATGATTCGTCAGACACAGGATAATGATGACTGCGCAACGCTTTGCCATAGTTTTAGGGGAATTTTCTTTCAGTAAGCATCAGGCGCTACTGGTTGATCAAGAAGCTATATACTTCGGGTCTAAAAAAGGGACCTTTCTTGGAATTAAGGTATACAGTCTTATAAGTTTGGTATTTCACTCTAAAGACTCTAGAGTGTCAAATCATTAACATTACAGTCGTGCTTGAGCGGCATCAGGACTGCAATTTCAACTACTTTTTAGGAAGCTTCGATGGTTAATGTTTAAAAATTTTGAAGTTTTTTGTCAAAAGCTATTTGTTTACAATTTGGTTCGGACCAGCCACCTAAGGGTCAAGGTCGTGGATTTTTCGTTTTGACAGTGCTGCAAGCCGGTTTTGAACCAAACCGGAATCCCGACATAGCTTTCACTGTGAACCGAATCAAGTGTGTAACAATAATTGATGAACCTGAACCTGTTCCGAACCCAGTATTTCGGTTCGGTTCATCAAAAATTAGATTCATCGCTCTTCGAATCTTCTAAATACTCGTCGTATATGAAGCAATTCGGTATATTATTTAGCTTTATGAATCGTTAAACCATGACAGCGATACTGATCCGTTTCATATTTGAGAAACTATCGTAGGAGACATAATTTACTAAGGTTTGGCATGCTTAGTAGGTCAGAAACGATATAGACGTCAGAGGTGATAAGAAATATCGGTTCAACATGTATAGGACATAAGCTTCTTAGACTTACAGGCACATTACGTTTATTTTCAAATTTTGCCACGCCCTCTACCGCCCACGCAATTTAGAAAAAGCGCTATGAGCAAAACAATGCAGCAGCATTAACATATATACAGTGCATACACTTTTGTCGAGCTTAAACTACTTTCATAGTTGTTTTCCAACCGAACCAACAACTCTGGCTTGGAGAAGGGGGTTCTTTGGTTCAGAATAAACCAAAAAAAATGTGAATTTCTTAATTAACTTAAAAATTGTATTCCCATTTCAATTCAAGTCTGGGGAAACATTCTGGCCTCATAGATTCCATTTCTATGCAAAACAAAATAAATGATCTTGACCTTGCTTGCATAGTTTTTACTGCAGCAAATGATATTCCATTGAGCTGATCTATCGAATGTCAAACCGGAACCGGACAATTGGTTGGCTTTCGATTTGTGAATGAATAGCGTATAAGCCCTGTCTCTCTCCCCGCGCTCGTGTGTGTCTGTGTGGGTAAACTTGAGTTGTAATTTTGCGAATGTCTTTTGCCAATAAATCATGTCTTGTTGTAGATTTTCTCTATAGGCTATTTATGCGACAGCGGCTCCCGTATGCGTTGGAGCTTACGTCATATTTGGAATGTTTTACTGTTGTCAGTTGAGCGGTGCGCTACATTTCGCTGGCGTCAACACACAACATATTGAAAGTAGGTAAAGTAGGCATAGCTCTGGCGATTGAGTCATCGTCAACAGTTTCAGTTTTTCAGTGACATTTGAAGTCCAGCAATTTGCTTTCATTTGTTTCGCACTTCGCCATGGTCTAAACACAAAAATTTCCATAATGCCAATAAATTTGTATTAATTGGCTCGTTAATTGAAAATTATAACATAATGAATGGGGGCCCGTATACCACAGGGCTAATCACGTCATAAAGATTTCGGTTTTCCACAATTACAACCATGTTGGAAATTAGTCACTTCGTGCAAAAAAAAAAACCTTCACTCAACACAATTCTTGGCTAAAACAGCTGACTAAGCGTAACCAACTCAGTCTACAGCTGAATGGCTGGCTGATTTTGGCTGCTCCTTCATCATTTCAAGCCAAATGACTGTGGGTGGTGCACTCACATACTGCGCCAATATTTACTCAACATTGATGGACATATACACAATATGAATGTGTGTGTGTGTGCTGTCTGCTTTCGGTTTCCTTCTTGTTTCTTATTTTTGCTATTTATAACTGGCGTACTAATTTGTAATTTGTTTAATGATTCACTTAACGTCTACTCCTCGCCCTCTCACTGACGCATTTTATGAAGTGTGGGAACCCTATAACTATGTATGCAACTATTCATCCACATATCCATTCCCATTTTGTTAATACCTACAACAATTGTATTGTTAACCCACCCAACTGTGATAAGATTAGGCAGAAGAGTGTTGTATGTAGTAACCCGTTTCCAAGAAGTCTCTGTTGATGGACTTTTGCCTGACGCATACGTAAGGAGGCAAATCAATCATCATGCGCCTCTCTATCTCCATAAACAATGTCCGAACGGTTTGAAATAAACAATCATACTTGCTTATTGCCATTTTTCTGGAATATTAGGAATGATGAATTGCAAAAAAAATAAGGGAACATTTTTTCAAATATATTTTTTTTCGATTTTAATAAATTATCATTTTGATTTTCATATTTTGTTGTACCAAAAAATCCTTAATATCAATATTTCTGTATTTTGATATTATAAACAAGAAACAAAAGTCGGTCAAGCCCGACTATAACATACTCTGTACCAAGAAAATTTGTCTTTTGATCATAACTCGAAAACCGTTCATCCGATCTTATTCATTTCTTTGGCGGATCGATAAGTTATCCCAATAACTAAATATGTCCAGAAGGAACAAGCCATCTATCTTCAAAACTGTGGGAGATATGACGTTTTTTCTAAATTGCGGGGGCGGGAGGGGGCGTGGCCAAAATTGAAAATAAACTTAATCTGCCTGCAGACATAAGAAGCATATGTCCCATACTTGTCAAACTTCTATCTCTTACCATCTCTGAGATCTGTGCGTTCATACGGACAGACAGACAGACAGACGGACAGACGGACGGACGGACAGACGGACAGACGGACATGGCTATATCGACTCGGCTGTTGATGCTGATCAAGAATATATATACTTTATGGGGTCGGAGATGCTTCCTTCTGGATGTTACATACTTTTGCACAAACTTATAATACTCTATGTACCTACGGTACAGAGTATAAATAGTTCTGATCAAAAGATCAAAGCTCCAAAACATTTCAAAATATGGATTACCAATGTATTTGTGATTAATTCAAGACTGTAAAACTGTTTGGGTTCGGGTTTTTGGACTACCTTCATCCAGACCATGCGCCGAACCTTTCCAATATTTAACCTGTATCCGATCAAATCCGATTCACTTCAATTTCCTAAGAACTTTTATAACTTTCTGAATCAGAATCAATAAAATTGAGGCAGCCAATTTAGCTTTTTTTTTCAGTATATTGAAAGAGTGTTGGTGATTCCAGATGATTTCCGAGATGATCACTTCTAGATATATTGATTTGTGAGATTAGAGTTGATTAAAATGCCGATTTTGACCCTTTTTAGATAAGATTGATAGTATATTATGATTTCAACTCTCCTTGATATCACCAGACAAAATTACTCTCAAGCTTCCAAATAAATTATCCAAAACAGCAAAAAGGGTGTATATTTGCTTAAAAAAAACGAAGAAATATATTGTATAATTGATTTTAAACCTAAGATATAGTACTATACGGTAATATCAAAAAGAGACAAAAAAACGATAACGAGAAAGCCAAGCTAACTTCGTCTGTGCCGAAGTTTTTATACCCTTGCAAGTGATCGCTTAAATATTTTCAAAAAATACGCTTTTTCCCATTTTTCGGCCGATCGTTCGTATGGGAGCTATATGATATAGTCATCCGATTTGGACAAAAACTTGTAGAATTATGTAAAAGCACGAAAAACAAAGAAATACAAAATTGCAGGATGCTACGATTAAAAACAAAAAAGTTTTTCTAACTAAGACTGTTTTTCATACCTATCTTTTGTATGGCAGCTATACCATATAGTTGTCCGATTTTAATAAAAATTGGTAGGATTATAAAAAAACATATAAAACCTACGACTACAAAGTTTGGAGACGTTTCCATTGAAAAGAAAAAAGTTTTTTATACTAAAACTAGTATGGGAGCTATAAGATATAGTCATCCGATCCGGTCGGTTCCGACATATTAGTAGTGTGCAGCAAAAAGAAGACTCTTTGCAAAATTTCAGCTCGATAGCTTCAAAACTGAGAGACTAGTTCGCGTAGAAACAGACAGACAGACGGACAGACGGACGGACAAAGCTCAATCGACTCAGCTCGTAACCCTGATCAAGAATATATATAGTTTATGGGGTCGGAAATGAATATTTCTGTGCGTTGCAAACTTCTGGGCAAAATTATAATACCCTTTTGCAAGGGTATAATGATCCCCTCAAAACGGGCATAAAATGGTTTCAAATATGAATTTTATGTACTTTTAAGCTCAAATTACGAACTATCTAGACGTGACGGACCATTTACGAAAACAGATTCGTGTTCGTCTGTGCCGAAGTTTATATTCGCTTGCAAGTGCTCGCTTAAATATTCTCAAAAATAATCTTTTTCCTACCGATCGTACGTATAAACAGCCGATTTGAACAAAAATTTATAGTATTAGGTGGTATCATGTGAAACAATCAAATACAAAATTGGAAGAAGCTACCATTAAAACCAAAAAAATTTTTTGTACTAAGACTGTTTTCCAGACCTGACTTTTGTATGGCAGCTATACCATATAGTTGTCCGATTTTAATCAAACTTGGCATTATTATAAAAAAGTCTTGAAAACCTATGAATACAAAGTTTGGGGACGTTCCATGGAAAAAAAAATTTTTTCTGACTAAAACTAGTTTTCCGACCGATTGTTCCTATGCTATAGGAGCTATGGGGTCGGAAATGAAGATTTCTATGCGTTGCTTCTGGGCACAATTATAATACAAGATATATAAATCAAAGTTGAAAACCGGAACAGCGAACCAAATCCGATGTGTGTATCAAATTGCTAAGTTCAAACTGAAGAGCAAACAAAACAAAAGCTTTGTTAAGTTTTCTGTGAGGTATTTAAGAAATTCATGAAATATTAATGAATCATTGGAAATTCCATAGGAATTGCATTTGCAAACGTAACAAGAAAGAAAGTCGGTCAAGCCCGACTATAACATACTCTGTACCAAGAAATTTTGTCTTTTGATCATAACTCGAAAACCGTTCATCCGATCTTCTTCATTCCTTTGGCGGATCGATAAGTTATTCTAATAACTAAATATGTCCAGAAGGAACAAGCCATCTATCTTCAAAACTGTGGGAGATATGACGTTTTTTCTAAATTGCGGGGGCGGGAGGGGGCGTGGCCAAAATTGAAAATAAACTTGTTGATCTGCCTGCAGACATAAGAAGCATATGTCCCATACACGTCAAACCTCTATCTCTTACCATCTCTGAGATCTGTGCGTTCATACGGACAGACGGACAGACGGACATGGCTATATCGACTCGGCTGTTGATGCTGATCAAGAATATATATACTTTATGGGGTCGGAGATGCTTCCTTCTGGATGTTACATACTTTTGCACAAACTTATAATACTCTATGTACCTACGGTACAGAGTATAAAAATGAACTAAGCAAGGGCGACTGATCAACACAGGTTTTGAGTTCAGTTTGAGTTTCATTCATGAAACCAGAATTACGTTTGGTTTTGTCAATCAATTGGCAAGAGATCTCTACTTCTCTCTCTACTTCCCTCCATCGCTCTTCCCTTCTATCTTTATATGTAAATGTTCTGTTTCTGCTTCCTCTGTGCACGTGTTGGGGTAACCAGCAACAACAACAACAACCAAAGTCGCCGCCCGCCGTGGGGATTTGAAGTTGGGTGTTATTTTTGGTTCTTCTTCTGTGTTTCTCTTTATGTCTTTCCGCATGTGAAAGGAAATAATTACTTGATTTGTTGTTGTTGCTGTGGCCAGCTGGGCTGCATTTCAAACAATTTGGAAATTTGTTTGCAAGCTTTTTTTTTGTTTTTTTTTTATTAGCTAATGCTCCTTGCTTAACATATAAACAATAATTAACAGTAAATAAAATTTTTGGTTCGGCAGGAAATTGTAAGTGGCTGTTGTAGGTCAAGAAGCAGAGGCGGCACCAGCAGACGTTGTATGTTGCAAGTATCAACGGTATTTCTTGTTTAATGATTCATAATCACAAATTGAGAAAGTGAGATCAGAGCCACAATTAAATGGTTTGGCATTGCTTTAAGCGACAATTTCCGTACCGTAGACATTCATTAGAGAGAACATTAGACAAATTTGCACATTTAATCAAAGACAATTGAATAATTGAGCCAAATAACTGGAGTACGTGATGAATGCATCTGGGAGGGGAGTGAGTGAGCTGGCGGCGCCGGCTACCACTGCTCTTTTGCAGCATTTGTCAAGTGTTGTTGTTGCTGTTGCTGTTGCTGCTGCTGAAGCACTTCCTACTAGGAAATTCTATAGAAAAATATGTGCAGCAAACATGGGTTGTTGGCAAGTGTCATTTGAGACACACACACACACACACACACACAGAGAGAGAGATAGAGAGCAGCTGCTTTTCTCTCCCCTCTGTGCATTTTGTGCATTTTATGTCCGAAATTCAAAACTCTTCTTTTTTAAGATGCTGCCAACTATTTAGAGAGCAGCAGGGGTGTTTGTTTTGTATATTAATCATTTTTGAGATTTCGCCGTATTTCTTAATCTTAACAAGCCCAAAAACTTGTAACTAAAATATTTAGAAATTGTCCAATATCTTTTAAAATTGGAACACAACGTTTTATGCCAGGAATGTAAAACAGTTCTGAACCGAACCGCTAATTTAAGCTGATTAACCGAACCAGCTTCAGTTCGAAAATTCTGAACCGAACCGAAAACCACAAATCGGCTTAATTTACTAAAGAGCAAACCAAAGAATGATTTCATTACACTCCACAAAATTTACCAATAGTTAAGCCTTGGAAATTTGATTTGGTAGCTAAGCTTTTGGTTCGAACTTTGGTTCAGCCCAAAAAATAAATTTCGATTTAATCCCTTGTGTTCTGCAAATCGCTTGCGGCCTAAAAACGACGCAAATAGTATGAGAATTGGATCGTTTTTGGATCGTCAACGACACAGAAATTTTCAGAATATACTTTGATGTTAAGAACATATACAAAAATATTACCAATTTTGTTTTGTGTACCACTTAACAAGTGTTGGAATCAGGAATATTAAAAACAGAGACTTTATAAGTAATTCTGAACCGTTTTCTTGCTGTTTTTTTGAACTTTTCTGCAGATTGTAACAGATATAAGAAAAAGTTGCTAGGCAGTAGTTTCAATTTATAATGTCTATGGCTTTTGCAGAACCGAACCGATATCTTAGGTTCTGAAGTGGTGCTGGGTTCAGCTTTCATGACTAAAGTGGTTCGGTTTACAGTAAATTAGATGTTGGAATTCCGGGTTCGAACCGGTTCATACCAATTTTTACAATTTTAAACATGTCCTACGCTCAGCATGTTAAAACTTGTGTATTCGGCCATCTCCTGAAGTTGTCCAGCGAACTCTTAACAAGCCTGTAATCAGTTAAACTTCCTAAGTCGTATATTGCTAATCGATTTGTGTGAGTATCCCACTTCCTTAACGGGACTATAATCTCAATTAGCAGCTTCAACTCGATCAAAAATTAGTCAGGAGGACGACTTTTATAGGGAAATCATTATGAACCGTTAAAATGTTACCTAGTACTCACTTTAGAAATTTCAAATATTAGAGTACAGGTTCGGGGAATGGAAACTTTGATGAGCTTGGCAATTTTAGAAAGGTGTTTGGTATGAACAAGATTTCTATGACAAATTTTCAATATTTTAAAGTTTACAAAAATAAAAACCTGGGCCTTAATACATCTTAAGACCAGAACTAATACTTTATAATATGCTTGAACTCAACGGACCCTGCTATATATTGATCAAATAGTTAAGGACACCCAAATTAATGGTTCCATAGTACAAAAAAATAACTTTCCAAACAGATTTAAGTACATTTCTAAGTGTTAGCCTTAAGAACGGGCTTAAAGGATTAAGATTCGATGGAACTAGAGGTGATCCCTGAACAGGAAGAAATGGTTAACGTGATGTTGGATTCAAAAGTCCCAAAATTTGAGATTCCAAACAGATTCAAGGATAAGTCGTAACTCTATACTCGAAAAGGGCCTTAAGAGTCAAAATTAAGGGCGATTCAAACATTTCGCAGACTGTCTTACCATCAAAATTTTGAGAAAAATACCTTTCCGAGCAGACTTAAGCCTCACTCGGGACCTAATCCTTAAGTATAGGCTTTAAGGCCGAAGATGAGAAGAAATGAGGAGCGTTGCTTTAACTGAACTGAGTTTTAGGCATTTTTGAAATCTTGTTTCAACTTTGAAATTCCAAAAAATTATTTACCGTCGTCCTTATACTTCTTTAGGTATTAAGATTTGAATGAACTGCGACCGTTCCAAGAATATAGAAGTTCAAAAAAGTTCCTTTCGGCACAGAATTAAGAAAAGAACAGGATTTTCCGCGAAAACGGAAAGGGGTCTCAATAAATATAAAATTAACAAGAAAGAAAGTCGGTCAAGCCCAACTATAACATACTCTGTACCAAGAAATTTTGTCTTTTGATCATAACTCGAAAACCGTTCATCCGATCTTCTTCATTCCTTTGGCGGATCGATAAGTTATTCTAATAACTAAATATGTCCAGAAGGAACAAGCCATCTATCTTCAAAACTGTGGGAGATATGACGTTTTTTCTAAATTGCGGGGGCGGGAGGGGGCGTGGCCAAAATTGAAAATAAACTTGATCTGCCTGCAGACATAAGAAGCATATGTCCCATACACGTCAAACCTCTATCTCTTACCATCTCTGAGATCTGTGCGTTCATACGGACAGACAGACGGACGGACAGACGTACAGACAGACAGACGGACAGACGGACATGGCTATATCGGCTCGGCTGTTGATGCTGATCAAGAATATATATACTTTATGGGGTCGGAGATGCTTCCTTCTGGATGTTACATACTTTTGCACAAACTTATAATACTCTATGTACCTACGGTACAGAGTATAAAAATAAAACTGAAACCGCGTTTCAGTAGGCTTCGAAACGAACCTGCGGCTCAAAAAGTCTGTGTACCACTGAACCGAACCAGTTCTGAATTCCTATCAGTTGGTATGCCTGTTTTATACATAAGGAGGCCGGCCAACTGTGCTTGGATTTTAGTAAGGTGCCTCACCTTTTACCTAGATCAGTTTACTAGATTTGCTTTACTCTTTTTCAATTAAACTTATGTTTTAATTTCTGCACAAAATTGAAAATGAATTGAATTTCTACAAATTTTGGAGTTAAATCGTATTTTTATAAAAGTTCTGAAGTTTTTGGGATACAAAATTTTGAAATTCAGAATCTAAGCTCTTTTTGAAGAATTCCTAATTTCATAAATGGAAGTTTATAAGGGCTGTGAAATTATTTGCCTAACCAAAGGACTACGCCTTGTTTTTTCTACCCACTCTCAACCCCCCCCCCCCACCCCATCCGAAGCACGGCTCCATATGTCCTCAATGAACTTTTGTGCTCAATTTTGCACTTGCCAAATGTGTTGGCAACTGTCGGTGGGTCGCCAGATCGTTGTCGCCAATCAACCTGATTGCATAATGGTTGGGTGTACCGAGGGGGCCAACTCCAGTTTTGCCATTTGAGCGAAAATTGTGCCAAATTGATGATAATTTCTCAAGATTTTCCCAACAAATTTTTAGCTGGAAAATCAGCGGGTGGCTAATTTGGTTCTTTTGCTCTTTTCTCTCTCCCTCCCTCTCTCTCGCTGTGTTGGCCCACCTACAGCGGCATTTGGAAAATGTGTGTTGCGCTACCTGACCCGCACCCGGACTCGGCTGGGATGGGTATAAAAGGAGGCGTGGGAATCACCTGGCGTATTGCAATTGCAAAAAAGGGAAGGACGTGTGAAAATGTAAGACGGAAGACAGGAAATGTGTGTTGTATGCGTTCCTAGAATTGGCCAATGGGAAATGTGTAATTGCGATACGCACCTTTTTGGGAAAATGTGGAAAAACTGCAGTTGGCGTGTGTTGGTTTCTGTTGTTGGGTTGTTCGTTGTATCCAAATGAAAATCCGCTTTTATTTATATTTTGCACACAATTTGTATTTTTTTATGATAAATGCTTTTTGGAGCTCACACAGACACACTCACGCACACGTACACAAAGTACGTAACAAGAAAAATATTCATTCACGATACGGGATTTTACGGTACGTATATGATCTTCGCGCTCGCTCTTTCATCCATGTTTGCGGCCGCTGCCGCTGCCTCTGCTGCTGCTGCTTAGTGAGTGGGGAAATTGTCTGAAAAATATAATACTAGATGAAATGAATGCGACCACAAAGCAGAGACGCACAAAAAGTAATTAACACGAACACAGAATCAAGTGTGTTGTTGCTGGATTTTTCTTAAATTTTTTCGGTTGGCTTTTCAATTGCTGAATTTTTCGTTTTTCATCATTTTCATACATATGTCGTCGTCTACCTGTGCAAGCGGCGGCTGCTTTACGTTAAAACGAACACAAAAACAACACCAACACCAACACACACACACACACACGCGGGAAAAAAACCAACGGAACCCGTATATATGCACCGCGACAGCAACTTTTCGTTTAATTTTATTATTTTGCACTTTAGATTTGTTGTTTGGTTTTTATATTCTGCCGTGAGTTTAGCTACACACTAAACTATTTTTTTAATTATTTTTCTGTGTTGATTTTCGCTATTTAATTGCTCAAAATGGAAAAATTTTGTGCCAACTCGCGTTACGTTAAGTTTGGTTGCCAGCGACAGACATAACTACTGAATGCAGAATGGCCAGTTTACAGTTGAGAGTTTTTACTAAAGCAGGGAAATTTGTGCGAAAGTGGGAAATTTGTTGGCCGAGTGTGACCGTATTACACACGTTCTTATGGCCGAGGGTATTAATTTGCCTGTGCGATTGGGGCACACTGGCTGATTTTATTCAATTTCCCTATAAGATAGCCAGGGCTGCAAACTCAAGCGCGCTAACAGCACCAGAGAACCTAATTTAAAATATGGTATCTGAATAATTATATGTTTGACTTAATGGATTCTATAAAACTAGGTACTAGCAACTGTATCGGTTCAGTGGTTAAGACAGTTTTAAAAACGCAGGCTTGGCTCGTTACCTGGTTTTTTGAAGCCATTTTGAAACGCGATTTCGGTGATCTTGCTTACAGAAAATCCAGATTTTTCTTAAAATCTGCTGGGAAAGAAAATTTTTCGGAGCTTTTAGAGGTTGGCCAGTTCCGAAAATGCCAAAAACGCTATATATGAGTTTGTTTCCTTCAAAATTCTGCCAAATCTCAAATCTAAAAAGACTTTTAAAGACTTAAAAAAAATGCCACAGAATCAGAGCTTTAAAAGTCTGTACTTAACGATACAGCTCAGAATTTGGCTTAGTTCTGTTTAGAAAGTTATTTATTTCGTACTTTAGGTGCCAGGGCAGTCTCAAACCCTTATAGCCCTTCTCAAGATCTCGATATGCCCATAAATCTGCCTAAAAACCATGCAGTCCGCAATATATATCGAAATTGTAACTTTGATATAAACTTTCTGTATAACTTTCGACCTTCTGTAAGTCAATACAAGAGATTTATGTAAGTATTTATTTAACATTGAATGAATACCCCTTACTTTACACTTCATGTTAAACAGCTGTTAGCTCTGTCGCTGTAAATACAAATGCGGTCACACTGGCCATCAACACGCGGCGTCGACCACTTTTCACTCAAAAATCAATCAGCTCTTTCCGTACTTTTTCGCTCTCCGCGTTAATTTTGACTATTTCCTACGTCACCAACCTAGTAAATGAATGCCTGTGTGATAAGAACACACAGCAGTACACAACATACAAACAGCGAGAGAGAGAGAGAGCGCTGTCTCGCCCGGCTTCACCTTGCAAATTCCACCATGTGATTGGAGAGGCGTCTCACACTGTGCCTCTATTTTGACTCCTCTTTGGCACGCGGCTGATAAAAACGTAAACAAAACTTGAGAATACGAAAAGAAGTAATGGGAGTTCGTGGTCTTACCAGTTACATAGCCCAACGGGCTGAAATCTACCTAAAACCCTATGAGCTCCACTCCACCGCCCTGGTGGTTGACGGCGATAACCTGGCCTGTAATCTGTACAAAGATGTAACAGGTGCCTTTTCAGCCTTCGGCGGTGACTATGACGACTTCTATCGCGCTGTGGTGCAGTTCTTTCAGGTCCTGGCCGAATGCAACATACGCCCGTACGTGCTAATGGACGGCGGCTATGAGGAGCGTAAATTGCGTACCGTTGGCAAGAGGCTGCGGGGCAAGATTTCGGTCATAAAACGCATCAATCCGAACTCATCGATTACGCTCTTCCCGCTGCATCTGAAGGAGGTGTTTGTGGATGCAGTGCGGGACTGTGGCGTGCCGGTGATGCGTTGTGTGTTCGAGGCGGATGATGAATTGGCTGCCCTGGGCAGGAAATTGAATTGCCCGGTGCTGTCCTATGACTCGGATTTCTATATACACAATGTCAAGTACATTCCCTTGATAACGCTGACGGTCAAGGTGCTGACCAAGCAGAGGAAATCCGTGGCCAAGGCGGAGTTACGCCGGAATGAGGCCAAACATGTGGAGAAGCGTACCAAGGCGCACAAGATTGTGAGTGGTGTGCAGTGCAGCTCCACGGAGAAGGTCACCGAGTTGAAGCGGGGCTCGTACAAGTATTTGGATTGCTGCATTTATCGCGTGGAGCATTTGTGCGGCAAGGGAGCCCTGTCGCCCGAGAAGCTGCCCCTGTTTGCTGCTCTGCTGGGCAATGATTACATAGCCAGATCAGCGTTTGCCAACTTCTTTGCGGCTGGCATGGGCAAGGCGGGACGTAGTCGGAAACTGAAGCAACAGCAGCGCAGAATACGAGTGATACTGGACTGGTTGAAGGGGGAGACGGCGGAGACGGCTCTAGCCAAGGTGCTGTCCAGACTGAAAAAGGTAAGTTGGCTTCGCTTTCAAAGGGAAACTGTAAAAGATGTTGCTTCCCTTCCTTTTTTTTAGACGCAACGAGATTCTCTGGTGGCTCAGGTACAGGCCGCCATAGAGGGTTATTCCAATGAGCTTTGCCATGCCTATGATTTCTTTGAAACCTACTATGACAAGCCATTTCCCTACATAGAACCAGCCAGTGAAGATGACGAGGAGGAGGAGGAGCAGCAGCTTGAAACACAGTTGGAAACAGAGCTGGAGGCTGACTTAAGCGAACCCGAAGCCGAGGAAGACGCGGCACAGCCTGTCTCCAGTGAGGAGGAAACTGAATTGGATGTGGACACCGAGGCGGAAGACAAAACTTTGCGTTTTCCGCCCTGGTTTCTGCACAAACTGTATCCAGCCCATCTCTCCCGCTTCTTTGTGGATCTGCTGCATCTGCGTAAATACATCAACAATCCTCAGATTGAGCATTTTCCCTTTCACGACTCCAATGAACTGGCTTTGCCCATACTAAACTACATCTTTGCCCTGCTTCATCATGTGGAAGGTGAGGATCATGTGCTGCCTTTGGAATACACCTACCTCAGTCGTGCAGTGCGCGTCACCAATGTGGTTTATCAGCGCCAAATCATAGAGCATTTACCTGCCTGTCCGGATCCTCAACATCTGAGAGCTTTATTCCAGGCTGAATTACCTGACATCAATACGGCTCATCTCTTTCAACAGTTAGATCATCTCCCCGCCGATCTTCAATTGTATTTCCTGGCCATTGTGTATTGGATAAATCGCTCAGAGCATGCCGATCGTCTGCATCTTCATTCTCTGATACTCTGCCTGGTCGTTTTGCGTACCATAGATGTGCGCATACCCGCCGAGCGTGAGCTGGCCACCTTTCGACGTCGTTTTGGCAAAATCCTTTTACAAGAACGTGCCGTGCGCGACAAAGAGCTGGCGGAGGGCACGAAGAGAAGCCTCAAACCGGCACTTCTTGACCTAAGCATACCCGCACGCATGTCACATGTACCCAAATCGGATTGCTATCTGGTGCAGGAGCGTCTCCTGCCCCACTTTCATATGCAGGAGATATTCAAAAAGAAATACGACTTGTACTCCACCATAGTACTCCATGCCTTTGCCGAGTTTCAGGCTGTTGTCTATCAATTGAATGGTCTGGACTCTCTGCTGGATCATCCCTTGGCCAGTCCACGCATGAATCAACTGTATTGTGGTGCTTTCCTGTATAATCTTTATGATTTGCTACGAACTCGTCTGGATGTGCGTTATCATGTAGAGCATTTTCTCTTAAGCGACTCCCAGTTGATGTTTGATTTCTATGGCTATTTGTATGATTGGTGTGCGCCGTTTATGCCCGCCTGGAAGGAGTCACCGTTGGAACAGGCAGCCGTCAAGATACAACAGAAGAAGAGACTCAAGAAGCAACGACAGGCAGCTCGCAAGGCTGCAGCCGCCAAGGAACCAGCCGATCCAAATGCCGAGATGTTGAACAAGCATGTTGAGAGTGAAGGCGAGGCAGATGATGACTTCTTTGACTTGAACAATAAATTCTGTGCGCTTAAGGTGAAGGCTTAAGTTGTTGTTGTTGTTTTCTGTTCGTAAGTTTAACACAAATTGCAATAAATCGAATTTGTTTCAATTGCTTGTAGAGATTCGAAGGCTGCGGGGAAGTATTTAGGTGGCCTTTATCGACCTATTGCAGGCAGCGCACAGCCGTTCTTAGCTGTGTTTGATGGCATCAGGTGGCACCAGTCGAAGCTTGTGACAAGCAGGAGTCCCTGACATGTCTCACAAAGCTATTGATCTCATCCGGAAGCATCAAAACATACTAAATATGATGAACAAGAAGCTCTAACCCAAGTGCCACATCCTAAGGTGGCAGGTTCAGCTGAAGCTTGAAACTTAACTATCGTTCATTCGATCTTTTCCAAACCTATACGCAATTTTTAACAACTTTAAGCCCAAGTTACCTAAAATCATTTCCGAAACCAGATTCTTGATTAGATACTTGAATAATTATACCACTAAAAGGGGATTATTGAGTAATTGTGCTTAAAAAGTTGTACTATTCGTATAATTGTATGTATGAACTAGAATTCTTCATCAGTCAAGTTTGTAGAACATAAAATTTGACACGTTTTGAGCAGCTGTTGGAATACCACTAGGTTCATGCCCGCGCGTCAGTCGGCCACATTCATTAAGTAATTCCACTTGCGTCAAATCCCCAGACTCATGAGCCAATTAACATTTGTCGCTATTAATAAAATGATCAACTCATCCAAGGGTTATCACTGATCTGGCAATGCACCTGTATTGGAAAATAACCAGCTGACTAATTTCGAATTTGTTTTGTAGCCTTTAGACATTAAGCAAATAAGAAAGTCGGTCAGGCTCGACTGTATACTATACTCTGTATCAACGAAAGTGTATGCACAGCACAGTAGGAGCTGCGAACAGCAATCATTCTTTTGCTCATCGATCTTTACCAAACCTTGGGGTGGATCGATAAATAGTTCAGATTTCGAAATATGTTATGATAGCACAAAACTTTCTATCTATAAAACTCGATGGAGATTTGTTTAAATTTATACAAAGTTTGTTGACGTTTCCATTGAAAGCAACAACATTTTTATACCCTTGCAAAGGGTATTATAATTTTGCCCAGAAGTTTGCAACGCATAGAAATATTCATTTCCGACCCCATAAACTATATATATTCTTGATCAGGGTGACGAGCTGAGTCGATTGAGCTTTGTCCCTGCGTCTGTCTGTCTGTCTGTCTGTTTCTACGCGAACTAGAGTCTTCTTTTTGCTGCACACTACTAATATGTCGGAACCAACCGGATCGGATGACTATATCTCATAGCTCCCATAGGAACAATCGGTCGGAAAACTAGTTTTAGTATGAAAAACTTTTTTCTTTTTAATGGAAACGTCTCCAAACTTTGTAATCGTAGGTGTTATAGGTTTTTTTTATAATTCTACCAAGTTTTATTAAAATCGGACAACTGTATGGTATAGCTGCCATACAAAAGATAGCTCTAAAAAACAGTCTTAGTTAGAAAAACTTTTTTGTTTTTAAAGGTAGCATCCTAGAATTTTGTATTTGTTGGTTTCACATGCTTTCCCCCAATTCTACAAATTTTTGTTCAAATCGGCTGACTATATCATATAGCTCCCATATGGACGATCAGTCGGAAAATGGGAAAAAAGTATTTTTTGAAAATATTTAAGCGAGCACTTGCAAGGGTATAAAAACTTCGGCACAGACGAAGTTAGCTTAGCTTTCTCGTTCTTACTAGATCTAAGTTTTCGAACGATCATTCCTATGGTAGCTATTTGCTATGGTCAACCGACTTAGCCAAAACCTTGCAGAATAGTGTAAAAATACTAAAAATAAGTGAATACAAAAATTTAAGACGCTAACATTGAAAATAAAAAAGTTTTCCTTACTAATAGTGTTTTGGAAACCCATCTTTCTAAGGCAGCTATATGTACTATATAGTTGTTCCATTTGTTTCCAACTAAGTGGAATCATGGAAAAGCGTGACAAACTCATATATACAAAAGTTTGGAGACGTTTCCATTGAAAACCAAAAAGTATTTCATACTAGAACTAGTTTTCCGACCAATCATTCCCTTGACAGCTATATCCCACCCAACATTTGGAAGATCATTTTAACAAAAATCAGCTTGATGAATCTTTTTCGAGCTCTTTTGATGATTTAAAGGGGATAAGTATCATGAGCGATTAAAAGAAGACTCGAAAAAGAGTCGTACTTATGCTCAAAGTGTGATTTATTGAAATACTCCTGAAAAAGACTCAAAAATTACTCCAAAATGAGTCAAAACTGTTCATCGGCTCCTCAAGATGAGTCGCGGCTAGGGTACCATTTTCTCCCGACAAAAGTATAGTATCTGATCAGAAAATGAGCGCATTTATGACTATTTTAATCAGACCGAGGACTCGAAAAAGACTCGAAGGTGATCAAAAGGTTGATAAAATGTTTGCTGGGATGCTTCAGACTCCCGATCAGTATATGTAAATGTATTTAAGGCTTTTGTGTAAAGTTTGGTGAAGATGGCTTAAAAACTGTGTCCCTTAATAAATGCCAAACCGACAGGAAAACCGCAAAATAAAACCGATCGTTAAGATAAATGCCAAATACCCGACTGACGTCGCTATTTATATTTGAACTCGTCCAAACTTGTTCAAACCTCAAATTTCTAACCTGCTAACAAACTTATGCACAGAGATGCAAAGAGAAAGAAATAAAATAACCATTGGTTGATTTTCCGTATCCATTTGGAAAGGATATGTCTAAAATTTCCTTTAGTCATCTAACGGCTCATCCAAAGGATATGAAAAACGAGAAAGCTAAGCTAACTTCGTCTGTGCCGAAGTTTTTATACCCTTGCAAGTGCTGGCTTAAATATTTTCAAATAAAATACTCTTTTTGGCATTTTCCGACCGATCGTTTGTATGGCAGCTATACGATATAGTCAGCCGATTTGAACAAAAATTTGTAAAAATATGTGAAAGCGTATAAAACAAACAAATGCAAAATTGCAGGATGCTACCATTAAAAACAAAAAAGTTTTTCTAACTAAAACTGTTTTTCACACCTATCTTTTGTATGACAGCTATACCATATAGTTGTCCGATTTTAATAAAACTTAGTAGAACTATAAAAAAGCATAGGAAACTTACGATTACAAAGATTGGAGACGTTTCCATTGAAAATAAAAAAGTTTTTCATACTAAAACTAGTTTTCCGACCGATTGTTCCTATGGTAGCTATGAGATATAGTCATCCGATCCGGTCGGTTTCGACATATTAGTAGCGTGCATCAAAAAAAAGACTCTGTGCAAAATGTCAGCTCGATAGCTTCAAAACTGAGAGACTAGTTCGCGTAGAAACAGACAGACAGACGCAGGGACAAAGCTCAATCGACTCAGCTCGTCACCCTGATCAAGAATATATATAGTTTATGGGGTCGGAAATGAATATTTCTATGCGTTGCAAACTTCTGGGCAAAATTATAATACCCCTTGCAAGGGTATAAATATCCATTGGTTGATTTCCCGTATCGATTTGGAAATCTAAATCTAACAAGAAAGAAAGTCGGTCAAGCCCGACTATAACATACTCTGTACCAAGAAAATTTGTCTTTTGATCATAACTCGAAAACCGTTCATCCGATCTTCTTCATTCCTTTGGCGGATCGATAAGTTATCCTAATAACTAAATATGTCCAGAAGGCACAAGCCATCTATCTTCGAAACTGTGGGAGATATGAGGTTTTTTCTTAATTGCGGGGGCGTGGCCAAAATTGAAAATAAACTTGATCTGCCTGCAGACATAAGAAGCATATGTCCCATACATGTCAAACCTCTATCTCTTACCATCTCTGAGATCTGTGCGTTCATACGGACAGACAGACGGACATTGCTATATCGACTCGGCTGTTGATGCTGATCAAGAATATATATACTTTATGGGGTCGGAGATGCTTCCTTCTGCCTGTTACATACTTTTGCACATACTTATAATACTCTGTGTACCTACGGTACAGAGTATAAAAATCATCCAAAGGATATGAAAAATGATGATCATTTGGATGATTTTGCAGCTTTGCTGCATGATTAAAAGAATATTCTAGACATTCCGTTTCCAAATGGATCTTTTTTGGTACTTTTTGTTAGTCTGTGTGGCTTTGAACCCGATCCAGTTCAATATCTAAGTACAGGTTAACTGCCTAAACATCACCTTTCAGGACGAATCATTCTCAAACCGTTCGCAGACTATGCCTAGGGTATTTAAAAGTCGATGCACTCGATGTTAAAGTAGATTTTTTAGTAACTTTTCAATTGTTTTGTTCAACAACCAATTCCCAAACACGTAGAACACAATCTGAGCATCGTGATATGCATGGATGCCAGACATGATTAGATGTAAAAGTTGAACAAAGTAATCCCTTGCATCAGGCCGACGACGTAAACACACACACACACACACACACACATACAAGTATGCAAGTAATTAGCCAAATCAGAAACTAAAACTGGATTTACATAAACAATGCACCAAATGATTGCACAGAGCGGGGCAAAAGTAATCTTATCGTGAAATGACGGTCAAGACAAGGTGAAAAAGATGACTCCCTCTCCCTGCCAAACTGGTGACCCCCGGTTAGAGTTATTCCGCTGTGTACAAATCAGTTGCCTCAATACAATTGGAATTATCGCTCGGAAAGGCAATATTGAAACGTTCTCGAACTGATAATAATACCCCCGGAGCCGGAGCAGACCGGTTCGTACTAGAAGCCTAAGCCTCGATTGAGTAAGGACGCCTTCAACTCTACTCTCAATCTTTGCAGAATTCACATAGATTAAACCTAAATGTGATTTTCTGATAAGCGGAGCCACCAAAATGTTGTCCAAATTCTTGAGCAGAAAAGTGCGACTCGACTTAGTACTTGTCTATTTTCGGCAGGCAACGGAGCTACTCTCGGCTCCCGCGGGCGAAAATCACGTAAATCAGGAAAATTGATTTTCACGCACGCGAATCGCTTTTGGCATTTGGCAGAGATAACCACAAACAGACACAGATCGCCGAACGCTCCTCCTGGAGCCGTATATAAAATACAATACATAAACATTGATAAGACATCGACAGTCCCAGACATCGCAGACAAGGCCCAGTCCGTGCACTTCGTGTGCAATTTCAGTTCTGAGCCGCATAGCGCAGAGCATACAAGTGTGTCGTTCCACCTAAACAAAGAGAAAAGACCAGCCCATTGACCCATCCAAAATATGTGCTAGACCCGAATAGTTCTCCAAAACAGTTTGCCAGTTATACAAGAAAAACAAAAAAGAGAAGGAAACAGCCACAGCAAAAAACAGACTTTGAAAGATGGTCGACACTGAGATCATTGTGACCAATGCCGGTGAGCCTTCGACTAAGGCCAGCCTGATTGTGGTCTCGAATCGGTTGCCGTTTGTGCTATCGCGTAATCCCAAAACCAAGGAGCTGGAACGCAAGGCCAGGTGAGTAAGCGACAGGACAGGACAGACAGCCAGCTATACATCTGTTTCGAGAGAATTTTGGATTACAAGCAGTACACAAAAGATCTTAAGGACAATACCTAAGCACATTAAAGGATCTCATAATGGAAACAAGAAGCTTTTCTCTAACTTTACTTGGTAAAAGTTTTTTCACCGCCTTAAAGTTCTTAGTTTCGGAAACTTAGCAATTTCATTTCAAAATGGGGGAATATTTTTTTAACTTCTGCCTTGAAACTCGGTTAGTAGGCAAAGTTCGCATAAAAATTGGACACTTCATTTAATGAAAACACTATTGTCTTGAAAATCGGTTTCTGAAATTGGAAAATCTCGTAAAAAACGAGAAAGCTAAGCTAACTTCGTCTGTGCCGAAGTTTTTATACCCTTGCAAGTGCTCGCTTAAATATTTTCAAAAAATACTCTTTTTCCCATTTTCCGACCGATCGTTCGTATGGGAGCTATATGATATAGTCAGCCGATTTGAACAAAAATTTGTAGAATTGGGGGAAAGCATGTGAAACCAACAAATACAAAATTCTAGGATGCTTCCTTTAAAAACAAAAAAGTTTTTCTAACTAAGACTGTTTTTTAGAGCTTTCTTTTGTATGGCAGCTATACCATATAGTTGTCCGATTTTAATAAAACTTGGTAGAACTATACAGAAACATAGAAAACCTACGATTACAATAGTTTGGAGTCGTTTCCATTGAAAAGAAAAAAGTTTTTCATACTAAAACTAGTTTTCCGACCGATTGTTCCTGTGGGAGCTATGAGATATAGTCATCCGATCCGGTCGGTTTCGACATATTAGTAGCGTGCATCAAAAAGAGGACTCTGTGCAAAATTTCAGCTCGATAGCTTTAAAACTGAGAGACTAGTTCGCGCAGAAACAGGCAGGGACAAAGCTCAATCGACTCAGCTCGTCACCCTGATCAAGAATATATATAGTTTATGGGGTCGGAAATGAATATTTCTATGCGTTGCAAACTTCTGGGCAAAATTATAATACCCTTTGCTAGGGTATAAAAACGGAAAAATGCTGCAAGCAGAAAACTATTTTGTTTAGACAATTGACATACAACTCACAACTGAGGGAAAACTGAAAAAAAAATTTGATTATTAACAAAGTTTTTCTAGCTATCTATCATCCATTTCACCTGAAACTTGGTTTGTACGAAAAGTCTGCAAAATAGTTAGTGATACTTATCAGTGGCGTAAGCAGGTTTTTTCCAATTAGATATGAAGCTTAAGAAAAATTATCTGTGTTTGCTGTTTCCTTAGTCTAGTATTTTGCATTTAAATATGTGTAAGGGGGTAGGGGGTTAAGTCACACTGCATTGGTGTTGTTGATGTTGATTTTCCGTACAATTCTGTATAAGGAAACCTAACTTTGATCCGATTGACTTGAAGCTCGGTATAGAAGTAGAGTAGGCGAAATACTTGTGATAAGATTTTCACAAGTTGGAAAATTGTTCACCAATTTGTTATCCGTCCGACTTAAAGATGGGTCTGTAAGCATAGAAAGCGAAATTATTATCCCGAAAAACTTTGTATGGAAAACAATTCAGTTTTCCGAAAGTGCTTGAAATAATTCCACACCTTTTTTCCCGATAATTATCTAAGCGTTTGAACCAAAATTAGACAAAGGATACTTAAGGCTTGAGGTTATTAACGTATAGGTTTTTAGACCAAACCTGGGGTTCTGCTTATAATTGACACAACTTACATACAAAATAGAGATCCGTGCAATTTTGTTTGATTGTTTTTATAAAACCAGCGATAAATTGGTCTTGGTTAAGTATTTGACTTTAAAACAGCACTGCAAGGACGATTCCTATTAACAGGGGATTTTCTAAGATGTTGGCCGATTTCAAAGACGCAACTAGATAAATTGGGTCAGTTGTCAATTCTCTTTTAAAATGCTCACAAAAGATATTCAAACGGTATTTTAGACTGCATATCTATTGGAACTAACAGAAGTTAATATCATTCAATGAATATTTGTCAGTATCTAATTTGTAAGCATTGGGTTTCTGGGTATTTTTATACTCTGTACCGAAGGTACATAGCGTATTATAAGTTTGTGCAAAAAGTATGTAACAGGCAGAAGGAAGCATCTCCGACCCCATAAAGTATATATATTCTTGATCAGCATCAACAGCCGAGTCGATATAGCCATGTCCGTCTGTCTGTCCGTATGAACGCACAGATCTCAGAGATGGTAAGAGATAGAGGTTTGACATGTATGGGACATATGCTTCTTATGTCTGCAGGCAGATCAATTTTATTTTCAATTTTGGCCACGCCCCCTCCCGCCCCCGCAATTCAGAAAAAACCTCATATCTCCCACAGTTTTGAAGATAGATGTCTTGTTTCTTCTGGACATATTTAGTTATTAGTATAACTTATCGATCCGCCAAAGGAATGAAGAAGATCGGATGAACGGTTTTCGAGTTATGATCAAAAGACTAATTATCTTGGTACAGAGTATGTTATAGTCGGGCTTGACCGACTTTCTTTCTTGTTTTTTAAGGAACTTAACAAAGACTTAAGAAGAAATAATAACAAAAGAAAATTCAAAGCGTTTTGGCACTCGGAGTTTCTTTACAATATTTGTTTCAGAAAACTTACCTCAGATATTGTATAAGGGCTAAGTTTGTATTGTTGCTTTTACAAGTGGCGCATTTTTACCTCTAATATTGATGGTAGTTTCTCCCAAGCCGCTTTCATATATCCAGCTAAATACACGGAGTCCGTAGCACAACCTTCTTGCATATTGAAAATAAACCAGGAAGCATTCATTTGGTGATCTCCCAATTTATTAAGTGTTTGAATTACAGGATTTGTAAAAATCTTCGAAATGACCTAGCGTACACTATAGAGCAGGACGCGTAAAGCAATTCCCCATACTTGATTTTCCTTGGGGACCACCAAAAACTGAAAAATTTGGATAATTTTGCTAACTTAACTTGGAAATACTCGCTAATGTACCATCCCATTTTATGGAAACTGGTTAATTCCAATAGCGACTAGCAGGATCTGGCATATTAAAACAATGTTTACAAAAATGTAACACGATGGCTGTAAAATTAAAGTTACAGAACTGGTATTTTGTGCTTATTTTCAGAACTTTTTACTTTAACCCACCGCTGGTTTAACCATATTATTCCAAGATACTTTTTATACTCTGTACCGTAGGTACATAGAGTATTATAAGTTTGTGCAAAAGTATGTAACATCCAGAAGGAAGCATCTCCGACCCCATAAAGTATATATATTCTTGATCAGCATCAACAGCCGAGTCGATATAGCCATGTCCGTCTGTCCGTCTGTCCGTCTGTCTGTCCGTATGAACGCACAGATCTCAGAGATGGTAAGAGATAGAGGTTTGACGAGTATGGGACATATGCTTCTTATGTCTGCAGGCAGATCAAGTTTATTTTCAATTTTGGCCACGCCCCCTCCCGCCCCCACAATTTAGAAAAAACGTCATATCTCCCACAGTTTTGAAGATAGATGGCTTGTTCCTTCTGGACATATTTAGTTATTAGAATAACTTATCGATCCGCCAAAGGAATAAAGAAGATCGGATGAACGGTTTTCGAGTTATGATCAAAAGACAAAATTTCTTGGTTCAGAGTATGTTATAGTCGGGCTTGACCGACTTTCTTTCTTGTTCTTAGTGATTATTATAGTAGTCCTATTTAATACTTTGTTGGTCAAATGTGGTTTAAATCAATTCGGTTACCGTTGGTCAATGTTATTAGCGTATTTCTGAGCAAACATTGGCAATCTAGTATTCTTTTTTAATGTGCTTACAGCATAACTTTTAAGTTAACACAAATGAAAGCTATCTTTATCAAACTGTGCACGTTGTCTTTTAGTACAAATACGCTGCACATTTGTCGAAACAGGTCGGATCGGATATTAGCTATAGCATATAGCTGTCAGAGGAACGATCGGTCATAAAACTAGTTCTAGTGATAAAAAACTTTTATGTTTTCATGTAATCACATTATCACTTACAATTTGACATATGTGAACCAAGACTACTCCTGCTTGAGTGCTGTTACCCTGTAGAGCTGGGATTAAGACCAGCTTATTTAGCTTAAGCTAAACAAGAAAGAAAGTCGGTCAAGCCCGACTATAACATACTCTGTACCAAGAAATTTTGTCTTTTGATCATAACTCGAAAACCGTTTATCCGATCTTCTTCATTCCTTTGGCGGATCGATAAGTTATTCTAATAACTAAATATGTCCAGAAGGAACAAGCCATCTATCTTCAAAACTGTGGGTGATATGACGTTTTTTCTAAATTGCGGGGGCGGGAGGGGGCGTGGCCAAAATTGAAAATAAACTTGATCTGCCTGCAGACATAAGAAGCATATGTCCCATACACGTCAAACCTCTATCTCTTACCATCTCTGAGATCTGTGCGTTCATACGGACAGACAGATAGATGGACATGGCTATATCGACTCGGCTGTTGATGCTGATCAAGAATATATATACTTTATGGGGTCGGATATGCTTCCTTCTGGATGTTACATACTTTTGCACAAACTTATAATACTCTATGTACCTACGGTACAGAGTATAATAAAAAGAAATGGTACTTTAGTAGTGATAATGTATAATTGTTGACTTGACCAGGGACATCCCTTCCTGCCTTCAGAGTGGAGCAATCTAAGCTGAGCTTTGTCGTTTGCTGTCTTTGTGTGATTAGGGAAGTGATCTTGTTGGCTTAAAAGGAGTCTACAATAGTCATGAGCAGGTCTGACCTGTACACTGTCTAGTTTACATAAATTTACTGACTTTAAGCTAGATTTTTTACTTGAATATATAATATATACATATATACATATACCTGATCTAATAAGTGAATCTCCGAACAAAGCATAACACAATTTAAAAGTTGAATAAACTTAAAGTCTTAAAGTAAATAGATGGAATCTTACCATACAATTTGCTTATCAAAATTCATCTCGTGACGGCTCTCAAATGCCAAGACAGCCTTTAAGAATTCTACAAATTGAAAACTAACCCAATTCGAGTCAACATTCGTACAATTTGCATTCAATGATAAGTCGCCTGGCCGCCGCCACACACTCCGAAAGGGAACAGACCCAACACCACCTATGTGGTCGCCGTAGGCTGACAAACTTTATCAGCGCCAAAGCACACAGAGAGTGAGGGATGTGAGGGATGTGAGGGATGAGCGTGTAAGTCTACACAGATTTTAAATTAGAAAACAAATTCAATAATAGTCGGACGGCAACGAAACAATCTTATCAGCGAGGTCCATTACGCGTTTTTGACCCTTGCCTAGTGATGGCGACCAAGACGATTGGGTCTATTAAAGGGGTCAATAATAGTGAGAGAGAGGGGGAGAGGGGGAGAGACAGGCGTTAACTCAAGGTTTCTTCTAGTGAGTACAAAATGTTGAACCTGACACTGAAAAGGCACAAGCATCACGTGAAGTTATTTGGGAGATTAGAGATGACAAATGAGGCATCAACAAATGGGAAGTGCTGGACTGTTTGAGTCGCTGGGATGTAAGGAGAAACCGATTTCTATCCTCCATCTATCCATAAGTCTATATAGAAGATGAGAAATTGGGCTCTGGCTTTTTGGACTTGTATCTCTAAAGACTTGGACTGACCTTAATCACAGCGGTGAGGGGGGACTTGAATTCGACATTACCGTGGTCGAGGTTGTTTACACTTTACCATATCAGGGCTGCTGTCTATTTAATGGATTCCCCTTATCAGCGCCACAGTGTCATGAACTCGGCATAAAGTGGGCTGAAGTGTTACATATACGATACACACACACACATACAAACACAACATCTTATTCTACTTCATTCCAGCGCCGGTGGTCTCGTCACAGCCGTCTGCCCGGTGGTCATCAAGGGCAGCGGCCTCTGGGTGGGTTGGTCCGGCATACACCTGGAAGATCCAAATGAGGCCATACCCGAATCGAATCCCTACGATCAGACGCCCACCGCTGGCCTTAAGTCCGAGCAGGTGGTCTCGGTGAATATCGATGCAAGCATCTTTGATAGCTACTACAATGGCTGCTGCAACAAGATCTTTTGGCCACTGTTTCACTCCATGCCGGGACGTGCCAATTTTGGTGGTGAACATTGGAAGGATTATGTGACGGTGAATAAGCATTTTGCGGTGCGTACAATTGAGGCGCTGGAGAAGTGTCTGGCCATGAACAAGGGCTGTGAGAAGAGTCCACCCATTGTGTGGATACATGACTACCATCTGATGTTGGCGGCCAATTGGGTGCGTGAGCATGCGGAGGAGAAAAATCTGCCATGTAGATTGGCCTTCTTTCTGCACATACCATTTCCACCCTGGGATATCTTCCGGCTGCTGCCCTGGTCCGATGAGATACTGCAGGTGAGTGGGAGAGAAATTAAGAGAATTAATATTGAAATGTACAAATCCATTCAAAGAGGAAGAATGAATTGAAAAAAGAAACATGTTTTCCTTCATTTTCCATTAAGAGGCGTTTCGGTTCAGAAGGTCAATTACAATCAGCCACAGCTTAGGCAAAATTTTGAAGAGTTTTTTAAATTTAGATGGAAAAAATTAAGCTGTTTTTCAGTGGTTTTGCCTTACAACTCTTACACGTGCGGTCAAACATTTTCTAAAGTTAACACGACTCGCACTACTTTCTATTTCTTTAGCCTGATTTTCGCAACAATTTTAAACCAGTTCTTGGAATTTTTTGTATAAAACTCATCTGCTTGTTTACTTACAAGCAAAGACACTACATATCTATATCTATCCGGACGACAAACCGGTTTCGAATCGAACCTGTTTGGAGTCGGAATTTCAGCTGTTTCAAAACTGTGAACCGAACCTTGAACCGCACCAAGTGTGTACAATTAGTTAAGCCTGAATCAGTTGCCAAACTTAAGTCTCAAGTTTGTGTAATGTCTGATTGATATTTCGCTTAGAAAAGCATCGTTAGAGCCTTCGGTGGCATTGATCAAGGACTGACCAATCCAAACATTGTAAAGTTTTGGACATCTTACAGGCAATGACTGATCTTAGAAGTACAATATTTACTCAATTACTCGACCTCCGTAATATACATTTTAACCTAACAGTTTAATAATAACTAGGTTCGCCCAGTGGTCGAAATTCGACCATCTAACATATTAACACTTAACATTCAACAGCACTTGCTTCGCTCTACATTTTCTTGCCAGTTGGATTTCAGTATGACCAGCCTGTTACCGAAACTGTAAATCTAAACAAAAACAAAACACGCATAGAAGTTTTTTCTTCGCCGATTGTCTCTTTACACTCTAAATTTTACAGTTAGAGCCTCACTGAGAGCCACTCTCTGCACTTAAGCGACGATTTAGCAGAGAACACAGTGAGTGTCGGCATGTTGCTGTTGTTGCTTTGCTCACGCATCTGTGTGAAGCGTGGGTGTATTGGTACAATTTTTAATGCGATATAAAACAATAAATAATTGCAATTAATTTTTTTTTTTTGCAATGGCGGGGTCTAAATACTCATAAGAACAGATGGTAAAAATTTTGGGTTAATTGAATTGGTTTTACTACACTAAAAAGGGGGCCAAACATTACTATGGAAATTTTTTAGCGTATTAATATATACATACATAGATAAGTTCTGCTCTCGTTGGATCGGAATTCTTTAGAGCTCTGTTGAGTCGGTCGTTAAACTAAACGTCGAAGGGACAGCATTTAACAATTCCGTTTCAGCAGGATTTAAACAAAATTGAAAACAAAATAAAATGAATCACTTATCTATTACAATTTGCATTCAAATCGATGGTTAAATAGATAATTTAAAGCCTTATAGACAGCACGAAATGAATGATACTCTCCTTTATGTTATACAGAGGCTAGTTTAGTCAAAAACTTAACATGAACGGATGGTTGAGATGAGCTGAATTGTGCTTATTTGTAGAACATTCGGAACATTTTTTCTTATAAATATTTGACAGAACACTCTGTCCTGATTTTGAGATGAAGAAATCTTTTATTCTTCTACAATTTTTCCCTCTGTGTTCAGATCCATCGCTCTAAATTGCTTTGCCACAAATACGTATCCCAAATGCTGCTTCCAATGTTCTTTGCAACATGGTTTTTTTAAGAAAGTTCCTTTGAAAAGTTTATACAGGCATAGGTACTTCCTTGTAAGGTCGTGTTTCTGAAATCAACATGGACTTCTTTGCCTAGTACCGACCCTTTGGAATGTTTTTTCTTCTTCTAATATCTCCTAGCTAACACTTTTAGCAGATGCGAACCACTTTCAATATTATGAAGAATAAGTAAGAATGTCGGTCAAGCCCGACTAAGGCCCGATTTCTCAAAGGTTACGGTCAGCCAACCACCGCTCAGATTTGACCGTCAAGATGACGAGCGGTTAAGTCATCTGCTTTTCTCAGCAGCAGTTTCGCCTGATATCGGCAAATGCCTATCGCTGCTTCAGTGTGACCATACTGTTTGACTAAACTAACGAGTAGACAGCTGACTCGGTTTGGTTTGTCTGTTTTTTAATGCGATTGGTTGTTGCTGGTCATTGTTTTGCGGAAATGTTGACAAAAATTCGATGTTCCGCCTCATCGAATTGCATTTCCATTGCGTGGAGTTGAAAAATTCGTTTATTCATAAACATTTTGTGTTGCAGCAAACATTAAAATAAACAAAGCAAGTGTGCGGCCAGCTGTTTGTATATCGATACAAAATTTCGATAATTTCATCGGGACTGAGCTCGCGGTTAAAGTTGACCGGTGGATGAGCAGCGGTTAAGTTTGTTCCTCCGGTTACGCCACACACATCATGAGACACTCAAATTCGGTTAAACTGCCTGTCAAGTTGACCAACCGGACATTGAGAAATCGGGCCTAAAACACACTCTGTACGGGAGACATGTGTTCACTCAGATAGGCTAGGATAGAGTGTGGGTTCAGCCTTTCCAATTGTAATGTACTCCATACCAACGACAGTGAATGCTTATTATCAAAGTTTCGATCACACTTGTGAATTTATTCGCAAATCGGCAAAGCTTTTGCTGAACTTTACAATTATTCCCGTTACCTGCTGCTGAATAAGCTTCAGCAAGCCTTACGCCAGCCAAGGGCAAGGCTCATCAAGCTGCCTAATGCATACTTACTCATCTATACTGTTATTTCTTTTGATCTGACAAGCTGCCTCGATCTGCCTTTAGGTCTAAGAAGCTTTTGTCCCATACAGGTCAAACCTCTATCTCTTACCACCACTTCGATCCGTTTCTGTTTCTTCGAGCAAAATTTTCAACACAATAAAATATTTTCACCATATTTTTTGCAGGGCATGTTGGGCTGCGATCTGGTGGGTTTCCACATCCAGGACTATTGTCTGAACTTTGTCGACTGCTGTCAGCGTAATCTGGGCTGTCGTGTGGATCGTAACAATTTGCTGGTGGAGCACGGTGGTCGTACCGTACGTGTACGTCCTCTGCCCATTGGCATACCCTATGAACGATTCGTCAATCTGGCCCAGAATGCACCCAAAGTGCTGAAGACATCCAAGCAGCAGATCATTTTGGGTGTCGATCGTTTGGACTATACCAAGGGACTGGTGCATCGTCTGATGGCCTTTGAGGCCCTGCTGCTAAAGTATCCGCAGCACAAGGAGAAGGTTAGCCTGCTGCAGATATCGGTGCCCTCGCGTACCGATGTCAAGGAGTATCGTGAACTGAAGGAGGAGGTGGATCAGTTGGTGGGACGCATCAATGGACGTTTTACCACCGCCAATTGGGCACCCATACGCTACATCTACGACTATGTGAGTCAGGATGAGTTGGCTGCTCTGTATAGGGATGCGGCGGTGTGTCTGGTGACACCTCTAAGGGATGGCATGAATCTGGTGGCCAAGGAGTTTGTGGCCTGTCAGATAAATGATATACCTGGCGTGCTGGTGATATCGCCCTTTGCCGGGGCGGGTGAAATGATGCACGAGGCTCTGCTGTGCAATCCCTATGAGGTGAACGAGGCGGCGGAGGTGATACATCGTGCCCTGACCATGCCCGAGGATGAGCGTGCTTTGCGTATGGCCAGACTGAGACGTCGTGAGGCGGAATGCGATGTCAGTCACTGGATGCGTTGCTTCCTGAAGGCGGTGGGAGCCTTGGAGATGGATGATGTGGGTACCACCATAATGCAGCCCGTGTCGGTGGATGATTTCGATGACTACTTACTCAAGTGAGTGGGGGTGTTGATGCTGTCTGGAGGTAGTTAAACCTTTCTTTCATCCCTTAACAGATACATCGGCTATAATCACAAGCTGGCTCTGCTGCTGGACTATGACGGCACCCTGGCCCCCATAGCCCCACATCCGGATTTGGCCACCCTCTCGCCGGAAATCAAGAATGTACTCTACAAACTGTCCAATCACTCGGATGTCTATGTGGCCGTCATCTCGGGCCGTAATGTGGACAATGTGAAGAAAATGGTGGGCATTGAGGGCATCACCTATGCGGGTAATCATGGTCTGGAGATCTTACATCCCGATGGCAGTAAATTCGTACATCCCATGCCCATTGAGTACGAGGATAAGGTTAGCCATCTGCTGAAGGCTCTGCAGGACTCGGTGTGCCGTGATGGCGCCTGGGTGGAGAACAAGGGAGCCTTGTTAACCTTCCATTATCGCGAGACGCCCAATCAGCTGCGCCCTGCCATGGTGGAGAAGGCGCGGGGTCTGATTGAGCGATATGGCTTTAGGGCCACAGAAGCGCACTGCGCCTTGGAGGCACGTCCACCGGTGCAATGGAACAAGGGACGAGCTTCGATTTATATACTGCGTACTTCGTTTGGTGTGGACTGGAATGAGCGCATCAAGATTATCTATGTGGGTGACGATAATACGGATGAGGATGCCATGGTGGTGAGTAAAAGGGGAGAGAACATTACCAAACGAATCGTAGTCTAACCCGCTCTTCTTTTCGTAGGCCCTGAAAGGTATGGCACGCACCTTCCGTGTTACCTCCTCGGATATTGTTAAAACTGCTGCCGATCATCGTTTGCCCTCTACGGATTCCGTTTATACGCTGCTCAAGTGGGTGGAACGTCATTTTATGGGTCGCAAGGCGAGGGCGAACTCATTGACCTATCGGCCCACCAAGGGCGATGGCGTCCAAATGCAAATGTCTCTAGAGGTGGCCACATCGGCCAACAATCTAGAGGTTTAGTCCGTCTACATACCTAACTCTATATATCCACGCATAACTCTGATAATTTGTAAGATTTTTAGTTGCTTAAATAAATGTACAATTGATTTGGATTATCTTTTGGAACGTGCACAAAGTTTTCAGACGAAACAAACTAATTATGGCTAAGGACCAGCCATGAAATGATAAAGAAGAATAGAAATATGGGATAAACAGCCAAGGGTTTGCGATGAGGCGGCTGGCTCTGGCCCAGGAATATGAAGGAGGCTGTGAAGAGAAAAGAAATTCAGTTAAATCATGAACGACTTTTGAAAGCCTTAAACCTACCATAAGTGGCCCAGGCAAAGCCCACGGTGGTGGTCACAAAACGTAAAAAGAACAGTAGACGTGTATGAGTGGACAGCAGTATGACGCGGCACACAATCAGGGAAATGGCCACCGGTGTTAGGCAATAGCCCAGTACGCAGACCGATTGGAAGAATGAGCTGTAACAAGGCATTAGCATACTTCTTCTATACATAACCACATGCTACAATTAACCTACATGTTGCCGCCCAGCAGCTTGGAATTAAGCGTCACTATGGCCGCTCCTATCCATACAATCACAAACACCTGTGCAAATTCTGGTCCATTATCCGACATATTGTCAACAGAGGAGGAGCCCTGCAATATGGTGGCCATAAACGTGCACAACACTAGCGGACCCCACAGATCCCCTGGAATAGACAAAAGAAAAAACGGTGATGAGTAAACTGCCTACGATAGCAAAACCAGCGATGACGTACAATCCCTTAGCAGACTCGACTTCTCTTTGGGATAGAGCACATGATAGAACTTAATGCCCACCGCACGCATATCCCTCAGCACTGTTTCGCTGATGGGTTCGTCCAGTGTGTTGTATTCAGGCACTCCGTGCTGTGTGGTTGTTGTGGTACGTTGTCCTGGTATTGACATGTCGCCCTCCAATGACGGCGATGTGTTGACATCCTCAAACATCTGGGTGTAAACGGGTGATGGTTAAGGTGTGGGCCTTGATAAGTTTGTCACAGTTACTCACGTCCAGTTTGGCATCCATTTTGAAGATGGTTCTTTATTTTAAATTGCTTTTAAAGTTTTACATGCAAAAAATCTTGCTTATGGGGGCCCAGCTCTTGAGATAGTGTGACCATAACACTGAAAGGCCAGAAATGCTGACTAAGGCTTAAGTGACACGACGTTCACAAAAACGTTAATTGGTCATGACTATCGGCAAACGCTGATTTTGAATTTAAATTTAAATAAATATCAGAGCAGGCCGTTTAAAAGCCTTTTTAATAGCTTATTTTCATGTCAAATGGGCCTAATCCGCTTTCATAGAGGTGAGGTGGTGCACATATTGTGAGACAGGCAGACATATTAATTAAATAAAGAGTTTTACGCCAAATTGTAAAGTCAAACTACCATTAAATACCCTTTTTGAATTGCCAATGCTTAAAAACTAGTTTGGTAATGATGTTTTATGTCAAAGCTTTGAAATTGTCAAATTCACGCCAACTACGCCAAGTGTAAGATATTTTCGTCACAGCTAGCGGCGTTCATGTGAACACTGTAAATCAGTGTTAAAGAAACTTTAGTATAAGATTTCCCGTGCAGCCTGCTACGGTCACACTGCAGATAATCGCAACTAAAAACATTTAAAACTTAATTATGCGATAGACACGGCGGCTAAAACTTAAAGTGCCATCGAATGCTCGAGCACCGCTAATACAGAAAGTCAAGGAGAAAGATGCCCCACAACCAAACGGAGGCAACATGTAGTCAAACTACCAACAACACCAAGGCCAGGGCCGCCGCGTCGTCCTCTGACGAGTCCACACACCCACAACTTGGACTACGCACCAAGGTGGCGCTACGCCGTCTGCACGATGAGATTAAAAAGGTGCTGGAAGAACAGGAGCAGCTATATCGGGCGGAGAGGTGAGATAAGAAAAGAAGAGAAAAGGCTTTATCTTTGATGACCTTGAACTCCTACCCCCTCTCCCACAGTTGCTATTGGAAATTGCGTGCCGCCTTTGTGAAGCGCTATGACAGCCCCTTGGGCTGGCTCTCCATAGGCACCACCTTGCTCACCTCCCTGGCCTTGCTGATCACGCTCATGATCTGGCCCGCCGTGTGCCTGCTGGCTCTCCTGTCGCTGGATCTGTTTGTGGTGGTGCGTGAGAACAATCTAAGACGCACGGAGATTTATCGGAAAACACGTCAGGCCTTGAAGGAGTTGCTGCTGGCCGAGGAGCATTTTAGCGATGATTGGCAATTGTCGAATTATCCACACTTGAGTAATCCCATGTCGCCCTGTGTATCCCTGCAGTGGACCTATCGTGACGGCATTATAGTCAATTTGCCTTGGGCCCTGCTGGTGCGTGGGGACTATATAGTGCTACGTCCGGGTCATATATCACCCGGTCCCTGCCATGAAGTGGAGACGAAAAAGTTTTTCAATGCCAATGAGATTTATGGAGCCTCGCTAATGGGTGACCCGCCCGTCAAGCCAGTGGCACGTGCACCGCTGCCCGATCTGGTATGCTGCCTGGAGCGTACACCGTATTTGGATAACCTGAGGGTTTGCCTGCAGAACTCGCTGAAGCGACCACCGACTATCTACAATCAGCAGCGCTATCTGGTAGGAAAAAGTCTCTCAATCCTTTTAATACGTATTTTAGACCACTTTCTCTCTCTGCCTTTTCAGCTGGTCACCAAGTACATACAACAATGGGGCTTCATTAGTGCTCTGACTATTACCCTAATCTTTGGTTTAATTCACCTGCATGGCTATGGCTTGCCCACGGATATCCAGCATAATTGGACTTTTGTTCTCATTGAATCCCCCGCTGCGGCTGTCATTCCTTTACTGCCATTGGTATTTCCCATTATGTGGATTGCCATGAATCTGTGGGGTATTGCCAGATTGCAGTGTTTCCTAAAGACGCCCCAGTCTGCGCTAGATAAAACGTCTACCAAATCGTTTGAAGAGGATCTGGATACGCCACTGTACGACTATGAGAGCATTTCTATACTACGTTCGAATGTGGTGCGCATTTGGTTGCAGCTGTGGCAAGGCGACAGTGAACTGTTGCCACGTTCGGCCAATTTGGTTCAAGTCTTGGGCTCTATATCAGCGCTTTGCTGTGTGGACAAAAAAGGAATTCTATCGTGGCCCAATCCCACCGCTGAGAAGGTATTCTTTTTGCATAATACAGATGAGGAGCCAAATGTAGAGGATGGTACGCGTAGTCAGTTGTCCATGGACACGGATAGCGATGATTTGCTGCCCGATGTGGATGTGGATGAGGATCATAAGGAGCGTGGAATAGTGGCTGAAGTGCTGGATCTAACACATGATCAGCATTGTCCGTTTCGTTTGGAATTCGACGATCATGAATGGAAGGCACATATCAAGTCGCTGAAGCCGTTGGGTAAGTCAGACAGGCGTTGAGCTCGGAGAAAAACCAGTTTGAATAGAGTCTCTTAGCTTGGGTTATTCCCGATAGTGGTAGCTATTGACATGCTTAGGCATTCTACAAGGATATAGTAATGGTAATTGTGGTTTACAGCTCTGAAATTATCCTAGATAACTTCGACAATAGTACCATATTTTCTCTTAATGATCAACAAATTTAGGTTGATCTGCAAAATGTTGATTGTGAAACTGTGTTTACACTTGCTGATGAGGTACTGCTGCCTTGTTTAGGTAGTACAAATAAAGTAAAAATATAGGACTGATTTTGAAATTCGGCTATTGCAATTCAAGATTACTTGATAAGATCCAACAGTTTAATATCAGATATCTCAACAAGTTGAGACCAAAATAGTCTGGAAAGTAAATCTTAAAACCTTAGCTGCGGTTTGTCTGGTTAGCTGTCTTTATATAACCTTTTTGCGCATCTCTTTGTTTCTATTCATAGCCATTTTGATGTTTAACATTAATTTGTAGAATATTTTATGCTCTGAATGATATATATTATGTTAAATTTTGGTTAAAATCAAATTTGAATTAGACTTACCTGGACAACCCTGGAAACATGTTATGTAACCCTGATAACTGGTGTTGGTTTGACAATTCGGTTTGGTTGGATTAGAGATTTATGATCTGTGAATGCCGATAAGTCTCTGCTGAAGGTAATATTCTTCCGATATTTTCCCTTGGTTCTTGTTGAATGCACCGGTGTCACAACGACCCAGCTGTGCCACGCTGGCACCTTTAAAATGATCATCAATTTTCAATATTTTAACTTATATTAACTCACGAAACACACTCGGATCGTAACTTCGACAAAAGTTGGACAAAAAAAAACTTAAAATAATTCCAACTTTTAAACCCGATTTCGAACCGGTTCACAGACTTAAAATACAGCCTTAGAAAACCTTACATAAAAATCAATTCGAATTTAGAGTTTCTAATGTTTTGTTTAATTGTGAACTAGGGTTGTCGATATATCTCAAATTATCCATATCGATAATATCAAAAATCTAAATTCTCAGTATTGATATTTCAAATATCGAGACCAAAAAACATCGATATATCGATAATATCGTTGTTTTCTAAAGCTTGCACATTACACAGGAAAAGATATTACAGAACATCTACGTCTATAAGACCACTAATGACCAGTACAAGTTCTCGTTTCATCTGATCTTTCGAATAGGATAACTTAAAGGTACGATTGAATTATTATTTTTAGGTCAGGCTATATTTTTAAAGTAACTTAGGCCCAATTTCTCAAAGTCCGGTTGGTCAACTTGACAGGCAGTTTAACCGAATTTGAGTGTCTCATGATGTATGTGGCGTTACCGGAGGAACAAACTTAAACGCTGCTCATCCACCGGTCAACTTTAACCGCGAGCTCAGCCCCGATGAAATTATCGATATTCTTATCGATTTACAAACAGCTGGCCGCACACTTACTTTGTTTATGAATAAACGAATTTTTTAGCTCCACGCAATGGAAATGCAATTCGATGAGGCAGAACATCGAATTTTTGTCAACTTTTACGCAAAACAATGACCAGCAACAACCAATTGCATTCAAAAACAAACAAACCAAACCGAGTCAGCTGTCTACTCGTTAGTTTAGTCATACAGTATGGTCACACTGAAGCAGCGATAGGCGTTTGCCGATATCAGGCGAAACTGCTGCTGAGAAAAGCAAATGACTTAACCGCTCGTCATCTTGACGAACAAATCTGACCGGTGGTTGGCTAACCGGAACCTTTGAGAAATCGGGCCTTAGTAGTGAAGATTTTTTTTCAATAACTCTTTTCATTTCACTCTCCTGGACTTCTAAGTCAAACGTACCCAAATAATCAACCGGCCTCATTAAGGACCCTAAGGTCTAGGTGTGACCTACCTTTTCATTTCTTTCTCGTACTTTTTAAACAACACTTAACAAAATTAGAATCACTTTCAAATATCAAAGCAAAAGCAAAATTTACCCTTACTCTGCCTAAAAGGCAATGGGCATTGCTACGGTCTTGAAATGCTAAGAAAAATGTAAGCCCCCCGTCTTACACAGATGTCCCGAATGGTCGATTTTAAGTTTAATGATAGTTTTCTTTCAAATATAAGCTTGTCAAAAAAGTACGCAAGCGCGTAGTTCTAGTTGTATTCGTCGCATCGGTTCACGCTAGAGCTTTTTGGAAAGCTCTTTTCACGCGCTAACACGTGTTTGATTTATTGTTGTTTGTTTTTAGTCGTTCGTGAGTTATAGCGTCGCAAACATGGAGCAAAATAAAGAGAAAATACGGCATATTTTACAGTACTACTACGATAAAGGCAAAAATGCATCTCATGCTGCCAATAAAATTTGTGCAGTTTATGGACCCGATACAGTTTCCATTTCCACCGCACAACGATGGTTTCAACGTTTTCGTTCTGGTGCAGAGGTGGTCGAAGATGCGCCACGGTCCGGAAGGCCTGTCGTCGAAAATTGCGATAAAATCGCTGAATTGATCGAAAGAGACCGGCATAGTAGCAGCCGTAGCATCGGCCAAGAGCTGGGCATGAGTCATCAAACCGTTATAAACCATTTGAAGAAGCTTGGATTCAAAAAGAAGCTCGATGTATGGGTGCCACACGATGGATGCATGCGAATCGCTTCTGAATCGCAACAAAATCGACCCGTTTTTGAAGCGGATGGTGACTGGCGATGAAAAGTGGGTCACTTACGACAACGTGAAGCGCAAACGGTCGTGGTCGAAAAGCGGTGAAGCTGCCCAGACGGTGGCCAAGCCTGGATTGACGGCCAGGAAGGTTCTTCTGTGTGTTTGGTGGGATTGGCAGGGAATCATCCACTATGAGCTGCTCCCCTATGGCCAAACGCTCAATTCGGACCTGTACTGCCAACAACTGGACCGCTTGAATGCAGCACTCATGCAGAAGAGGCCATCTTTGATCAACAGAGGCCGAATTGTCTTCCATCAGGACAACGCCAGGCCACACACATCTTTGGTGACGCGCCAGAAGCTCCGGGAGCTCGGATGGGAGGTTCTTTTGCATCCACCGTATAGTCCGGATCTCGCACCAAGTGATTACCACCTATTTCTGTCCATGGCGAACGAGCTTGGTAGTCGGAAGTTGGCCACAAGAGAGTCCTGTGAAAATTGGCTCTCCGAGTTTTTTGACAATAGGGAAGCGAGCTTCTATAAGAGGGGCATTATGAAGTTGGCATCTCGTTGGGAACTCGTCATCGAACAAAATGGCGCATATTTGACTTAAATCGCATTATTATAACCAATTTTATGAACAATTGAAAATTGAATAAAAATGCCGCAAGACTTTTTTGACAACCTTATATATCGTTTTTTAAAAATATCGATATATCGGCACAAAAAATATCATATTGGAATAACCCTTATCGTCAAACAAAAATATTGATTTATCGATATATCGATAAAATATCGACAACCCTATTGTGAACCAAGCGTTTTTTTCCCACCCAACCCCAGCCAACCTCACATAATTTCCACTTTCAATCCATTCCAGGTCTGGCCATACTTCTGAACACCTGCTCACCCCTAACCCACGAGCACTATGCCCAATTCTGTGGCCATGTCACCGCCGTGGCCATGCTCGATAAAGATTTGGTGCCCGTTACAAATCGGTATGCGTATGCCATCATTGAATCCAGCAAAAGCTTTTTGCATGGGTACGTAGTTCCATTGCCATACTCATCCCTTTTCGATTCGCTTAACCAGAACATCTACTCTTATACATAATCCAGTTATACTTATCTAGTTTACCAAAACCAAAGTTAAAAAAGAAAAGAACAAAAAGAAACAAAACTGTTTGGGTATTTGATTTTTGATTTTTTGACACAAATCGGATGCAATTGGTAAAAGACGTCGACAGCACACTAAGATCTTACTCGTAAAGTATTTTTGATTTTCAGTCAATCCCCCCCAGCCACAGAACTTGTCCATATCGAGCTTATCATTTCGCACATAAGAAAGTAATTTGCATTTGCCTCACTTCATATTTTGCCTGCCACCTGCCACCTCCCCCTCACCCATGTGTCTACACCTAATCGGCATGCTATTTTAAGTAACAAACAAAATTATGATGTAGCCCAAGAACACTTAAATATAGTCGCCCCGCTTGCTGCCTGCCCAACCATGCCTGCTGCATGCTCACCCACCCACACCCGCACCCGCCTGTTGGGGTATCCAGTTGTTGTGGGAACCAGTTCTAATCGGTTATATTTCGATCTGTTACCAGACGCTGCCTGTGCGAACTGGCCAAACAAATTGGATTCACCGATCATGCCACGGATCGTTTTGCATTGGAGGGACAACTGGCCAGCTATAGGCATCTGGTAAGCATTGTAGTTCACCTGTTGATAAAATTTGTAAAATTTGTACCATTTCACAGCAACCGGATGTGGTGCGTCGGGACATACGCTTTGCACGCCAGCTGCAGCTCTCCTCCAAGGTGAAGGTGCCGTTCCCTCACTCCCTGTCGGTGGTCATGCGTGAGAATCCTGGCGGTTATCTGTCACTGTTCACCCAGGGTACGGCGGATTTAATCATGGACTGTTGCGATGATTTCTGGGATGGTAAAGATTTGCGTCCACTCTCACCGCAGGATCGTAAGCGCGCCTTGGACTTTTATCAGCGTAGCGCATTGACTTCATACTGCACGGCTTTCGCCTATCGCCCCCTAAGACATGGCATTCATGGGGCCTTGAGTGGACCCAAGCATAGCGGTGGCGCTATAGCCTATCTGGAACTGCCGCCAGAGTCCAAGCTGCGTATGCAGCATGTGGATAAGACGCACTGCGATTTTGAGGGCGGACATCATGCCAAGCTGAGTCACAGCATCAGCACGGACTCGCTGCTCTTTTCCGACAGCAAGGACGAGGACTGCAATGATGTGGAGGGCTGCTTTGAAATGCAATGCCATCAGGTGTTCATAGGCATGGTGACGATGCAGTATCAGGCGCAGAATGACATCGTGCAGTTGGTGGAGCGCTTGGAGAGGGCCTGCATACGTTTTGTGCATTTCAGCAAGGAGAACGAGTTGAGATCGCGGGTTTTTTCGGAGAAAATGGGCTTGGAGTCGGGCTGGAATTGTCACATATCGCTGCTGAGTGAGGCAGAGCCGGAGAAGGACAAGGAGCGGGAGAAGGAGGAGAGCAAGTCACCTAAAGAAAAGGGTAAAAGTTCAGCCACTGCCACCAACCACAACCACACCAACATTAATCCATCCAGTGCCAAAGTCATGTACATATCCCCCGCACCCGCAACCACAGACGAAGCTAAACCCCCTGAACTTGTAGGTGACCAGCCAGGGGACTCACCTGATCTAAACTATTTGCTGGCACCGCCCACCAATTTGGAGTCCTCGAAAACGTTAAGCTCCTCTGCCCCCGGTGCCATCTCCAATCCGGATGAGTGTCAGCCCCTGGAGGAGGATTTGGATGCCAGTAAAGTGCAATCGGAGAGCCCCGAAGAGCCGGCTCATGACCCAAATAAGGAGCGCCACTCCCTGGACTCGGCCATGGATGAAAACTGTCGCTCCCTGAGCACCCTCACCGAGAGCACGGATCAGAGTGCACCCATCAATTTCGATATGTCCAATCGGGCCAAGTTGCCGCGTGGCATTGAGAACATACGACCCCATCTGGAGCAGGTGGACAATGTGCCACTGCAGGTTTCCCTCTTCACGGACTGCTCGGCCGAGGCCACACGCCAAATGCTGGACATAATGCAATCCTATGGCGAGATTGTTGTCTGTCTGGGCAGCTCGGCCAGCAATGCAAACGCCGACATATTCCTGCAGGCTGACTGCAGCATTGCCGTGGAGCCGCTCTATCCTCAGGTCTGTCAGGACATGGAGGCCTACACGGAGGCCAATATACAGCACAACAAACTGCACTGGCAGCGTCGGGGTGGCAAGAAGGCCAGGTCGGACGATGAACAGTTGCTGGAGAGTGGCGCACCACGTGCCATGCAGTCACCCGGCCTCACCGTCTCGCCCATCTATCTGAGCCGCCTGCTAAACTCACTGCCCTGCTCCATATCCATTTGTCGCGACGACCCACTTTCTTTGGTGGCCATAATTGAGCTGTCACGACGTTTCTCGCTGGGCTTGTGGAATTGCATACAGTATTGGGCCTGCTGTGCGGGCTCCATTTCCATATTGAATGTATTGTGCGCCTGCGCCTCGCTGCCGCCGCTCATCACACCGCTGTTGGGCATCTACTTGATGAGTGTGCCGGTGCCGCTGATAGCCATCTCGTTGGCCCACATCGATGTGGATCCCAAGATAATGAATCGGGCGACAAGCAAAAAGCAGACAGACTATGATACGCATGCCTTTGCCTTTGTCTTGTGGTGCTATGGCTGTAAATTTCTGGTACCGGTGATGTCTCTGGTGGGTTTGGTTTCCATTTTGGTCTGCCTAAGAACCAACTAATGCTTAACCCATTTCAGCTGATGGCCTATTGGATGTTTATTGCTCAGGCTAGCTTGGTAACGGACTTGGAAAACGTGGCACCTGCGGTTAATGAAGACGAATTTAGACAGTATCTGTATATAGCACGTAGCTGTGCCCTGTTGGCCATACTCTTGCATTTTGGTAGTACCTGTTTTAATGGCCCAAATCCTTGTCCTATAGTAATATTTCCATTTTTCAGTTCTTGTCTCCATTTGTTTTGTGCATCGTGATCATGCGCTCTGGCAGCGTAATCCCTTTCGAAATCGCATTTGGGCACTGACCTGTTTGGGTCTGCTTTTCTTACATGTCATCATCTGTGCCACTCAACTGGTGCTGGATGAATCACTACAGGAGAGCTTGCCCCGGCTTTGGATGGCGCTGCTGGTGCTGTACGGTAGCAGCCTGCTGAGCCTTATAGTCAGTGAACTGGCCAAGTTTCAGGAGAATAAGTGAGTAGAGTGGGACTGACTTGAGAGGGAGAAGAAACCGTGCGAACTGGGTGGGTATTCTGTGCTAGAATACTTTACTTTAGAAAATTTCAAGTCACAAACCAAGTTGGCAGTTCTCTCGATTGTCAAATGTCGTTAGTCTCATTTGCTCAACTCGATCATTCAATCTCCTCACTTCGACCTGTGAGCCGGCCTTACAAGTCTAAACAGAAAACTATCTAGATATTTTATCACACAAAGCCGAACAGTAAACCATAAGAATGGAAGTTGATGAAGACACTCAGCCAAAGGTTAAACCAAGCAAGTCTGCTAGATATATAAGATTAAATAGGTGGTTAGCTCAGCAAGAGCAAGCTATAGACATACCTCGTGGACAACTGAGATCAGGGTTTGTAAGAAAAATGCCTGCACAGGAGGAGGAGACAGCAGCAGCAGCAGAAGGCATTGCTGCCGAAATATCCAACCCGTCCCAGAGCTTGGAACCCCTTTTGATGCCGCCCCAAGCAACTAATGAAAACGAGCCAAATATCCAGGAAAATCTGACACCCGCCCCTGTTCAAGAGCCAATGGAATATCCACAAATTGTTTACTGTTTGATAATATTTCCTTAATTCAGGAGCACCAACAACTGGATGAGGACTAGCATAAGGAGACTGAGCCATTTAAAAATAATATTGTATTAGCAAGTTGAAGTTATGTTTGAGCTGATGATGATGGCGTTCGAGATGAGAGGCATTTGTTGTATATTTTGTATTTTTTTTTGAGAGCCACAATCTTGTTTATTTTTTTAGGCTAATTTTCAAAATTTTCAAGTCATTCCACACCAACACAAATACTCAAGTTTTATGCAGATTCAATTAAAATTAAAATCTTATGTTAGGTTAAATTCCGCATAAAATTTTGTGTATTCAACAAGGTTCCTATGTACCTACCAAATCCCAAAGCAGCCAAAAAATCACTCAGTTCAAGAGCTTTCTAGAAATTTCGATAGCAAACCACAACTTTCTATAGCCATCTCCAACTTTCTAGAGATTTGAGATAGTTCTATAGCAATCTAGAACCTTTTAGACGTTTCTATAAAATTCTAGAACTTTTTAGATAATTTGATAGCTATCCCAAATTTTCTTAAAAGTTTCTTTTATATTCTTTCATTATCTTTAAATTTTGTTATCATTATAGAACTTTCTAGAAATTTCTATAGCATTCCCCAACTTTCTATATTATTCCCGATATTTCTAAAACTTCTAGCATAGCACGTAAATAACTCTCAACTAAATATTGCCAGACGGCTCTGCTTACGACCACAACCGAAAAAATAAAAAAAAACGGTTTCGTTCTTCCCTCAACCGATTGTGTGCTGCTAGCGCGCTCTCTGTTAGTTCGGATGCTGTTGAGCACGAACGCTGGTCGGTCTGACAACAACCCAATAACAGGCCCATTTCAGTGAGTGTTGTTTGAAGACCGCTACGTCAAAATGTTAATCGCAAAAGGTCTCTGTGAGCTTAGTCAAGTGGGGGCAGAGCGTAACAGTGCGAGAGAGAATAAGAGAGCGCATGTAATGTGCTGCATACATACTTATGCGAGGCACATGTACATATGTCAATTCGCATCAAGATGTAAGCACGCACTGAGTGAGCTCACACACTTGCCGATAAACACCGAATGCTCACCGTGTGTCGGGCCGGGCCTGCCACACACACAAAAAAGACCTTTTCAGCGTTCGGTTGCTGTGAAAAGGTCTCCAAAAGACCGAGACCGAAAAAAACAAAAACAAATGTGTTTCTCTCCTCTCACGGCCGAAAACAACCAGAGAGCGCAGTTGAGGCTTGTTTTTGTCCCTCTTTGTAAATGTGCCACACGAAACCGGTTGTTTTCTGACAACTGAAAAGGAAGGACCGGTTGTTGCGACCTCTGACTTCTAGACATTCTATAACATTCTCGTTCTTTCTTGAGCTTCTAGAAAGTTCTATTAAATGTTAGAACTTTATGGATAGCTATATAATATTATAGAATTTTTTAGTTAGTTCTATAACCTTTTCCCTCTATCTAAAATTTCTTTAACATTCTGAATATTTAAAGCTATCGAGCTGAAATTTTGCGCAGAGTCTTGTTTTTGCTGCACACTACTAGTAGGTTGGAACCGACCGGATCGGATGACCATATCTCATAGCTACCATAAGAACAATCGGTCGGAAAACTAGTTTTAGTATGAAAAACTTTTTTCTTTTTAATGGAAACGTCTCCAAACTTTGTAATCGTAGGTGTTATAGGTTTTTTTATAATTCTACCAAGTTTTATTAAAATCGGACAACTATATGGTATAGCTGCCATACAAAAGATAGCTCTAAAAAACAGTCTTAGTTAGAAAAACTTTTTTGTTTTTAAAGGTAGCATCCTAGAATTTTGTATTTGTTGGTTTCACATGCTTTCCCCCAATTCTACAAATTTTTGTTCAAATCGGCTGACTATATCATATAGCTCCCATACGAACGATCAATCGGAAAATGGGAAAAAAGTATTTTTTTAATATATTTAAGCGAGCACTTGCAAGGGTATAAAAACTTCGGCACAGACGAAGTTAGCTTAGCTTTCTCGTTTTTTTTTTTCGAAAATTCTATGACATTCTACAAATTTCTTGAACTTTTACATACAACATTCTATCACCTTTAATATATTTCAATAACATTCTAGAACTTTCCACCACATTCTACAGCATACTAGAACTTCTGCAGAGTTCTATAACTTTTTAGGTATAGCTTTCCCCGAATTTTTAGAAACTTTAATCACTTTCAACAAATTTCTTGTATATTTTAGAGCATTCTGAAATTTTTCAAACAAATTCCAATGTGGAAATTGTTGGTTTAAACTATTTTTATGGTTCTAAACCTCTTTTGAATCGGCTTGAAACCGATCCCGAACCAATAAAATTGATGTTTTTCTTATTAACAGTTCTGAGTTATGGGTGTGAACCACTTTTTGAACCGGTTCGAAGACGGTTCTGAACCATTAAAGTATATCCAACTCCAAAAAACTAACCTATTTACCACACTTCAAGTTAAGTACTTAAGTGCTTTCATAGATATGCCCCTAAACCATTTTGGAACCGGTTCGAAACTGGTTGTAAATCAATCAAATATCCAACTCTTAGCTTACAAGTTCGTAGCTTAAATACTTTCAAAGATACGGGCCTGAACCACCGTTTGGCACCCTTTTAACCACTTTTGAACCGATTCACAGACGTGAAACATAGCTTGTGACTCTTTCCTGATCGACATGAACATACTTAGAAAATTTTGTGAAAATTCCTATCTATGTATAGATGTATAGAATAATATTTAACAAAAAAAAAGTCTGCCAACAAATTTTTAAAAAGTTATAAAAAGGCTAATTTACCAAGGATGCCTCGCAAAGAAAGTTTAACAAAATAAATAAAGACTTGGTGGGGGAATTTGGGAACTCTTTCTCTGCCGATTTCGCGTTAAAATTGTCTAGCACGACGAGTTTAATGTTGAGATCGAAATACAAGCTTTACAGAGGTCCTTGTCTTGGAATACGTATTCAAGGCATTGTGGTCGTAGTTTTCATTGGAGAAGTTTTTTGTGCGTGTTTGGCTACCAAAACCGAGTCATCAATCTTTTTGATCCTAGGTAAGGGGTTCGCAGCTCACGTTAGCCAGCAGCTTGGTGGTTTATATATATAAAATCGACTGCAAATAGTTTCTAGATTAAGAATTGAAAAATTATTGATAGTCTTATTAAGAGAAAAGGGAGAGAGAGTGAAAAGATAAGTCTTATTAAGAGAAGATACCAAAAGAAGTAAAAAAAAAACTGATTTCTACATAAAGATTGTTAAATTAATACAAAAAAATGTCCCCTTTTCTTTTCAGAGTCAATGCGCGCTATCAGCGTCGAGCGCGTCTCGATTTTGGCACCAAACTGGGCATGAACTCACCATTTTAAGCTGCAACAACATCCGAGTAGGGCACACACAAATGACGACCACACTTAACACATGTACTTAGTGCCCAGGCTGTACCTAACACCGACGCAACACACACGCTTCTTCACGTACTTGATGATTTTCAAACCACCATTATTATAGGGTATTCATAGAGTTAGGTTCGACCCCGCATACTTTGTGTTTAGATGGATTTGTGACACCCTCATAGGAAATGTGCCCGGGACACAACACTTGTTTGTTATGCTTTTGTTTCTAAAACGATTTGTGTTTGGTTCCTTGTTGTGTTTATTTCTTTTTATGATAATGAGAAAACTTTGTGTACTACTAACATTTAAAAGACTTGCAATTATTGTATGAAATATATGAAATATTCTGAGAAAAGAAAGAAAAGAAATAAGTAAAAGTTAAGAACAGGTTGGCTGCTGCTTCAGTTGTGAATGAGTAGGGTCAATAGAATATGGCATGCCTGACTGGTGTTAATAGGAACACAGTTATCCATTGCCATATTTTTTGACCCACATCCAAGGAGAAGTCTTGACAACTAGGCAAGTCTTTTGCCTTAATGGAGATTAGATGGAATTGAATTTGGATAGGAGAAACAAGTCGTATCATACTAATTACTAGGAACATTTCACAGAACCTACTCCCATAACGGGAAGCAAAAAATATGTGGAGTAACAATTGATTAGCACCTGCAGCTCCGACGACCACGACGTCAACGAAATGAAAGTGCTGTGGCTGTGGCACTGGCCATCATTAGCACTATGTAGAGCAATTCTAGTAGCACCTCTCTGACTGCCCTGTTGTTATTTGGGTCATGAAAAAACGAAATCAAACATCAACACGATCTTTGCTTGAATAAAACCAATGGCAGGCACAGATTGCCATTGTATACGAAAATTTGACGCGACGCGGAGCACACCTCAGCTCACCCTCTACCGCTCTCTTGAGTGGAAATGTGCATATTAAAGGACCTCCTTACCTAGTGTCCTGCAGGGTTTTGTTTTAGTTTATAATGCCTGTTTATGGCGCCAAGTGGGCGCTGCTGTGGTTTGTGTGTGCTCAAGTGCAGGCCTACTCTCCGGTCTCGGTCAGTGATACAGATCAAGGAGGACCACGCATATTTAAGGCTCTCAATACGGATTTAATATTTCCCAAAACGTAAGTTTTCAGAGCTTGAAGAGATTTCTGCATTGATAATCCAACTATGTACAGCTTCAATTCGAGTGAAAATGTGGTGTCTACCACTGAGGCTGTGTCATCACTGCCACCCATACCCTATAATCATCATCATCTTCGTGAAGAGGTGACCGAGGAAACGGAAACATTTCCGCCCATTTTTGTTACACCAGTAAGTGCCAGGGATGAGGTGCAGGATGAAGGTTTAACAGAAGTCGCCTCTACGGGACGTGCTGTGGACTATCGGAGTGGTTATCCATTTGGCCAGTTGATAACACCGTTGGTCAAGTCAGCCCGACCTCAGCAATATGGTTCACGACGTCCCACCCAGACACGTATCTATAGCCAGGGAAGTTCGCCGTATTACGCCTCCTCAGCTTCAAGACAACCGATTCGCTATCAGAAGACTAGACCAAGTTATGCCAAAGGTGGGTCAAAAACAGCACTGACTGTAAGTTCATCTACTTTGATAACCATTTAAACATAAGTTTAGACAGGTTTCAAACATTTTTCACCAAAACTTTATCATTTCTAATGTGTTTTATGTGCTAAATCAGCGGTGGGCATGCATGTCTCGAGACGGCAAGCGGAAATCACACTGCTTTAGGTTTGTGCAACGGGTTAGAGCTCAGGTTTTAACTCGCTTTGAAGCTAAACAGTTAAAGCGAGGCAATTTTTGATGCAACTGCGCGCTGCCAATTACCAAAAAGTAGCTCTCGAAGCCATGGAGGCAAGGGCAAGCCCACCGCTGATTTGAATTATGTGTTAAGCTAGGTACGGAGACGCTGAGAATTTTCTCGGAGCCTATCTAATTACATAGCTCAGAGAATGCGCTGCAGAAAATTCACACAGCACATTCTCAGAGCGGGTACGGAGACACCACAAATGCGCATGGCCTGCCAACTCGTTTGTTGGCCAAACAGCTGATAAACTCTCGCAGGGGGTCAAAGAAATTATCAAACATGTTTGATAATTGTCAGAGGTACCTACGAGAAAAAAAAATGGAAGCAACAAAATCAAATAAAATCAACACGCCAATCGAAGCGATCAAATCGCAAATCATTTTATGGGATTTGAGTAACAAAAATCATTTCGATGCAACTTGCACCCTCCATAAATGCTCCTCTTCCTTCAGCGCCACCCAAAATGACCCCATAAAATCAACCATCACATTCCCCAGAGCGTCTTCATTCATCAAAGGGTCTACCAGTTTACATATTCACAAAATGATTAAATTTCCTTAAGCGCGCTTCGTTTTGTAAACTAACAACAGCTGACCAGCACAGGGTGACCGTTTCAGATTCAGTGACATTTGGCTGATTTCTGGTCACCCTACAGTCTCAGAGGCCGCTCTGAGAATTATGAAACAATTTGCGCTGCGAGAAAATTCTTAGCGTCTCCGTACCTAGCTTTATATACAAATGTTTTTTTGCCAAGGTCAAAGGATCTTTTTGCACACTTCAGCTGCATTTACACTTGTCATATATGCCTAAGGAGTTTCTCTGACGATAGAGCAAATAGCTTAGCAAACATCTCGAAATTTTGAGAAAATGTATGTAGGTCATCTAAATTCTCCTATGTGTCAGATAAACTTAAATTTTGACTGTTATTTGTATGTTTATGTGTCATTTTCCTTTATGTAGAACATAAGATATCAGCCCATACGATACTATTTTCTAGGGATCTTCTAGATAGCTGATATATGGCTGATAAACTTACTAGATAGGCCCGATTTGATCTATAGATGGCTGTTATGTGTCTATTTGTTAGTTATTTAATAGTTTATGTGACATAAAACACTATGTAGAAGATGTGTCAGATAAACTTAGATCTTACACTATTATTTCAGAGCTTATGTAACATATAGGACTATACAGAAGATGTAAAATCGGCCCTTAGCCCGTTATTTGTTAGTTCTAAGAGAGATAGCTCTATGTGAAAGATGTGAAATCAACACTAATAGTTTCTCTTAAGAGAATTTTGACAGCCGACTATTAAGATTTTCGAAATATGTACCAGTATGTCCAGAAAAAACTAACATTTTTCACTTATTTTGCACAAATAGTAGCTTTCTCTAGATGGTAACATTTTGTTTATATTTTATTTTGAATCTTTATGGTTCTTAGAAGGAAAACAGAAAACAGTTTTAACATTTAAAAGAGTAAAAAATCTTTAAAAATGTTATTAACATAGTGTGAAAACTACTAAAGAGGAGCTCAAATGGTAAACAAATGAGTGATTCTTGACAAGTTTTTCACGATGAAACTGAAACAGGCTCTAAAAACTACAAATTTCGGACCTAAAATTTAGAAAATTATGACTTTTACGCTTTTTGGGAATCTCGCAACTCATAAAAATCAGTTAAATGAAAATAATACTTTTTAAGGAAGCGAAGTTCTTAGAAAAAACCTTCTATATGTTGAAAGAACTTAAGATCCATTGATTATACTCCAATTCCATAACAATCCTACAAAAATCCATCATATCAGAATGTACTCACCGCATCTCTGTCATCTCAGGACAAATCAACGATCGCTTCACGCCCGGCGAAAGTACAGCAGCTGGACTCTTCAAGAATCATCAAAAGCATGTCCACGATCACTCACACGACGGCAAAGTGGCGGCCGGTTCCAATTCGGTGTCCTCCTATGTGCCACCCTCGGATGCCTATGCATTTCCACCGTTAAACAACAAGTATCCCTCACCATCGCAGGATCCGAAGGCAACGCTGCCCTCAAATCAAATAACAAGCTATTTGGCACCCGCCTCGGGTGGTCTAAGCAATGCGGGTTATATGTATCCGGGACCTTCGGGAGGCTATAAGTATCCGGGTCCCGTCACGGGAGGCGGGAATGGTGATAAAGATGCGGCGGCCAGTTCAAGTGCAAGTGCAGTCACACCGGCTGTCGATGATGATCCCGGAAATGATGATGTTATAGGAGTACTGCCGGCCAGTGCACAGGATCAGGACCAGGGCAAAGAAAATGGTGCATTGGTAGGAGCTGATGGGGGAGATGGGGATATGGGAGGTGGAGGTGATGGAAATATGGGAGCGCCTGATGCTGGTCCAGGTGCAGGGGATATGGGATCATTGCCTGCTTTGAGCCAGGATGGCTCACCGCTGGATGATACCAAGTATGATCCACATATGGAGTATGCCACGCCACCACCTGGCTGGTTGGAGTCACATCCAGAATCAGCCGCACCAAAACCAGAAGATCATGATCATGGTCACGATCACGATCACGATCACTATGCAGACCATGATCACCATCATGATCACGGTTTCAGTTATCCCGATGTCTCATATCCGGAGCTACTCTACGACGATCATCATCCACACCATCATCATCATCATATAGAACACCCACCACCGCGACCTCCACCACCACCACCACCGCCCCCACCCACAGAGCCTCCACCCCCACCACCGCCGCCCGAGTCACCACGTGTTAAGAAGTACAGTTACTTCTACATTGGACGCAAACTCTGGTATATCCCACTGTACTTTACCGTTTGGTTCAGTTTCTACATTCTCTGGCTAATTATCAAGTCCATTGGCCGGCATAAGGTCAACCTGCCAAATCACTATGTAAATCGTCGTAGCTTGCCCGAATATTCCAAACAGCATCGGGATGAATATATTAATAATTTAACGGTTAAGGTACTCGAGCATATTGATAGCTTTAAGCAAAAGTATATGAACTGATAACCCAAAATGCTGCGAATTAAATGGAAATGATAATTAATTATTTTGTTGTTTAGTGTACCTTTTTTAAAAGTGCGCTGTTTAGCGTCTATCGATAACACTTAATCGATATCTAACCAAGCTGTGCAGTACGGTCACTCTGTCACTTACCACAAACAGCTGCTGGCAAAAATTGTTTATGTTTTAATATTTATTCACTGGGCACTGCAGACGTATTATTAACTCCTCAACATGTCGTATATGCTACCGCATTTGCACAATGGCTGGCAAGTGGACCAGGCCATTCTCTCCGAGGAGGACCGCGTTGTGGTAAGTGCAGCCGGCAAGGGCCCTTCCTCTTCTGACTCTGACTATGTCTTCCTCCAGGTCATACGCTTTGGCCACGATTGGGATCCCGCCTGCATGAAAATGGACGAGGTCATGTACAGCATAGCCGAGAAGGTCAAGAACTTTGCCGTCATCTATTTGGTGGACATCACCGAGGTGCCCGACTTTAACAAAATGTACGAGCTGTACGATCCCTGCACCGTCATGTTCTTCTTTCGCAACAAACACATCATGATTGATTTGGGCACGGGAAATAATAACAAAATCAATTGGCCGCTGGAGGATAAACAGGAAATGATTGACATTGTGGAGACCGTTTATCGTGGGGCACGCAAAGGTCGTGGTCTGGTCGTATCGCCCAAGGATTATTCCACCAAATATAGATACTAAGTTGGCCTAGGTGTGTCTAAGGAATAAACTACATTCGAATGTTCACTAAGCTTCCTGCTGATGACTTGGAAAGGTGCAGATCGCTCTCTTGCGTATTTATTATACCCTTGCCGAGGCTAAATTGGAATTGTCCAGATGTTTGTAACGCATAGAAGGAAGCATTTCCGACCAAAAACACTTTCTCATCTAGATATAAGAACAGATCGGTACTTTATAACTAAGAGTCCTAAGGCTCGTCGAAATTAACATCGTTCCTTGAATAGAAATGCGATCTTGCCAAGTTTTTGGACTGCCTTACGTTAAAAATCCAACCAAAAAACATGATCTGCCGCAGGTATAAGAAGTTTTTGTCCAATACATGACGAAAGCTTCATCTTTCTACCATCTCCGGGAGTTGGACATATTTAGTAAAACAGATTAATTATCTATCTGCCGATGGAATGGTACAGATCGCAGGAACGAAAGTCACCCTAACACTTTTACAATGAAGAATACCTGGAATTATTTAGACTTTTCTTTCTACTAATTAACTTATTAAACTCCCTTAATATTAAACTCTTCGATTGCCCACTTATTAAACAATTTCTTTAAAATTTGATCAAATCACATTTAAACTACATTCAAATTTGCCGCTTCAAAAGATCGATAAGAAGTTCTTACTCTTAGTAAGAACAATCGATAGTAGGCAAGTTCGATAATTTGCTTCGTTGACGCCGGCCGCTTATTGTAGGTGCTCCCAAGTTTTATTAATTTTTTGGTTTTTTAACGCGATTTGAACGAATATAATTATGTCGGTCGTATCTAGGAGTAGTCCTGTGTTGGATTTAAAATGTTTGCGGCATTTAGCTAATCATTTTACGCAGTTTAATTAGTTGGCCGTATTCGCATTTGTTTTCCCGTTATGTTTAGCGCGCGGCTGTCTCTCTGCTTTCGCGGTTGCGTCTATTCGTATATTTTGTTGTTTTTTCTGTGTTTTTGCTAGTGCCTTACTAAACAAAGTTAGTTTAATTAAAATGTGATGTGCATACTCTTCGCTCTTACTTCTTTTTTTTCTGTGTTCGCGGTTTTCCCGTGTGTGTGCTTGAAGTCCCGTTTCGCTTCGCCCCCGCGTTGTTGTGCTGCGCTTGCTCTCTGCTGCTCCCGCTTAAACTTCATTTTCCTTGGGTAAGTGTATTATTTAATTCGCCTATTGCTTTTTTGTCTGTTTGAACCCTGTGGCCAATGCTTGTTGAATGAAGACAGGCTTATATATGGATATTGGGGCTACGTATAAAACGCTGGAATTTAATTTAAGTGTGGTCCACACTGGGCTCGATCTGTTAATTTATTTGCACATTGCACACTAGGACAGAATGAAAAACGGTGATGCAAATAGTAAGACCAGTGAAGGACAAAGTAGGAATTAAAAAAAAAAGGCGAAATGCCAGATCTGTTACCTGCATTTTTCAGAAATCGAGTAAGATCTGTCAGGCTATTGATTACAATATTTTAGATACACAATTTACAGATCTTATAACACTTTGCGAGGAATGTACAGAGTATTCTACAATCGGGCTTGACCAAATGTCTTACTGGTCTTATCTTACCTTGTCCGCTGCTCTGGAAAGTGTCGAAAACGAAACAACTTCTGACTGGCAACATTTTGTGTATATTTTTCACTTTTGTCACATTTTCTCTTTAATATTGCTAACATTTACATCAAATTTTCGTTTGTTTTTTTGTTTTGTTTTGGTTGTTGTGTGTTTCGTTTTTCATATAATATATATATATATATATATAACATTTAACTAAGTTTTTCTTTTGTTTTTTAATAGCTCATAATTTTCTGGTAATTCTTTAAAGTAATCTTTTGCAGTAAATAATGTATTTAGTGTTACGTTTATTCAATTGCTTTTTCGATTTGACCAATTTATCAATAATATTACATTCAAAGTTTAGCTAAGGGGCATGTAGGATGATGCGAAGTGACTTTTGGAAGATTTTCTTCGTTTGGTGTTTAGTACAAAAGTATAAAAAGAAATGGGAAAATTTACCAAAACTAAACAAGGGGACATTTCTGTAACATTTGTTATTGTTCATTTGATTTTTTCGTTAAATACAACAGCTCAGTTTTCGCTCTGCTTAGAACTAACAATTGGTTCCGCTACACTTTGACTTACAGATACAGGTTAGGTTTTTGCTTAATACTTTTTATATGTTTACTTGCTCATTGTGAAACAATTCAACACTACAATTACAATGGTTTCTCGAATTCCCTTTTTATTCTGTTTTCGTCATTCAGCATTTAACCAACAATTGAATTTTTATATGTAGGTGTGTACAATACTTTTATTTTGATATACCACTTCCTAGGCGCGTTGAGTTCATTGTACAAAATTTGTTATTAGTTGTTAAAAAAATATTTTAAATACTTATATGCATAGGAAAGGTACAAATTAGGCTCAGGCTCAGAGGCATGTGAGAAAGTCTCTAATGGGCGTCCATTTTTTGTATTCTTTTGGTGATTCGACCCACAAACGACAAAATGCAGCTCTATTTGAATTTGTTATTTTGATTATTTATCCATTAATTTCTCACTGTGGAGCGGCAAATGCAATTTTCATAGAAAAATAGAGATGCATAGGTGGGATGAGTTAGGAAATTGTTTATACTAGTTTTCATTTTCATTTTCATATACATATATATCTATGAATGTTTTTGTAGCTATATTTACTTGTAAGTAACGCTATATGCTTGACAACAATTCTATTATTTATACTCAACAACAGTTTTACCCCAAGTGTGGGGGAGTGTGGGGGGGGACCAACGGAATCTAGTTTTGAAGCTCGTTTTTCAAACATTTTTGGAATAGTTTTTTTTTTTTTTAGAGAATTAGACGACAGCTGTTTGGGGACAATTTTAGGCAACTCGTTTAGGCTTGGTTTCTGTCAGAGTACGTGTTCTGGTTCTGGTGCAATCTATATAAAATGTTTGTCTTGAATTATCTTACTTCAAGTATTTCGATTTTTGGCTGCAGTTTAAGACACTAGAAGAGAGACTGATTTTTATATGCTGGCTGCTGGCAATCTATATAGAAATATATATAAACTTCTGTACTCTATACAAATATATTTGGTTGTTGTATTTGTTTATAGATAGTGTGTGAAAAATAAATCCGAGTATCACTACTTAACTTTTAGAGTTCTATTAACAATAATAGACAACAGTCTCTAAGTACGAATACGTTGTTGTTGTTGTTCATCATCTTTGCTTAAATATACTACTGGTAACTGCATGCAATTAATACTCGCTCTCAGTTTCACTTGTAAGACTTTCCATTAGCTTAAATGTTTCCTCATTTTAGTAACAGGTTCTTGAGCAACCCAGGAAATTGGCTGCCATTGACCATGCGACTAATCCACAGTGAAAACTTGCCCTGGCGGAACAAGAATTTGAGTTTTGTAGGTTTGAGTTGGACTCCCAGGTGAAAACTTTGCCTCATTTTCAATATTTTGCCTCAAGACTAGTTTTCTATTCAATCAAACGGCAAATGTGAAATGAATTTATGGCTAGAAATAAGTTCTGACAAATTGTAAGGAGCGCAAAGCTTTTAAAGTATGATTTGTGAAGCATAAAGCGAGGCAAACTAGCTCTGACCTGTCCTCAACGACCGCAGGTGTGCGACTAAAAGCAAACAGGGCGCTGTTTGCTCTTTTGGACCAAGCCTTGGCATAAGCTCGGCTCGAGTTTATGTGAATTGCGACGTCTGTTCGGTCCCTGGGGTCTAGGCAAGATATAAAGTAGGCCCACCCAACGTTTGGAAGTTCATTTTAACAAAAATCATCTGGATGAATCTATTTCGAGCCCTTTTGGTGATTACTATCATGTGCGATTAAAAGAGACTCGAAAATGACTCATGCACATGCTCAGAATGGGATTTATTGAAAGAAGACTTGAAAATGAATCGCAAATGAGTTGAAACTGGTCATAAGATCAGGTTAAAACAGCTGTTCAGAAAGAAATGAGTCGAAAGTGATCAGAAGAATTACTTTTCAACAAAAGTCGCGGCAGAAGAACGATGTGTCGCTGCTAGGGTACCATTTTCTCACTACAAAAGTATCATTTACGATCAGAAATCGAGCGTATTTAAGACTATTTGAATCAGACTGGAACTTATTTTCGTATAAAGAAAACTTCGCTGTACCCCAGCAAACAATTTTAACAAAAATATGATGACTAAATCGCGATAAATATCATGAGCAATAAAAAGTAGATTCGAAAATGATTCATGCTTTTGCATAAAATGTGGTTGATTGAAATACGACTCGAAAAAGTCTCGCAAATGACTCGAAACTGATCAGCTAGGTTACCATTTTCCGACAAAAGTAACATCTACAATCAGAAATCGAGCGCTATTTTAACCGAGACCGAGACCTCGAGAAGACTCCAATTTTGAGATTTGGAATTAGAAATTGAAAAAGACTCGCAAATGACTCGAATATGAGTCGAAACTGACCGGAATAACGGGCTAACAATGACTCTTCACGAAGTGTGACAGCTATGTTACCATTTTCTCCCGAGAAAAAACTCGAATTTGTTTGAAAATTACATAAAATGTTCGCAGGGACAAAAGTTCGTATTAGAGAAGTTCGACTGCAAATTGAATTGCAACTGAAATTGAGATTTAAACTGTTTTTTGGGAAGCCACTTGATCTGAAATCAATGCTCTGTCTCTTAACATTCCACTTCCATTGCTTGGAGGTACAAAGTTTAATCATAAACATTTTATTGAAGCAATTCATAAAATTCATTTGGATTGTATCTCTGAAACATTGCCTCTAGTCAAAAATTCTCCAAGACAAAGTTATAGATAATAATATAACCTTTCTACGACTTATCAAAATTCTGGCTGTTCAATATTTTATGCATCAAAAAATTCTAATTTAACTGGATTATTATATAAAATAGTCGTCATTGGAGTCAGAAGCGTCGATTAGTGGTAAGATTGCTTGAATGGTTTCATACCCCATTAAAGTCCTATGGCTTTTCTAATGAATCTAACTTTTCAGTCGACATTTATAGCTCGGAAGCAAGCTGACGTCAACCTGCTTGCCTTGAAGCCTTTGTACCATAAATGCCTTTATTTTGAGAGGTTCCAGAGAACTCAGAGAAAAGTTTAGAATCGGATTAGAATTCTTATTAGACTTAATTAAAAAGGACTTAGTGGACACAAAATCGGAGTGTGCATCTTCCGGCTGCAGACAACATTTCATATATTTTCTTCTTGTTCCGCCTTGGAAAGTTTTCACTGTCCACCTCCATTCACCATGCCTATAAAGTCAGTTACTAAGCTCTTAAATAATGGCCCGGCCTTTGGAGCGGATACCAACTGGGCTAGAAGAGTGTCTCCTTGGACCATTTCCGGTTAGAGCCGGGCAGGCTGGGATCGCCGGTGGCCACCTTCCCTTCGTCATCATCTTCATTATCATCCGCAGCATCCGCATCGTTTTCGTTATCATTTGGCAACCGGATCAATGGAAGCTCTAACAAGACATTGGCGGTTGGTTCGTGGCTGGGCAGGCTTAGGTTGGTGGCACTTTTACTGATGGCGCCACGCAAAATCAGCTCCTTTAGGGAGTCGGGCATACAAATGTTTTGAGGCCGTGCGGCTATCACCGAATCAGATATGGATGAGGGGCAGTTGAGTGGCAGTTGAGCTGGCGGCGGTGCCGGATTATTGTCCGTCCGTGGACTGGGTGTGGAGGGGCCCAGACTGATGACCGTATTTAGACTACTGTACTGAGTGTGCGTGGTTGATTCTCCTCCACCTGCGGCAGCAGCAGCGTCTGTAGCCAAACCCAGCTCGGTGTTGAGCGTAGAGCAGGTGTTGTCCTCCTCCGTGGTGTTGGTGGTGGTGGTCGTGGTAGTGGGCAAGCTTTGAGGATCGCTGTACTGCTGCAGCAGCTGGCCACGACGCGCCGGTGGCGGCGGACTAGAAACCACGGCACCAAAGTGTGTCTCCAAAGGAGCCGCCGGCTGAGGATGATGAGCCAAAGCATGAGCCTGGAACTGTTGCAGCGGCAGTTCACCGGAACAGGTGCTAATGGTGCGATGACGCTGTAGTAGAGGACGCCTGGGACGTGCCGCCGCTCCTGCCAGGGGCTGGCCGCTTAAACTCAAACGTTTAGCGGGATGGGCCAAAGGCAAGGCAGCTGCAGCGGCAGAAGCCGTGGCAGTCTGAGCCTCCGCTGCAAAGGCAGCCGCCGCCGCCGCAGCCTGCTGCTCCTCACTGTCGCTGCTCAGCTGTTGCATGTCATCATCCGTATCCGCCGGACTCTCCAGTCCAAATACCGAATCCTCTTCCAGGGAACGCAGATCCGAGTCGGGACACTCCAGCGAGGAGATCTTAAAGGAACTTAGTGAGGCCAAAGGAGCTCGCTTCTCCGGATTGCCGTTTGCCTGAAGGGGCAGAGCCTTTACAGACATGGACATGGACAGTCTGTCCAGGCTAACGGGTGTGCTGTCCACGCTGATGCTGCTCGAGTTGGCAGCCGCATTGGCTGTATAGGGAAAACTGTTGTTGTTGCTCTCTCTCGTCTGCAGCTCCACCAGCGTCAGTTTGCGTTGCCTCCCCTCCGTGGGCGAGTCACCAAAATGGAAGGCCTGATGTGCACTGGAAGGCGGTGCCGATTGCACGGGCTTGTGCAGCGGCAGAGCCACTTCTGCTGCCTGATTATACGGATACACATCCACCGTGTCGGCACTGATTGAATGTATTTGCTGCTTGCGTCCCGCCTGTGCACTCTCCGGATCGTAGGACACAATGCTGTGCTTGCGCTTAAAGCTGGGAGCACTCAGGCCCGTGCCCTTGGCGGCCGAGGCCTCATGTATACTCCGCTCTGAGGGACAGGGCGAGGCCTTGGGCGTGGGCTGTATGACCTGTATGTCCGGATAGTAGTAGTCCCAGTTCTCTATGCTTGAGGTACGCGAGGCGGTCGATAGCTTTCGTTGCAGCGTGGGCGGCAGATTGCTCATGCCCAGGGTGTAGGCGGAGGTGCGACGTTCCAGATAGGAGCTGTCTGTGCTGCAGCAGGTCATGGCGCTGCTGCGACGCGAGTCGTGACCCTAACGAAAGGAAGATTCAATGAAGGGGAAAGAGTTCAAGTTCCATCTGTCACTTACCGGCAAGGGTACGGCCAGAAACCCCTGCTTGCTTCTGGTGGAATCCGTGCGCTGATGCTGATGCTCCTGCTCATCTGGGTTATCCCTTTGCATATACTCCTCCTGCTCCAGCTCATCCTCCGTCTCCACAAAGTAGTCATCGGTGCCAAAGCTGCCGCCCATGGGATAGTTACTCAAAATCCTCGACGACTCCGAACCGCTTTTCCTGCGTCCACCGCCGGGCGACATGGCCGAATAGCTAAAGCGTCGCGGCGGTTCCAGCAGATAACTATAACCCACTGGACCGCCCACACCCACACCACCTACAAGTAAATGGAAATGGGATTAAGTCTTTACCTCCAACTCTCAACTCCTCGCTGATCTCTTACCCACAGAACCACAACGATAGCCGCGATTCAACAGCGGCGGTGCACTCACATTGCCCAGCGACAACATACGCTGCCTGCGATACACCAGCGCATCGTACTCATCCGGATAGATAGACATGCCGGTGGCCACAATCGCATCGTGAATCTCACGCTCCTCCTCCTCCTGCATGCAGACGGCGGCCACGGCCGCCATTTTGGGATCCTTCAGCACCTTGAGTGTCTCGTTGCTGCTACTCCGACTCTTCCAAACAATAAGGAACACCATCAGGCCAAAGAAGCCGCCCAGAGTGGCAGCAATCCTCACACCCGTCATCACGTCGTAGGTGGCAAAGAATTCCTCTCGTATGCGTTCGCGTTCCGCTCTATTTTCAGCCTCGGTCAGATTACGTTCGCCTGGCGGCAACAGTGGCATGTAGGGAGTGGGCGTGGCCGTGGCTGGATGGGCAGGTGCATGGGTGGCGGCAGTGTGGTTGTTGTTGTTGTTGTTGCTGCTGTTATAATTGGAGAGCGCCGCCGGTGTCGGTGATGGAGATGAAATCTCTTGCAAAGCATCAACACTTGGATCAATGAGAGCCGACGCTTTGGGTATGTGGCGGGTGAGGCGCTGCTGCTGTTCATGACTTGCAGTTCCAGTTGCTGCTGTTGCTGAAGTGGCTGTTGCTGTTGCTGTTGACGGCGTTGCTGCAGACGACGAGGCACGTCGTGAAAGTTTGGCCATCTCTATTGAAACATTTTCTGAAAGCAGCAGGAGAAAGGCGAAACTTTGTATTAAAATGGAGAAGTTGTTCCTTAATAATGGGTACAAGGTGTTGCCGCCCCTAGTTTCACAATTTCCGGATCCCGTACATAGGCCTTTCAAAAGAAATTGTTTCATAAACCAAGTGGGCAGTTCTCTCAATTGTCAAATATCGTTAGGCACTTTTGCTCAACTCGATCATTCAATCTCCTCACTTCGGCCTGTGAGTCGGCTTGACTAGTCTAAACAAAAACATTATCTACATATTTTATCACACAAAGCTGAGCAGTAAACTATTAGAATGGAAGTTGAAGAAGACTCGCAGCCAAAGTTTAAGTCAATCAAGTCCGCCAAGTCATGTCGCTTTATAAGACTCAAGAAATGGTTACACCAACAGAATCAAGCTATAGACATACCACGAGGCCAATTAAGGTCTGGGTTCTTAAGGAAAATGCCCGAAGAGGAGGAGAAGGAGGAGACAGCAGCAGCAGCAGAAGACATCGCTGCATCCCTCAGTGCCGAAATATCTAACCCCTTAGACCCCATTTTGATGTCAGTCCAAGCAACTAATGTAAATGAGCCAAATATCCAGTTGGCTGCGGAAAATCTGACTGACGCTGCCACTGCCCCTGTTCAAGAGCCAATGGAAGATCCACTGGGGTATTCCTGGGGGGCCTGGGGTATTTCAAAAACATTGCATTAGCAAGTTGAAGAGAGCATTTATTGTATATTTTGTATATTTATTTGTAAGCCACTATCTTCGATTGATTATTTAGGCAAATTTCCAAAATTATCCAGTCATTCCACACCAACACAAATACTCACATTTTATGCACGGATTCTGATTTACTACTTATAAATTTCAATTAAAATTAAAATCTTATGTAAGCTGAAGTTCCGCATATAATTTTGTGTATTCAACATGGGCTGATCTAAGTTTACTATGTACCTACCATTTCGGCAGACAGTTCAAGACTTAAAGGTGGAACTTACGGAATAGGAATGGGGAAGCATTTCTGATCCCTTTTACCATAGACATTCACACACACATCTTAAAAGCCCACACCCTGTTTTTGCTAATTATACTCTGTACCGTAGGTACATAGAGTATATTAAGTTTGTGCAAAAGTATGTAACAGCCAGAAGGAAGCATCTTCGACCTATAAAGTATATATATACTTGATTCTTGATCAGCATCAACAGCCGAGTCGATATAGCCATGTCTGTCTGTCCGTATGAACCCACAGATCTCAGAGATGGTAAGAGATAGTGGATCAAAAACTTTTTATACCGTACTTCCAGGCAGATTAAGTTTATTTTTAATTTTGCCCACGCCCCCTTCAGCCCCCGCAATTTGAGATAAACGTCATATCTCCCACAGTTTTAGAGATAGATGATTCGTACCTTCAAGACATATTTCTTAATCAAGATTACTTATCGATCCGCCAAAGAAATGGTGTAGATCGGATGAACGGTTGTTGAGTTATGATCGAAGAACTGTTTGCTGCTGCAGCGCTGCTTTCCACTACAACAAGCGTATAATTTCTTTATTGTTTATATTTTCCATATTTTTATACTCTGTACCGTAGGTACATAGAGTATTATAAGTTTGTGCAAAAGTATGTAACATCCAGAAGGAAGCATCTCCGACCCCATAAAGTATATATATTCTTGATCAGCATCAACAGCCGAGTCGATATAGCCATGTCCGTCTGTCTGTCTGTCCGTATGAACGCACAGATCTCAGAGATGGCAAGAGATAGAGGTTTGACGTGTATGGGACGTATGCTTCTTATGTCTGCAGGCAGATCAAGTTTATTTTCAATTTTGGCCACGCCCCCTCCCGCCCCAGCAATATGGAAAAAACGTCATATCTCCCACAGTTTTGAAGATAGATCCTTCTGGACATATTTAGTTATTAGGATAACTTATCGATCCGCCAAAGGAATGAAGAAGATCGGATGAACGGTTTTCGAGTTATGATCAAAAGATAAATTTTCTTGGTACAGAGTATGTTATAGTCGGGCTTGACCGACTTTCTTTCTTGTTTTTACTATATATATGTCCGATTCTGATTTCGTACTGCAGCTATAAGATATAGTCAGTCGATTTTTTTCACAAAAACTTTGTAGAATTTGGGTGTCACAAAAAAGATTTCTTACTAAGACTACTTTTCAGAGTCGACTATATAGATTTTCAATATCGTCCAAACCAAGTGGAATCATGGGAAAGCATAGAAATGCAAAGTTTGGAGGTGTTTCCATTGAAAACCCAAAACGATTTCTTACTAAAACTAGTTTTTCGACCGATCGTTCCTATGGCAGCTATAGTAATCCGCTCCGGCCGGTTCCGAAAAATGTGCAGCATAATTGTACTACAAGACTTCGTGCAAAGTTTTGTAAAGATAGCTTTCAAACTGACGGAGGAGATACAAAAGAAACAGACGGACGGACGGACGGACATGGCTGAATCAACTCAGCCCGCGTTGGTGATCAAGAATATATATATACAGGGTGCGCCATCTAAAGTGTCGGTATGGCAACACTGAATAAATATAAAAACAAACAACCGATTGCTATATGTTGATCTTGTTCCTTTAATTTGGTCCTGTACAATTTATTTCGACTACTTTTTGAACACAACATCAATCAAGTGGCCGCCTTTATTGGCCACAACAAAATGCGGCAATTTTCCATCACATTTTCGAGCGTCTCAGTCGATAAAGTGGCGATTTCGGCACGAATGTTGGCCTTATGCTCTTCAATGGTCTGTGGATCGCACAAAAAGAAGTCTGGGGCGGTCAAATCTGGAGATCTGGGTGGCCAGTCAATATCGCATCTTTTTGATAACGGCCCAAACAGTCACTTTTTGGTCGTGTAAAGGTATTTCATGGATGCGGTGTGGATTTTCCGTGCCCCATATGCGACAATTTTGCTTATTAACACCAACAGAAAGCGTGAAATGGGCCTCATCGGTCATCAAAATTTGTTTCCATTTGTTAGCACAATTGAACGATTATTTTCGATGAACAGCGTCACTATTTCGGCACGTTGTTTTGGTGTGAAGCGTTCCATGGTCAAAATTGCAAAAGCAATCGGCTGGTAAATGTCAAAGTTATTCAGTGTTGCCATACCGACACTTTATATGGCGCACCCTGTACATTATGAGGGTATTTTTTTTTTTTTTTTTTTTTTTGGGAAAAGTGACTTCCTTGTCTTTTATAAGCTTCTATTACATTTACAACAATTATTAAAACAAAAAAAACTAACCAAAAATTAAATATCTAAAATAAAAGTCCTGGTTTTTTGGTACGGAATTAAAAATCTCGTGAATTTCATTCGTCGATCAGTATTGATAGTCATTTTCTGCAGAAGAGCTCGATGTTTTCAAAGCTAGTTTCGTTGCTATAACTTTTCGGAAACGGTTTTTGAGCGCATTGCTTTGCCTAGTTTCTAATCTATATACATAATAATACAAATAAGTTTCAGCTTAATCTCTACACATACCATCAGGAAGTCATCTTCTCTTTGTCACAGCGCAATTTTGTTAACCTACCTAACACTTGGCTTGTTTGTGCAAACGCATTTGATTGAAATAACGACCCGGGGCCGTGCACTGGATAGTATAGTCGGATACATAATTCCATGCCTCCGCCATGCCCTCATCTTTCACCTCGTGTTGCAGGATGCTCCCCTTAAAGGCGCACAGATGTTTTGAGTTTGCAAAACTAAAGAGCAGACTGATGCTGCGCCTGAACATGTGCCCGCTGTGCACATACACCGGTCAAAAACACATCCTCCAGATAGATGAGCGATGTATTCAAGGCAACCTCTCATACAAGCGTTGCACCACATCGATCGAAAGCAGATAGCCCGCACCCGACAGATACTTGGGATATATACGCCGGGGGTACATATAATTTGGCATGTACCACTTGCTGCTCACATCGCTGACAGGCGCCACATTGCAGAACTGATGACCCCGCAACACACCTGTGGTGGCATTTAGGCGATTGCGTCCGTTCATCACCAGTGCCGTCAAGCGGTCGTAGTAGTCCACGGTGTCATTATAGAGCGGTACTGTGCCGCCGAGCAGAAAGTGCAGCAGATTGGGCACATTCACAAAGGAGTCATCATCACATTTGAGGAAGTAAGCCGTGCTGTTCAAGCAGCTGTGACTAACGTGCTTCAGGGCCAACACCGTTTTCAGCGTCAGATTATTGTAGCTATCGATGAAGTTTTCTTGTATAATGTCCTGGTATTTCTCAGACTCCTGGTGGAGCCGCGTTAGGGTCTCATTGCCGGCCATTGGATCTTGGTTGCCCACTAGGAACACAACGCGCACCGAGGCGCTCAGGGATTCACCTTCGCCTTGCAGGTAGTCCGCATACAGCTGCAGCCGTCCGGCCGGCTGTACCGGCAGGTAGTGACCCTTGCGGTGGGCATGCATCTTGGCAAATGCGAAATAGTTGAAGTCGGTGGTATTGCCCCAGGTCTCTCGTATGCTCTGCCGTTGCACGAAGTTACCCAAACTGGTGCAGACAACGATGATGAGAAAGCTCTTTTGTTGACAAAACTCACGAGGCTTGAGCAAAGCTGTGTCCTGTAGGGGCTCTATGTAGTCCCGGATGTTGCGCGACGTATTCAATGTCCAGTCCGGCAGACCCGCATGGCGCTGCTGCATATCCATGTAAGTCAGGGGCAGATAAATGAATAGCAGCATGAACAGGAAGCAGGCGCTCAGGGCAAGGCAGCCCAGACGTCTCAAACTTCTAGGTGGATGGCCACAGGCACCTCGTGCTCGTCGTTGTAGCTTCATGGTTTTGCGTATTTTTCGCTTGGGTTTGGAGCCCGCTGGCGGAAACTCCTCAGAATCTGAACCAGAAGCCGTTGTGCCAGAGCTGGAGTCGGCCAGCAGTACACACTTCTCCTCCCGTGAGGCCGTTGCTTTGTATATGGAATGATCCATTGCACTTTAAGTAGTCCTTGATGCTTTCGACCTAGCACTGCCCGTTCGCTTGTCAATCAGGCATGCAACAGTTTTCACTTGGAGTCCAACTCTCATCAAATGTTGTAATCACAATTCCAGTCGCTATCTGCCCAATCGAACCGACTTATCTCCTAGTTTCCATCGAGCACCATCGACAAGTGAGTCAATATTAGCCGCCGAGTGATAACAACCCACAAGAACGATAAAGGAACGACATAACAACAAACACTTAATACCCTCTGCAAGGGTATTAAAAGCTAGAAATGACAAAGATAAAGCTGAGAAGGCATCGCTATGATAGGCTGCGGCTTGGCTTCGCTCATTTTATATATTATATGTATATGTCAAGCAGCCACATCCGCGGGAGAAGCATACCGAAACGGATTTCTAGCGAACTGCTTTTTAATGGCCTGAATTCGCTATATGGGTGGCGTCTCGCCTACTTTGATTCTCCAAATGATATTTTTTACGTTTATGGTCTTGTTTATTTTCGTGTGCTCAATTCTGCCAGGTGCCTCGGACCATTATCAAAAAATGTACATAATTTCAATGATCCCCTGCGAGAATTTAGAAGCTTTGTGGCAAAAATCGAATTGGCAGAACCATCCTTATTCTCAGAGCGCATTGGCGGTGTCTGTTAAATTTTCAGCTCATTCCATTTGCAATGTGTTTAGATGAACTAACGGGCTCACACTGGAATTAAGTATATTTCAACTTAATTGAGGTCTTACTAGGATCAAGTATTTTCTTACTATTTATACCACTTGCAGATTAATTCAGGCACAAAACACTTTCTTTATACCCCGAGACCTTTTTTCAAGTAAATTTCAATTTCGCATAAAAATATATTTGATTTGAAATAAAACCTCTCCCACCCCCATTTTGGTAATATGTCACGCTCTAACGCTCTTAAATAATCAAAAGTCCCTGTGCCCGAACACATCCAACCCCGCTCCGAGCAATTAAAAACCCATAAACTTGTACACATTTCTTGGCGCATTCTTCAGCAGCGCCTCAAAGTTTTTTAATTGTTTTTACGCGCTGCCCTTTTCTCTAGCAATTTCTTGAAATAACTTGGTAAATATTCAGCGTTTTGTGCAAATAAGTAAATTAAGAATTCTATATAAGGCTGGCCGATATCCTTGGACCCTCAACAAGTTGCACGCTCAATAATTCAGAAGGACATGAAAGTCGCCTGTTGCCATTGTCATGCCCTCTAATTGTTTGCCTTGGTATTGACAATCGCACGGTGGCGGAGCCGCGCTCTACTGAGTTTTCCAACTGAGTTGTTCCATTCTCCTGGTTTTGTTTCACATTTAGTACATTTGGTGCAGCCAAGGACAGCGTCCATTCTGATTATTATAAAAGTTTGTCGTCTAATGTTCCTCAAATTTGTACCTTGGCTTATTTCGGTCTTCGTTTTCACATTTTACTTTTCTTAACTTTTTTTTTTCGTAGCTTTCCATTCAATTTTTACAGAAAAAAAATGAAAAAAAGTTCTAATGGCCATTATGACGTTGGCCCATAATTCGTGTCCAACTTCCGCGCAAATAATGAGGAAAAATGTAAATGTAAATTTGCAGACTAAGCAGTTTTCAAATGATTTTTAATGGTTTCTTGGGGCTGGGCTATTAAAATGCTTTAAGGTGGAAGTTGATAATTGGATGGGTTAGGCAAATTAAGTGATGAGTTTTCTTTTGCATTAAATGCCAAGCACTTATTCAATCAATTGCCAGTCAGTTTAGCAGCAATAAATGTAGAAAGAGAAGAAGAAAACTCAACTTTACGTAAACGGAAGACGAATTAAGTGGAAAACTTGTCTCTTGTCTTTGTTTCTAGGCGAAGGAAAAGCTTTTATTCCGCCAGGGAGACTAAAGTTATTGTGCTTCTAACAAGTTGCAGCTTCCGTTGAGCACAAAGTGTTGAGACCAGCCTTACACACACGCCATGCTTATTGATGGATTACCACACACACACACCCACGCTGTTTTTGGGCTGCTGCTGTTGCTCTTGCTGATGATTTGCCAAGACTGTTAATTGTATTTGGCTTGGATCAAGTCAAAAGGAAAAGTATATACACACACATGTGTGCACATTTCAGTGGCATATCCATGACAAGGCAGTGTGTTGCTTGTTGCGCCCGATGAATGATTGTGGTTAGGCAATGGACAAACCGGCTCCAACTTGGACTGCGCTGCGTATGCGTAATATGCGTATGTGGCCGTACAAATAATAATTCATCATGTTAACGGCAACTTGCAGCCTTGTTGTAACCACCCACCCACCCACATGTACATATATTCAGTTGTTCGGCATATTTTTGCTTTTTAACGTTGGCAAATGAAATTGACGGCAAATCAATTGATATTGTATATACACATTACTTTGTGTGTGTGGGTGTGCTTCTCTGTGTGTGTGTGGCATATTTCCTCACATAAAATTGAGTTGTGGTTGGAGTTTGTAATACGACAAAGAAATCAGTCATGTGGATTGAGGTGAATGGAATGGAATAATACAGCTAGTAATGTGAAGAGAGAGAAACTGTTTTCCAAATATAAGCCAATCCATTTGGCTCCATTTTCAAATTGGAAAGTTAAAGTAAGCTTGTTCTGACTTCAAGTATAAGAAGATTTTGTATCATACACATCGAATCTATCTATCTATCTTTTACCATCTCTGAGATCTGTAGGTTCATACGGTTCATACGCCTGTTGACGCTGATCAAGAATATATATACTTTATGTGGTCGGAACTGCTTCCTTCTATGCGTCTGTCCGTCCGTCTGTTTCTATGCTATCTCCTCCGTCAGTTTTAAAGCTATAGCTGCCAAACTTTTGCACGAAGTATTTTGGTACAAATATGCTGCACATTTGTCAAAACTATAACATATAGCTGCCATAGGAACGATCGTTCAAAAAACTAGTTCTAGTGAGAAAATCTCCGAATTTACTAGTTTTTAATGCTTCTTCATGATTCTGCCAAGTTTGGTAGAAATCGCGCATCTATACAGTATAGCTGCCATAGAAAAGTGAGGTTAGAAAAATAGTCTTGGTAAGAAAAACTTTTTTGTTTTCAATGTATACCTCTTTAAAATATGTATATAATCATTTTATAAGCTTTCACACAATTTCTCAAAGTTTTGTCAAAATCGGATGACTATAGGTTATAGCTGCCATAGGAATGATCGATCGAAAAACTTGTTTTATTGAGAAAAACTTTTTAATTAAAAAAAAAAACGTCTCCAAACTTTGTATTTCTTAGTTTGCTATGCTTTGCCATGATTCCACTAAGTTTGGTCGAAATCGAACATCAATATAGTATAGCTGTCATACAAAAGTAGAGTCAGAAAAGTACACTCAGAGAAAAAAATAGAGAAATTCATACTTGGATTAAGAATTTTCGAGATCAATAGTTCGATAAGAGTGAAAATTCTTATTCCAAGATCGAAATTCTTGATCCAAGTATGAATTTTTGATCCTGGTTTTCTTGATCCAAGAGCTTCAATACTTGATTTAAGTACGAATCATTCTCATATCAAGCAGATTTGATCTTGAATCAAGTGCTAAACATACTCAAATTCAAGATTGCTCATTCTTGAATAAATAGCATAAAAAAATGTTCTTTCTAGTATCAAGAGCTTCACAGACTCCAATATAAAATCAGTAGTTTTTTTCATTGTGTTTAAATATATTTCATCGAAAATTGATTGTTAAACCATGAAGCAAGTTTAAGCCGGCTCGAGGAATACACAACAGCTCAAAGCAGCATCATTCTTTGTCTGTCAACTGTCAGTCGAACAGACGTCTCTCCATGCCAGCAATGCCTTAACTGGTTGGGAATTCCAAAGCAACATGAGTGCAAAAATCGATTGCGCTCTCCGCTCGATAGCTTCCCCACACACCCCACTCCCATAAAATATCAAACTGTATGAGAAGACTCAACGCTATTCTCTCAAACGTGTTTGTCCTCCTCGCTCAGTTTTTTTTTACCTCACTCCCCTCGTCGAAAAGCATCAAGCTGAGAACGAATTTGGCTCGATTTCAAGAGCGAAATTCTTGGAAATTCAAGAACGAATACATTTTTTTTCAAGAGCGTTTGTTCTTAAGTTGTGTAGTCCTTGTGAGAAAAACTTGTTTGTTTTCATTGGAAATGTCCTTCAAATTAGTTAGAAAAACGTGCTGCAATTGTATTACAAACTTCGGCTGAGCCGAAGGTAACTTTCCTCTGTTTTTAAACCGAAATTTAACTTATAAATTCTAAGAAATGGCTCTGAACCACTTTTGAACTGTTTCCACTAAAAAGTTCCTAGTCTGCAACACAAGAGCCTGAACATAAGGTCTAAAATACTTAGCAGAAAAGAAAAACCATTTCAGAAATTTAATGAAATTTTCTTAAGCTCTAAACGAATACGCCTAGAGCTATAGAATATTTTATAAAAATTTGAGAAAATTATATTTGCTATTTCAATTCACTTGAGCAACTCAAATATTCAAATTTGATCGAGAGCTCCAGCACCAAGTACATATGTAGGTAAGCTGCTTATAAAAGCATAAAGCAGATGAACGAATTTTTCTCATAAATTTTCGATTTTCTATTTAAAATTTAAGGCATTTTTAAAGCCTTATTAGCGTCTGTTTTAGTCTATGCCCCAACGGGCACACAGAATGCGCCATGGCAAATGAAATTATGAGCCCAAGCCAGGCCACGCCTTGGCCCCTGCCACAGTGCTGTGCGCCATTTAACAAACATTCCGTTAATCTGCTACACTTGGCAGCCATGGCCACAAGGCTCCAGCTCCGGCTTCAGCCCCCCCGTACCCTCACCCATCCGGCTCTGTCGTTGTCCTCGTTGTTATTGCTTATTGTTGTGCTTTTATTGTTATGGCCATGTTTTTTGCCGTTGTTGTAGTGTGTGTGCGTTTCTTTTTGTCTTTAATACTAAGCGTTTTACGTTTATGATCCTAAAATGCAGACTCCGCCTCAGACTGGGCCACGCCTTTGCATCATTTGGGGGCTTGAAGTAACAAACTGTGATGAGTTTTGAATTGCATTTATGTTATTGTTCTGCTCTTAAAATCGATGGCTTGTCCCCCGAAAAAGTGGCACGTTTTGTATTCTAATATTTGCTCAAATATTTACCAGAATTACGTGAGCTGCCTGGCCAAAATGACCGAGTCCATTTTGTCTAAGCTGCTCCTAAGCATCCCCACTTCCCACCTAGTTGAATATGTATTTACTTTTGCCTGCTCTCTTTTCGATTTTTGTGTTAATAATTTACTGTCAACTTGTATATTTATTGCTTAATCACTTGGAAGAGCGCAGATAATGTTCGGTGTGTGTGTGCGTGTCTATAAATCAAATAAGAAATATTTGTTTCCATAATGAGGTCAATTTGTAGTCAAAAGTCAATATGTGCTTGTGCCACACACAGAATATGCAATGCATTTTGTTTGACTTTGTGGGATTAGAAAACTGTGTCTTGAGCTGCAACAACAGGGCAATTTATTTGTTATCAAAGCTTGCACAACATTTTACACTCGATCGGTATGGAATTTCTAACGTTTTCAACGTAAAAGTTCAAGTACTTAACTTTCTAAACTCAACTTTCTAAAGTCGAAGTCAATTCTTAATATTTTTGAAATGAGAACAAATATTATTCGTCGTTATAAAACTTCACATCTCCACTATGATCTATGTCGGAGCTATGACGATTGATAGCGACATAGCTCAGGCGGTGATTTGTCCTCGGAGAGCTGTCACTATGATCTTTCAGGCCTCTTTGATTAAAGCTCTCTGTAGTATCAAGAGCGAGTTGGGAATAGCTTCAGTATTTTATGGGCTTAAGCTAAGAACATTTCGTTCAAGTTTGATGAGCTCTAGTTTGGATTCAAGAACATATTGAGGTTGATTGTTTATATATTCCAACCAAGAACATTTTGTACTTATTTTATGAGTTAAACTGAATTGACTTAAGACTTAAGACTTAAGACTATTACAGCCTTATAGTATGTTAAAAAAGATTTAAGATAGTTCGAAATGACTTACTACGTTTATACACACCAAATTATTCGTGATTAATGCCCTTTAAAGTATGCAAACTTTATTTCCTCGAGCTATTTTGTATTAAAATAAAGCCATTGCAAGTCTGTCATAGATATACGACGCTGCATATTCCCTCAGATTGTTGGTAATTCAACAAAATGTTGAGTTAAGTTAAATATAAAATGTATACTTGACCAAAATTATGATTTTCATATAACATAGCATACTTTAAAGGGCATTAAGCATGATATATTTTGTGTGTATAAACGTAGTATTAGTTAATATATACTGAAACAGTCTGAATTCGTCTATTTCGAAAATGAGGAATTGGAGAAGAAAACGGCTCTAAATCTTCAACATAGTCACAATTTATATGAGAATTTTGCATATTTTGCAATGTTCTGTATCATTCGACAGCTCTTTTAAAAACATCCCAAGTATTATCTATAGACTTTCAGCAACAGACTATCTATAGACGAGTTTTTGGTGTCGATTGCTCGCCTGCTCGGGCGTTTCTGCAGATCCAAAGCTGTCCTGCGGTTCCACTGTTCATTTCAGAAGCTGTCTGGAATGCTGAACACAAAATTTCTGCTTTCGATTGCTCGCCTGCTATGACGATTCGGCAGCTCTCCAAACCGCTTGACGGCTTACCTGTTGTATTCTCCTGATCTATGCTTGGGAAGAAGTTTGTAGTCTTTTAATTGCACTCATCCATTACAAATTCAAGAATTTTTGCCCTCGTGATATGCTGTATTTATGAATATTAATAATTATGGTGTCTAATTTATATATTTTCTCCATACACTACATGGATAAAACAGGCGAGCAATCGACAGCTAGATTTTGCTTTTTTGTCTGAGCTTTAAACATAATTTAATAGAACCAGAAAGCAACAAATTAATAATTTGTATTATTTCATTACTCTACCTGTCCTTGACTGGGTATCGAATTCAGGATCTCTTGCACTTAGCACGAATAGAATAGTGTCTTAACGTACTCCATCATCGGTCACGTTTGTGCACGCATAGCCGCAGAGCCTCTGTGTAACACTATTTATCTCTTTCCGTCCTTACATTTTCTATATGTTCCTTTCACTTTATATTCAAATTGAAATGTTTGAGTTTCGAAATGATATAAAAACGAGAAAGCCAAGCTAACTTCGTCTGTGCCGAAGTTTTTATACCCTTGCAAGTGCTCGCTTAAATATTTTCAAAAAATACGCTTTTTCCCATTTTTCGACCGATCGTTTGTATGGGAGCTATATGATATAGTCATCCGAATTGGACAAAAACTTGTAGAATTGTGTAAAAGCACGTGAAACAAACAAATACAAAATTGCAGGATGATACCATTAAAAACAAAAAAGTTTTTCTAACTAAGACTGTTTTTCAGACCTATCTTTTGTATGGCAGCTATACCATATAGTTGTCCGATTTTAATAAAAATTGGTAGGATTATAAAAAAACATATAAAACCTACGATTACAAAGTTTGTAGACGTTTCCATTGAAAAGAAAAAAGTTTTTCATACAAAAACTAGTTTTCCGACCGATTGTTCCTATGGGAGCTATGAGATATAGTCATCCGATCCGGTCGGTTCCGACATATTAGTAAAGTGCAGCAAAAAGAAGACTCTGTGCAAAATTTCAGCTCGATAGCTTCAAAACTGAGAGACTAGTTCGCGTAGAAACAGACAGACAGACGGACGGACAAAGCTCAATCGACTCAGCTCGTCACCCTGATCAAGAATATATATAGTTTATGGGGTCGGAAATAAATATATCTATGCGTTGCAAACTTCTGGGCAAAATTATAATACCCTTTGCAAGGGTATAATAATAATAGTGTTCACATTAACCAGCGACTTGATATGGATATTGTTTGATTTCTGTAGTCTATTTTAAAAATATTTTCAAAGTAATGTTAAGCTGTTATTTCTTTTATCTGATCTTAAAAAAACAGAGGATAATATGGCTGGGGATTTTAAAGTGAATTCTGAGCATTTCCATAGATTTATTCATTATTCATTTAACTTTTCTGCCGATCGTAAGACTTAGTCGCCCAAAAGTATCCAGTTAACAGAAGAAGTCCCTATACAGCAGGTCAATTTTAATAATTCCTTTCGTTTTTCTCGAGCTGAACCAAGGTTTTTTATTCGAAACTGGTTTAGGTTCAGTTTTTTAACTTAAAAAGGTTCGGTTCAAAGTAAAATAAAAGCCGAAATTCCAGGTGCGAACCGTTTCGGACAGAAAAACAAACATCCATTTGGACTGGTTATGTTTTTAATATCCTTTTAATCATCCAACGGAGCTGAAATCATCCAAAGAATGAACATTTATCACATGCAATGGATATTTTGGAAAATTCTTCTTTATCTCATGCAATTATAAACTAGTTAAAATCATTCAAAGATAAAGTTAACCAACTAAAATATAAGTTAACTAATCAACTACATGAAAACCTTGGTCTATTTTAATAAGCCAGTCTTTCAGTAAACCCACTTAGTAGGCTGATTGGTCGGTAACTTACGGGTGAGTCAGGATGATTACTAGGTACTTTTTTTTTAAAATAAATTGTTTTATCTTTCAGGTCATCATTTGTCTCGTAGCTGACTCTGGCCTTGGCAGATTGGTTTCGATCCAGTGCCCTCCATTTATTTCCCCAAATTTATTGTCGGTTTAATTATGGAAAAAGCAACCAGCACTTGCAATTAGTTTTGCAGCTTCTCACACATATCTCAGCCATTAAATTCAAAATAATTAATGCATGCTGAAAAGCATTTAATTAGTCAGCACTAAAAACACTTAAATTCGCATAAAGCAAAGTAAGCGAATTTTAGAGACCCATTTGATGGGTTGTGTTGTGGGGCGGCGTCCAAATGAGGAGACATTTAATGTGTCACTTGCTGTCCAAGCAGCATTCTCCTCTGTGTCCTGGTGTGTCCGCTCACTAGACAAACGATGTCTAGACAAAATTTGGCCAGGACCCATGTTGTTGTGGCTGTGGCCACAGCATTCCATTTTGGACATTTAATTTTGACACGAGATTGACAGTTGGCCGGGGTTTGCGTTTGCGTTTGCTTCGCTTGCGTGGGGGTTGCGGGTCAGTGACCAAGTGTCAAGTGTTAATTAACACCAGAGCATCAGTTAATTTTGCGCAAGTTCATTTGCAGTGAAAAGAATTACGGCCACCTGGCGTATACGTAATTTACGGCGTGTGTGAGAGTGTTTCATTATTTCCTTGGCCACGGCCAAAGATGTGGCATATTGCGGCAAAGTATGCAACAGGAAGTAAACGTTGCTTAAGTTAACAATTACTGACACCATTAAAGTTGCCCGCCCACTCGCTCCGCCCGGACCGCCTCCTGTTCCCAACCTTTTGTCTACGGCAGCTGCCATTGTGGTCTCTTTTTTTGTAGCTTTTGTTGTTTGCTCCTGTCATTGTAGTTGGGGTGTGTGGCAGTGTGGGAGTGTGGCTGACATGTGCCTGGCACAGATTGCAGCACATTGTCTGCACCTTCCTGCGCCCCTGCCCACTTTCTGTGCCTCTTCTGACAACGACAGCTTACGAGCATTTTATGCAAACGACTGCAAACTTTTTTCTTTCGCCACAATTGAGCAAATTGCCCTCCGGAAATGTGCTTTGATTCAATAGCCAAAGGCCGGGCCCTCCAAGGCCCCGACTGGACCATCCAAAACTTTCAGTCATCATCCCAAGTAATTTAAAAGTCCATTCGCTCCCGCCCAGAGCCCAAATGTATATTTATCATAATGGCAATGGCTGTCGAGTTGCAACTTGCCAGAGTTGCAGCTGCTGCTGCCGCCATTAACCCATTAAAACCAACCCACCGCCCCCCACAAACAACGAGGGGCCGCAGCACGTACAGGCAAAACACACAAACGTAGCCCACTTCCGTTGAGAAGGTAAAGCTGGAGAAGCCGGAGTTGGCGTATTCAGGGCGCACAGCTTCAGGTAGCTGCAGCATCAGACTGCGCCATTGCCATTAAATCAGAGCTAACAACTGCCGGTTTCCCCTCACTGCGCACAGTGTGAGTGAGTGGGCGCTCTCGATAAATTTGAAATTTTTCTGTTGGCTGCATACTTTGTGGCTGAAATTTCAAATGAAATTTCACATTTAAAATTTCATTCTTCTGCTGAGGGCTTAAGCAGCGCCCTTTTAATATTTAAAGCCAAAGTTTTGTGTAAATGTTTGTTGGCAAATCTGTTTGGTGGTTTATAGAGCAGGCAGGCAGGTCTACAAGCCGGAAAATGTAGCAATTTTCTAGATTTATTGAACTTTTCTGCCGATTGTAAGACTCAGTCGCCCAGTCGAACAGATAGCAGAAGAAGTCGCTGGTCCAAAGAGGTTTGGTTCACAGGAAAAAAAAATTGGAATTCCCCACTCGAACCGGTTCGGTTTAAAACCGGTTTGCTGATCAGTCATATACAAGAGCGTTAAAATTTCTGAGTTGTCGTGGCACCACAATCATTATACTATGTTTCAAAGATACATAAATGAAATAACATCCAGAAGAAAGCATACCCGACCCTATTAAGCAGCGGTCGGCATGACATTTGAGTTTGGTAGCAGTCCAACAAGCTTATCCGTCCCTATAAAGCAGCGGTGGGCAATGAAATTTGAGCTTAGGAACAGTCTCACAAGCCTATAAAGCATCGATGGAAATAAAATTTGAGTTTGGTAGCATTCCAACAACAATCTTCGGTCCTATAAAGCAGCGGTGGAATGGAATTTGAGTTTGGGAGCAGTCAAACAAGCATCTCCGACCCTATAAAGCAGCGGTGGGCATGAAATTTGATCTTAGGAACATTCCAACAAGCATCTCTGACCCTTTAAAGCAGCGGTGGGCATGCAATTTGAACTTGGAAACAGTCGAACAAGTATCTTCGACCCTATAAAGCAGCGGTGGGCATGAAAGTTGAGTTTGGTAACAGTCCAACAAGCATATCCGTCCCTATAAAGCCGCGGTGGGCATGAAATTTGATCTTAGAAACATTCCAACAAGCATCTCTGACCCTATAAAGCAGCGGTGGGCATGCAATTTGAGCTTGGAAACAGTCCAACAAGTATCTTCGACCCTATAAAGCAGTGTTGGACATGCAATTTGAGCTTAGAAATAGTCCAACAAGCATACCCAACCCTATAAAGCAGCGGTGGGCATGAAATTTGTGCTTAGGAACAGTCCAGCAAGCATCTCTGACCAAATAAAGCAGTGTTGGGCATGATATTTGAGCTTAGAAATAGTCCAACAAGCATACCCAACCCTATAAAGCAGCGGTGGGCATGAAATTTGTGCTTAGGAACAGTCCAGCAAGCATCTCCGACCAGATAAAGCAGTGTTGGGCATGAAATTTGAGCTTAGAAATAGTCCAACAAGCATACCCAACCCTATAAAGCAGCGGTGGGCATGAAATTTGAGCTTAGGAACAGTCCAGCAAGCATCTCCAGACCTTATAAAGCAGCGGTGGGCTTGAAATTAGGGTTGGGTAGCAGTCCAACAAGCATCTCCGACCCTATAAAGCAGCAGTTCGCATGAAATTTGAGTTAAGGAGCTCGACTATAACACAATCTGTTTCTTCTTAAGTTTGCATCTCTAGCACCTCTAGTTTGCAACCTTGAGAAAATATGTACCGCGCCTTCCCAATCAGCGTAGACGTCTTTCAATCTCTTCACAGAGTGGACTTAGACATAGGTTAGAGTGATCTTTTGGAAACACGATCACCGTAGTTTGTTTTTATAGTTGACAAAATGCCCTAAAAATGTATCTTTCCAAATTGTATGCTTTTATGCCACTGTCATCTATATGCGCCTTGCCACTGTTTGCATTTGCCCTCGCTTCCTTCCACTTCGCTGCAATCACAGCGCAAACAAAAAGTAAAAAAAAAAGATTAAAACTGCGGCAAACAACTTTGGCTTTATTTGCGCAAAACACGGGGAAGGTAAAAGTGCAGCATGGCTCCGCGGCTGCCTCGCCAAAAAACAATTATTTGCTTCTACGTGGCACTCGTACTTTATATTTATTCCAAAGCCAAAGCCAGCAGCTGAAGCCAAAGCACACAGAACGACACGACGGGCGAAATAAGTTGAAGCAGAAAAATGCCATCTGACACTACCAAGCGGACGCGAACGCGAACGCGGACGCTTCCAGCGACTGTTACATATGTCAGCGCGGGACGAGGGGTTGGGCGTGGGGTGGGGTGGCCAGGGCCACCTGTTGTTGTCGTCGTCGTCGTTGTTGTTGTTGCTAGCTATCGCTATCGCTGTTGCTGTCGTTGCACTTGTTCTACGCTATTTCCGTCCCCGTTGCCGACAGCTGGCACGGGCTCTCGTTTTGCACCGCAATTTCATTTCATTTCACTTTGCCAGGCGCTTTGTTTCGCATTTCGTTTTCATTTTGTAATTGAATACTTTAAGTGATTTTTGCTTTGACTTGTTTTTGGCTTTGGCCTGCTCCTAATTGACAAAACCGGAGTAGGGAGAAGGCGCAATTGACATTAAAATACTTTGAAAAGACCTTCAGAGTAAAGGTTTTTTTTTTTCGTTGTGTTTAATTTGATAAAGCGATGCAAATTTGAGGAAATTAATTAGCGTGACTTAATAGAGAAAAGTTTAGGTAGGCTACCCTACCAAGTTTATACATATATCCTGGCAGTTCGACTAATTTATCTAAATCTTAAGGTGGATCCAAAAAGATCTAAATGGAATGGATAGTTTTTGACATCCTCTGTTTAAATATATTCATTTTTCATATCCTTTGAATAATTTTCAGCTCCGTTGGATGATTAAAAGGATATTTTACAAATATGCAGCCCAAATAGATAGGGGAAATCATCCAATGGATCTTTTTATACCCTTGCAGAGGGTATATTGAAATTGTCCAGATGTTTGTAACGCATAGAAGGAAGCATTTTCGACCACATAAAGTATATATATTCTTGATCAGCATGACGAGCTGAGTTGAGATAGCTATGTTCGCCTATTTCTATGCTATCTTCTCCGTCAGTTTTAAAGCTATCTCGACCAAACTTTGAACGAAGTCTTCTTTGTCAAATACGCTGCACATTTGTCGGAACCGGCTGGATCGGATGACTATAACGAGTAGCTGCCATAGGAATGATCGGTCGAAAAACTAGTTCTAGTGAGAAAAACTTTTTTGTTTTAAATGGAAACGCCTCCAAGCTTTGCATTTCTTAGTTTGCTATGCTTTGCCATGATTTCACTAAGTTTGGTTGAAATCGGACATCCATATAGTATAGCTGTCATACAAAAGTAGAATCAGAAAAGTAGTCTTAGTGAGAAAAACTTTGTGGTTTTCAATGCAAACGTCTCCAAACTCCGTATTTACTAGTTTTCTATGCTTCTCCAGGATTATGCCAAGTTTGGTCGAAGTCAGACATCTATATAGTATAGCTGGCATACAAAAGTAAGGTTAGAAAAATAGTCTTAGTAGGAAAACTTTTTTGTGTTCAATGTAAACGCCTCCAAGCTTTGTATTTCTTAGTTTGCTATGCTTTGCCATGATTCCACCAAGTTTGGCCGAAATCGGACATCTATATAGTATAGCTGTCATACAAAAGTAGAGTCAGAAAAGTAGTCTTAGTGAAAAAAACTTTGTTGTTTTCAATGGAAATGTCCTTAAAACTGGCACTTATTTATTTGATATGCTTTCACACAATTCTACCAAGTTTTGTCAAAGTCGGAAGACTATAACGAGTAGCTGCCATAGGAACGATCGGTCGAAAAACTAGTTCTAGTGAGAAAAACTTTTTTGTTTTAAATGGAAACGCCTCCAAGCTTTGCATTTCTTAGTTTGCTATGCTTTGCCATGATTTCACTAAGTATGGTCGAAATCAGACATCTATATAGTATAGCTGTCATACAAAAGTAGAATCAGAAAAGTAGTCTTAGTGAGAAAAACTTTGTGGTTTTCAATGGAAATGTCCTTAAAACTGGCATTTATGTATTTGATATGCTTTCACACAAATCTACAAAGTTTTATCAAAATCGGATGACTATAGCATATAGCTGCAGTACGAATGATCGGTCGAAAAAGAAGTTCTATTGAGAGGAAATATTTGTTTAAGTGGAATCGACTCCAAATTTCTTATATGTATGTTCGTTTGTTAGGCTTTTGCATGATTCCACCAAGTTTGGTCGAAATCGAACATCATACAGTATAGCTATAGTTAAACATTTTTAAAGAACCTCACAGAAAACCCACTTTAAAAAAGGTTTTTTCCATTTCCATTTCTTAATAAATTTTTGTGATTACGCCATAAATACTGAACATTTGCTAGTTTGTTATGCCCAAGACCGACTGAAAATATGGCTTATGCAAAAATTCCAGGTATATAGTATGTATATATTTTGTTTGCCTGTCGTTCCAAGTCGTTTGCCAGGTACTCTTGTGTCTGTGGGCGAAGTTAGTTGCGTTTTTCTTAAACGAATTAGGTGGAGCTTATGATGCGCCCCCAGAACTACTTTATAAAGAAAATAAGAGAAAAAGAAAGAGGAAAGTTGTTACAGTTGGGGCCAACCATTAACTTAGAGATTTTATGTGAGTGTGTGCGCCTTTTTTTCTTTTGCTCCTGTTTCAAGATGAGTTCAGTCTAGAAGGTGTGTCTCTGTGTGTGTAGTGTTTACTTATTAATGAGTTTGCACACACACACACACACTCGAGTCAACATACTACACCACACATGAACACCCTTCACACCAATCATTTAAGGTACTCGTAGCATTTGCACATTGCGTCGTTTGCTACATGTGGAACAACAACGACACCTACACAGCTATCTGAGCGCCTGGCTGCCAATTTTATGAAACCGTCACATACAAACACACACAGATAGAACACACTGGCACACTGATACACCCACACACACATATATGTATATTTGTGGCTCAAACAAGAAGGTTTTTTTTTTCGTAGTTTCACTTTTCCTACTGCCCCTTTTTATACTCTGTACCGTAGGTACATAGAGTATTATAAGTTTGTGCAAAAGTATGTAACATCCAGAAGGAAGCATCTCCGACCCCATAAAGTATATATATTCTTGATCAGCATCAACAGCCGAGTCGATATAGCCATGTCCGTCTGTCCGTCCATCCGTCTGTCCGTCCGTCCGTCTGTCCGTCTGTCTGTCTGTCTGTCCGTATGAACGCACAGATCTCAGAGATGGTAAGAGATAGAGGTTTGACATGTATGGGACATATGCTTCTTATGTCTGCAGGCAGATCAAGTTTATTTTCAATTTTGGCCACGCCCCCTCCCGCCCCCGCAATATGGAAAAAACGTCATATCTCCCACAGTTTTGAAGATAGATGGCTTGTTCCTTCTGGACATATTTAGTTATTAGGATAACTTATCCATCCGCCAAAGGAATGAAGAAGATCGGATGAACGGTTTTCGAGTTATGATCAAAAGACAAATTTTCTTGGTACAGAGTATGTTATAGTCGGGCTTGACCGACTTTCTTTCTTGTTTTTTTTCAATTTCTACTGAAATTTTCAGCTGTGCAACTGTTGAGTATTTATTAGTCTGCACCATAAGCTGGTTTTATGGTCGTGTGTGTGGGTGTGTCGGAAGGGTAGAGGTCTTAGGAGCTCCCAGGAGGATTTACACTTGAATACAATTATGGTAAATGTATTGAGAGAACTGGAAGGGAAACCAATTTCATATTTTCAACCCACACATGCTCTCTTAGCTTTCATACTGAACCGCTGCAGTAGCTGAAAATCATTAACTGGCACATTCGGAATGCTTTACTGGATGTGGCAAACCCGTTTCTAATGCAGGTCTCTAATGCTGCTGCAGCCACGCGCAGACGAATTCGATTTGTTTCCACTTTTTGCATGTTTCAAAGGCCGCGTACTAAATTTAGCTCTGCCAACGGCAATAGCAACAACAACAACAGCGCCAACCACAGCAACAGCAACAGCAACAACAACAACTAATTGAAACAGATAAAGTAAACAGAAATCGTGTGTTGACTGTGACGCTGGCAGCGCAGCAGCAGATCTAAAGTCAAGCGCATTATTTAGCGGGGTAGCATTATGTATTTTTAGGCACGCGAATGGCAGCAACAACAACAACAACAACAACAGAGCTCTGGGGGTCTGGCTCTTATATTTGTGCGGCGATATTGGGAAACGTGTAGACTCCGTGGCGCAACGGTAGCGCGTCTGACTCCAGATCAGAAGGTTGCGTGTTCAAATCACGTCGGGGTCATTAGAGAAATCTTTTTTTTTTTATTTAATTTCGTTTGAGGAGTTCATTTCTATTACTTTTCTATTTGTCACATAAACCTACATTTAACAGACCAAAATCTACATTTATCTGACATGCAGAAGCTGTTCAGAAGATGAGAAATTGGCCCTTAGTCACACATACTTTGACTATATATTTTTGTATAAGTTACTTAAATTAACTTATGGGCTAATTCCACTGAGCAACATCTAACATCTTGAAGCAAAATGTTTTCAATTTCAATTGATTTAACAAACAAAACACTTGAAATCGTGAAACGATGCAGAGCTTTCCACCGTATTCTTAAATTGATTCAGAAACATGCCTTATTAACAACATCTGATAGCCAAGTACTGGTTAATCTAGCAAGATATAGACAGGAACAGTTAAATTCGACGTAGTTAGCCCCAAAGAATCTTCTTTGGAGGAACGATTACGCATAGGGGGCTTTCAGTAATCCCCAGAAGTTTCCTAAAGCTTATATTGTTGAGCAAATGTTATTTATATTTAAGAATACACGTTATAAAGTGTGATTTTTTCAAATATTTTCTTTTTGGCAACACTGTTTTTGTCAGCAGAGCTGTTTTTGAGTCCATGTCACTGTCAAACATGTTCAATTTGGTCTATAATTGAACCTTCAAACGACTTACAAACGAACAACGCATGGCAGATTATTGAATTATATTAACAAAATTCATATCGATTTTGATCGTGTGATATAACGCCTTAAGAACATTTTTTTTGTGGGGCAATGTTAAGGCGCATGTCCACACCGATAAGCCCGTAACAGAGCCTCTCATAGCAACAATTGGTAGGAAAACTAGTTTTAGCAAGAAATCCTTTTTTGTTTTCAATGAAAACGGTGCCAAACTATGTATGTATAGGTATTCTATACTTTTTATAGAAATATTCATTTCCGACCCCATAAACTATATATATTCTTGATCAGGGTGACGAGCTGAGTCTGTCTGTCCGTCTGTTTCTACGCGAACTAGTCTCTCAATTTTAAAGCTATCGAGCTGAAATTTTGCACAGAGTCTTCTTTTTGCTGCACTTTACTAATATGTCGGAACCGATTGGATCGGATGGCTATATCTCATAGCTCCCATAGGAACAATCGGTCGGAAAACTAGTTTTAGTATGAAAAACTTTTTTCTTTTAAATGGAAACGACTCCAAACTTTGTAATCGTAGGTTGTATATGTTTTTTTTATAATTCTACCAAGTTTCATTAAAGTCGGACAACTATATGGTATAGCTGCCATACAAAAGATAGGTCTAAAAAACAGTCTTAGTTAGAAAAACTTTTTTGTTTTTAATGGTAGCATCCTGCAATTTTGTACTTGTTTGTTTCACGTGCTTTCACATAATTTTACAAATTTTTGGCCAAATCGGATAACTATATCATATAGCTCCCATACGAACGATCGGTCGGAAAATGGGAAAAAGAGTCTTTATTTGAAAATATTTAAGCGAGCCGTTGCAAGGGTATAAAAACTTCTGCACAGACGAAGTAAGCTTAGCTTTCTTGTTTTTATTTAAACCGCTATGTTTAATGAAAATCAGACAACTATATGGTATAGCTACCATACAAAAGGTAGGTCTGAAAAGTAGTCTTAGTCTTGAAATTTGGTATATATTCATTTAATATGCTTTCATGCTTATACTCAGTGTGCCAAGGCTATAGGGCTGTCTGCACACAGTTCGAATCATGAGACGATCTCTACCGATCTCCTATGTATTCACCAAACTATCCAGAGAATGTGTCTAGTTTAATACCAGAAATATATCAGTCTCTAAAAACACTGAACTGGTTGCCCTTCGTATCCAAATCAATGCATTGAAATCATCCATTTCGCACAGGCATATCATAGGCTTGGGCAGCAGCTATTTGTAACCAGTTTAATACCAGTTGGCAAAGGCGGAAGCGAATTATCCACTGCAGCTGGCGTTTGCAACCAGTTAAATACCAGTTTCATAAGCAGGCGCATGGCACACACCTTTTTCCCATTCACATTGACTTGGCATTATCTTTGACTTAATCCTCTTGATTTTGTAGATTTTTTATACATTTTCACTTCAAATTACGTCTGCACCTAATCAACCTTAGCTTCAGCGGCTGCAGCTGATTCTGCACAAGATTCGCTTTCTGCCGCTGCCCAATTCCCCCGAATCTTGCTTTTTATACTCTGTACCGTAAAGTAAACATAAAGTATATATATTCTTGATCAGCATCAACAGCCGAGTCGATATAGCCATGTCCTTCTGTCTGTCCGTATGAACGCACAGATCTCAGAGATGGTAAGAGATAGAGGTTTGACATGTATGGGACATATGCTTCTTATGTCTGCAGACAGATCAAGTTTATTTTCAATTTTGGCCACGCCCCCTCCCGCCCCCGCAATTTAGAAAAAACGTCATATCTTCCACAGTTTTGAAGATAGATGGCTTGTTCCTTCTGGACATATTTAGTTATTAGGATAACTTATCGATCCGCCAAAGAAATGAAGAAGATCGGATGAACGGTTTTCGAGTTATGATCAAAAGACAAATTTTCTTGGTACAGAGTAGGTTATAGTCGGGCTTGACCGACTTTCTTTCTGGTTTGATACCAGTTAATTTCTAGATGCATTGCAACTAGTTGTAGGACAGATCTTTTTAAATTGACTCCTCCATATTATCCTCTGTATTAACTTGATTTAACTTGCAGCATTCTTTATAAATACCATAAGTTCATGGTACTTTTAACTCCGACCACCCTGTTAAATATTCGAAACTTACCTAACGCATTATACCCCGTTAGCATTGATAGCGATAATCCGATTTATACCAGACTTGTGACTTACTAAAACTTATATTTGCAGCTTACCATTTCCCTCGACTCTGGTGTAAACTTCTGATGTCTTTGCCAAAGAAAAACTTTTGCCCACACATGCAAGCAATGTAAGTTTCTTTTTTAATTAACTTAACATCATCATCATCAGCATCATCATCGGAAAAACAACGACAGCAAACTGCAGCAACGACAGTTGCAAAAACTTATTTAATTAAATTTCGCCATTGAAGCAGCTAATTAGATTTTTAAAGCGCCTTTCATTGGTGGCGTTGCCGATGTTGTGGGTGTTGGCTTCAGCTTTTTTTTATTTTTAGTGGGTAAGCTGACCATAAAATAGTTACAATTATGTTTACTTTGGCAGCGGTCTGCTGCGGGTTCAGGACCTAGCGCCAGCATAAATTTACATAAATTTTGTTGTTCCTTTTTAGGGGGCAACAAAAGAAGGTGGCCAACACAAAAATCGATAGAGCAAAATATGCAAACAAGCAGCAACAAATTAATATGATTAATTGACACGTTTGCCGCTGGGTGGCAAAATCAGCTAGAATTACGTAGACTGTCGGGGAAAATGTGAAATGGTGAACCAAAAAATGAGGCACCTGGCACCGAAATGTGCTGAATGTTAATATTAGCACTGGGTTTCTTTGTTATATAATTTTACTGTACTGAATTTTAAGTCACTGCTACAAGCTTTTTCCTGGAATATTAAGCTTTTTGCTGCTAGAAAGCAAGATTTGTTATCGATATGTTATCGATAAGCAAAGTGCCAGCAATAGAAATCCCATTTCATGAGGGTTAGATATCATGGTTTACTTCCGGAATTGACTATATACCGACTAAAGAGTTCTGAGTATCAAGTACTAAGCAGGGCTGCAAACCGGTTTTCAACCGAACCGGTTCGAAGCCAAAACTACAATTTAGAATATACTGTGAACCGAACTTTTTTAAGAATATTAGCTGAACCTGTTCCCAACTTAGAATTTCGGTACGGCTTAACAGAAATTCTAGACGTTAAAAAAATGTGCCCACTGCTTAGCGACTTCTATTCTGAGTCTTAAAATCGACAGAAAAGTTTTGCAAAAAAATCTAGAAAATCTTTAAAAATTAGTTATAAAGTTGCAGTCACAAAAATCCTCCGGATTGTATTATACTCGACTCCAAAACTTATTGAATAATACATAAAATAAAAGCAGTCTTACATTCTATTGGTAAGTTTGCTCACAAATTGAGATCCAAATTGGATTCTCCTCATGCGAACTTGTTCGCTGCTGCCATGCGAAGGTTTAGGAAAGATAAAAAGTCGGAGAATTCTCAACAAGTGGTGCAGTAGGCGCACATTTCATATTTAAATTAAAGACTTTCAAGCATTTATATAAGAACCGATTCTCTATCACTTGCACGTGCCACTTTACGTTCGACTTGCTGCGAAAACGCGTTGACCAAAGTGAGCAAAATCTCTACTTGGCAAAGTTTTCACTAATCGTAATCACTTAAAAAAAAACCAACGAAAAAGATTAATAACGAGAAAGCCAAGCTAACTTCGTCTGTGCCGAAGTTTTTATACCCTTGCAAGTGCTCGCTTTTATATTTTCAAAAAATACTCTTTTTCCCATTTTCCGACCGATCGTTCGTATGGCAGCTATATGATATAGTCATCCGATTTGGACAAAAACTTGTAGAATTATGTAAAAGCACGAGAAACAAACAAATACAAAATTGCAGGATGCTACCATTAAAAACAAAAAAGTTTTTCAAACTAAGACTGTTTTTCAGACCTATCTTTTGTATGGCAGGTATACCATATAGTTGTCCGATTTTAATAAAAATTGGTAGGATTATAAAAAAACATAGAAAACCTACGATTACAAAGTCTGGAGACGTTTCCATTGAAAAGAAAAAAGTTTTTCATACTAAAACTAGTTTTCCGACCGATTGTTCCTATGGGAGCTATGAGATATAGTCATCCGATCCGGTCGGTTCCGACATATTAGTAGTGTGCAGCAAAAAGAAGATTTCAGCTGGATAGCTTTAAAACTGAGAGACTAGTTCGCGTAGAAACAGACAGACAGACGGACGGACAAAGCTCAATCGACTCAGCTCGTCACCCTAATCCAGAATATATATAGTTTATGGGGTCGGAAATGAATATTTCTATGCGTTGCAAACTTCTGGCCAAAATTATAATACCCTTTGCAAGGGTATAATTAGAAATCAGCTGGAAAATAAAACGAGAGCGTAAGCTAAAGTCGGCCCTGCCCGACTTCGAAATACCCGTTACTCAAGGCAATTAGTGTTTAATAACCTCGTGCGGCTCAGATAAGTATGCAACGTTTTTTTAAACTCTGCCATTTATTATCAGATCTTTATGAAAATTTGTGAGATTGTACATATTGGCCACATGCCATATACTGCAAAATCTTAGCTCGATAGCTTACAAATTGTAGGAGATATTCAACATTTCAACATGCGGGGGCAGGAGGGGGCGTGTCCAAAATTTGAAACAAACTTGATCTGCCTGCAGACAATACAAGCTTACATCTAAAATTTGGTTGCTCTAGCTCTTCTAGTCTCTGAGATCTAGGTGTTCATACAGACGGACGGACGGACAGACGGACATGGCTATATCGACTCGGCTGTTGATGCTGATGAAGAATATATATACTTTATGATATCGGAGATGCTTCCTTCTGCCTGTTACATACATTCCCTTTTTACTTTACGAATAAGGGGTAGAAAAAATACAGAAAAAATATAAGCTGTGCTGTTTAATGAAATGACCGCCCACTGCGCCACGTGTTAAACTATAATTGAATTGAACATTAGCTCTCTGATCTAATGCAATTGCTGCAACAGTGTCTGAAGAACGGCGTATTCACCGATAATGCTGTCAAAGCAATCAGCCTTAGCTAATGTGTTAATAAATTGATTGTAAATTGATCAAATGGGATGAACAAAATGACAAGGGCAAGGACTTTATTCCACGAATTCCCTGGACTTTAACCGATTTAAAGTTCCAGCTCAAAAGTATTCAGTGCCTAGTGAAAATTGTTTCACTGGGCACAAAGGTGCGTTAAAAAACTGAAAATGACATGCTATATGTGGCATGTTCCCGAGTTGGGAAGTCATTCGTATAACAGTCGCTCCGGATTAGAAAACCAAGTTGATAACAATTATTGACTTACGATTTGCGATTCATGTTGATTCTCTGCCAATTGCCACTCAAAAGTACATACAATCCAGGGATGCAAACCGGTTCTGAACCGAACCGAACCGCTTATTCCAGCCGGTGAACCGAACCACAAACCGAACCGGCTTCCTTTAAGAATTGATGAACCGAACCCGAACCAGTAATTATATTAGTTTGGTTTGCATCCCTGATACAATCTATAGCAAATGTTGGCACAACCTTTGAGCTTGGATTTCAGCTAGTTTTCTGCCCCTAAATTGGTTATGAAATTTGATTGATTTGTTATTTTGAAGTCAGTCTGGTGTAAAGCATATGCTGAACCAAGTATTGTTAATTTTTCAATTTGTTATACAATACAAAACAAGCCCCACTCACCCTCCAAATACTGAGTGACATTTCATTTTGCCCTACAATTTGCTGTTGCTGTCAATTAGGTTGGTATTGAACCCGAACCCCAGACCACACCGCAGCAACACCAACGCACCGAAATCACTTCACCAATTCATGTTGACAGCAGGGCTTTTAAGTTGGCCAGGTAGATGGGCGCTAACTGGACTGGGTTGGGTGCACGGCTGATTGACAACGCAGCGGCGAAAATTGATGTCCCTTACACACACGACGGCGGCGACACTTTGAGGTCAGCTTAAAAAACACACACTCACACGCACACACACCAATTTTGGTCAGCAGCTGCAGCTCTTCTGTGGTGTGGGAGGGAAATTGATCATACATTTATGCAATATATTTGGCATCTAATGTCGAGAAGGTGTTGAAAATGTTGGATACATAATTCAATATGTGTGCAATGTGTGGCATGACCATTAAGTAGGCAATGAGGCGGTGAGTGTACCAAAATTTTTGTTTACTTATTTGGTGAATATGAAAAATGTGCTTGCATGATTATCGTAAACATATTTGGCGAGTAACAAAACAGCAGCTGGAAGACATTTGTTTGTCAAACCGAAGGTGGAGAAGAGAAGAGTAACTTTTCAGATAGTCTCTTGTTCAACTACGGACATTTGTAATTTAAACGCAATTAGTTTTCACTTTGGTAAACAATTTGCATTATTTTGTTGCCACAATTTGTTGATATTTTGCTGGTGTGTTTGGTTTGTGTTTGTGTTGGGCGCTGCCAAGGTAAAATTGAGGCGGCGGCAACGCAGTTCGCTGTTCGACATTGGCATTTGGGTGTTTTTTTTGGCTTTTTCGCTGGCAAACTAATTGGCACTTGAATGTGGGAATGTGAGGCCTAAACTTTTTGGGTCAGTTTGGAGTCTATATTGTCAAGCCTTGGCTTCAAAGTCCAATTCACACATTCTCACAACTGGGACAGGGGCTGGCCGACACAATTGTCCCTACAAGGACACACACATAGCTGCCATGTCAACGTCTTGGCAGAGGCTGCTGCTGCTGCTTGGGGAGAATATTGATCCGTTTTTAAAAATGCTCAACATGGTCAGGTGTGTGTGTGTGTGTGTGTGGCAAGAAAGGGCTTGCCTTATACTCGGCTCGAAATTATGAATTGTGTGTGCTTTGTGTTTGTGCAGGCCTCTGCGGCTGCGTCTTTGCACATTGCGTATACGCCATGTTTATTGATTGAGTTTTGAAAGAATGAAGGCAGGTTTACCTAATTTCAACATTCAAATGTGGTTGAACTCCAAAAAAATGTTGTGTACTCTCCAATTTATCCAATTATGCGACCATAATTGCTGAGGCGGCGTATACGCAATTTACTCAACCAACAACAACAGTTGTATGTTTAATGGACTTCAGTTTTAAGAGCAACAGTTTCCTGCGCTCAATGTCATCGACATCGTCACAATTATACCAAATTTCCGTGCGGATATTTAGTGTTTCTTTTTCACTCGCTCTCTCTCCTGCTCTCGCTCTGGTGAAAGTTCAATTTCGCATTCAATTTTGCCATTTGCACAAAAGCTGCATCAAAAAAAGAAATTGAGAATTCCCGCAATTTGAATATACTAGGTATGTATGTATGTTTGTGTGTATGTTTGTGTATACTTCCTTGCCGGAGCATATGACTGTGTTTGTGCTTTTATCGCAAACGACTTTGACTCTGGCGCCTGCGGGCAGAGCTGGTGTATTATATAGACAGTTCAACGATAACACCCACACACACACACACACCCACCCACTCAGTCATTCAGTCACCCAGTTCACTTGCTCTGTTAGGTGAAGAGACGTGTCAAGCATAAGTAATGTTTATTTTTTCAATATTCATGTAAAACATGCGAAACGAGCGGAACACATGAATATTTGCCGAAAAACGAAGAACTTCATTGACACAGTGGCACATATGGAAACCTAATAATCGATAACATTTCATTTAATTTTGTACAGTTTGTCTAAAGGCTCTTTTTGAGCACCGTTTCTTACCTCTGGAAAACAGCTAAAAACTGTTCAAATTTTCTTTTTTATACCCTTCCAGATGCTTGTAACGCACAGAAGGAAGCATGTCCGACCACTTAAAGTATATATATTCTTGATCAGCATGATGAGCTGAGTCGATATAGCCATATCCGTCTGTCCGTCTGTTTCTTTGCCATCTCCCCCGTCAGTTTTAAAGCTATCGCTAGCAAACTTTGCACAAATACGCTGCACATTGGTCGAAACCGGCCGGATCGGATGACTATAACATATAGCTGCCATAGGAACGATCGGTCGAAAAATTAGTTCTAGTGAGAAAAACTTGTATGTTTTCAATGAAAACGCCTCCAAACTTTGTACATCTTAGTTTGCTATGCTTTGCCATAATTCCACTAAGTTTGCTCGATATCGGACATCTATATAGTATAGCTGTCATACAAAAGCAGAGTCAGAAAAGTAGAAAAACTTAATAGGAATAAAATTGCATTAATTTAAAATAAATTAAAAATAAAAGTTTATCCTGTTTTTGAATAGCTCTACTCAAAGTAGGATATGGGATGGCTCTGCAATCATCTAGGTCCCCTTTTTCTCTTAACCCTTAACACTTATTTGCGATCCCTGCTTTTAACTACTTTTTGCCATTCCAAAAATGTTAATTTGTTTTCCAGAAAAATTGTCTATCGATTCGCAACGTCAGTTTTGCCAAACACACAGACCCGACTGATTGCTTTGATGATTTCTTGTTCGATGTTCGTCATTCTCTTTTTCTGTTTTGCAGGTTTTGGTGCGCTCTATTTTGTTGCAATTTTCTTTTCATGTGTAGCGATTCATTGAAATATGATTTTCTCCGTGTGTGTGTGTGTGAGTGGGCCAAACATCAAGGTAAAAGCTAACCGTACTGAAGCTGCAACAGCTCGAGTGCGTTTACACGGTTATCTGATAACTTAATTTGATTTGCTGTGCATTCAAACACACACACACACACACACACATAGACTAGCACACTTGCACTCAAACAATAGGGTGTGGATCTGTGGCTTTTTCACTCGATTGATTTGCGTTTTGGTTGTACACTGTTGGGAGCCGCTTTTGCAACAAAGGCAAATCAAAATGGAAAATAAACGCTTGGTAGACTGATCACTTTTTGGAAACTGAATCATTAAAAGTTGCTTCTAATTTATGACACAGTTTATTATTCATAATTTAGACAACTTGCACTTCATGTTTAGCATTTTGATGGCAAAAGTTCCATGCCCAACTTTTTTTCACCGCTTTTGTATGCCAAAAATGATCTGCGCCTGCAAAAGTTTGCAGCATAAACATTAACATTTTTTAATTAAAAAATATGTCAGAAGACAGCCAGCCAGCCAGCCCGCCGCTGCACGCGGCGTATGAGTGATGTGCGTTTTAATGTGCCCGGAGTGTGGAGTACGGGCCCCATCAAATATGCATAATAAATGACGGCTTCCCTTTTTCAAGCTGCACGCACAGACGCCATTTACAATTGGCGGCATAAATTATTTAAATTGTATTTTCATTTTCGTAACCGGCTCCGGTCACCTACAGCCTATGAGCGATTCCGATTCCGATTCCGAGTCCGGCAGTTGCATGCATGCACACATCCGGTCAATGAACGTGCCGTTGCCCGAGCACTGACATAATTTGGCCCCGGTTTGCCTTGAACGAAAGCAGCGAGAGAGAAGGAAAACGTAATTACAGTGCGTTGTTCTGGGCCAACTTCGATCATCTTAATTTTGCAAATTGAAAGCGGGTCAATAATAAGTAACGAAAAAACAGGGCAGCAGCTGCTGTTGAAGTTCAGCTTTGCTCAATGCACTTTTTGGCATAAACTTGCCGAAAAACATTTTTCCTTTTGTAAGTTTTGAACGGTGATAGCACAAAGTTATGTCTCAAAATATTATTTTGTAATTTTAAATCGACATTTTAAGCCACTTTGTCGTTATATAACAAGGTTTTTATAGCTAAACGAAACATAGTTTTGGCTCGTTTCAGTGGTTCATACCTAGTTGCCAACTTATCAAGCTTTTCGGAATCAACCATTCTACTTGTAGTATTTAAAACAGGGATGCAAACCACTCGAATATAAAGACTGGTTCGGTTCAGTGGTTCAGACAGTTTCTGAACCGCCGGTTCGGTTCATTACATGGTTTTTTGAGCTGACTGAACCGCGGTTCCGGTTCGGTTCAGTGGTTCACAAAGGTACATTATGATTTCTATTGTCATGTGACTTTTGCACACTTTCAAATTGAATTCCTATTTGAATATCTTTAAAATCCTTAGAAGATTGTCCCAAATATATTATTTCCGGATTCAAAGGATTCGTCTATTTGTTCCTTGAGGAACGATCTTCGAAAACAGAGAATGTCGGCTAGAAAAGATTAGAATAGAAAAGTGTAAAAACTCCCCTGGTTAGGATTGAATTAAGGTGAAGAAATATTACAGAAAATTCCAAATATTGTCCACTAGATGAAAGAATGTAGATTGATGGTATGTATATTAAGAGATCGGAGGGCAATTACAGAAGACTTGCAAGATTACTTGTTCTTAAATTGTCGTCAAGACATCCTTAAAAGTTCCGTAGAAAAATGATCCCGATTCAAATTCCCAAATTAATAAGTATCATTGGCTAGAGGAAAGCGAGTCCCGTCTTAAAACTCGTCAGAGAACTGAACCGAACCGAACCGTTTTTATTTGTGGTTTTCGGTTTGGTTCAGCAATTCTTAAAGGAAGCCGGTTCGGTTTGCGGTTCGGTTCACCAGCTGGAATAAGCGGTTCGGTTCGGTTCAAAACCGGTTCGGTTCCTGATTTATAACCCAACACAATATGCCAACTTGGTCCTTCGAGCCGGATATTGCGGAGATAATATTATAAAGTAAGCTGTAATAAACTCAAATCAATACACAAATTCGACGAAGCATTGGAAATATTTCAGGCAATGAATAAATTCATATTAATTGAAAAGTTTTAAACCAAAGAAGATACAAAGCAAATTAACAAATTGTTATTTTGTATGGAAATTAACACTAGAATGATATTTGGTTCTTGGTGTTTAGGAATCAACTGGTGCGCCGTGCTTTTGTTACCACTGCCTGAGCTGGCGGCCAAATGTTAGTCTTCTATGCAATGTGACCCCAAGATATTTATGAGCTGCTTTGTGCTTCATAAGCTGACCCTGAATGGCACGGAGAATGTGCGTATTTATTGATATATTTCATCTGGCAGCCATGCGCTTTTGTTTGCTGAACCTTTTCACGTACTCCCAGAGGGCATTTGTGACTGAGTAGATGCATTTGTTGATTGGTCGTGTTTTCAGGGAATGTTGCAATAAATGCGTTGCAATGGAAGGTAACTCGGATTGGAGACTCCCTGTGAAAAAGATCCAGCTAGATCTTCTTCTTCTTTGGCCTGATAGTTCGATCACAAACCGATTAACAGTCTCGGCCGCTGCACTTAGCTGTTCCAGATCGATCGGGATAGAGATTTTACCGCTTTGTACTTAAAATTGTTTATATGTTTGAAATTCCCAAGCTACTGTACTATTGACACCGTATTTTATCATGCAAAGCAAGTTTTTCTCACTAAGACTACTTTTCTGACTCTACTTTTGTATGGCAGCTATACTATATAGATGTCCGATATCGAGCAAACTTAGTGGAATCATGGCAAAGCATAGCAAACTAAGAAATGCAAAGTTTGGAGGCGTTTTCTTTGAAAACATAAAAGTTTCTCTCACTAAAACTAGTTTCTCGACCGATCATTCATATGGCAGGTATAACCTTTAGTCATCCGATTTTGACAAAACTTTGAAGAATTGTGTGAAAGCTTATAAAAGAAATATATGCCAATTTTAAAGAGGTTTACATTGAAAACAAAAATGTTTTTCTTACTAAGACTATTTTTCTAACCTTACTTTTCTATGACAGCTATACTATATAGATGTCTGATTTCGACCAAAGTTGGCATAATCATGTAGAAGCATTAAAAACTAGTAAATTCAGAGTTTGGAGGCGTTTTCATTGAAAACAAAAAAGTTTTTCTTACTAAAACTAGTTTTTCGACCGATCGTTTCTATGGCAGCTATATGTTATATTCATCCGATCCGGCCAGTTCCGACAAATGTGCAGCATATTTGTACCAGAAGACTTTGTGCAAAGTTTGGTCGCGATAGCTTTAAAGCTGACGGACGAACGGCTAAATCAAATCAGCTTGTCATGCTGATCAAGAATATATATATTTTATGTGGTCGGAAATGCTTCCTTCTATCAAAATTTTAATATACCCTCTGCAAGGGTATAAAAACTTATTCAATAAATGTCCCGAGTCGAACCCACGATTTCTTGCATAGTAGGCACACACATATACACACTACCCGCTGCACCACACCCATCCAATTCTTGGTTTATCTGGCACATAAGAGCTATCTAGATGATGAGAAATAGAACCTTAGTCTATACAAGCCATCAAAATTCGACTTTTTCCAGAATATTGAAGGGACTCTCTTTGATACTATCGTAAGTAGCACTCCTTAGGTTTGATATGAACTATCCTTAACAGTTCTACGATTTTTATACTCTGTACCGTAGGTACACAGAGTATTATAAGTTTGTGCAAAAGTATGTAACAGGCAGAAGGAAGCATCTCCGACCCCATAAAGTATATATATTCTTGATCAGCATCAACAGCCGAGTCGATATTGCCATGTCCGTCTGTCCGTTCGTCCGTCTGTCCGTCTGTCTGTCCGTATGAACGCACAGATCTCAGAGATGGTAAGAGATAGAGGTTTGACATGTATGGGACATATGCTTCTTATGTCTGCAGGCAGATCAAGTTTATTTTCAATTTTGGCCACGCCCCCTCCCGCCCCCGCAATTTAGAAAAAACGTCATATCTCCCACAGTTTTGAAGATAGATGGCTTGTTCCTTCTGGACATATTTAGTTATTAGGATAACTTATCGATCCGCCAAAGGAATGAAGAAGATCGGATGAACGGTTTTCGAGTTATGATCAAAAGACAAGTACAGAGTATGTTATAGTCGGGCTTGACCGACTTTATTTCTTGTTTTCAATGGAGATATACCTTTTTTCCATAAATATTCCATTTGTCTATAATATTGATCAATACCATCAGCATACTCAAGTAGCATTATGTCTCTGCGAAAGAGGGAGCAGATTAAAGCAGTCACACGTTAAGGTGTCATTCTGCCTAAAACCTCTGGTATCAATTGGCTCGAAAAGGTTCTTTCCTATTTGGACAGTGCTTTGTATGCTTCTCAAATCAATCTTTTGTTGCTGGTGTACCAAAAGTAAGAGTGTCAAATGCAGTTGGCTATTAGCCTTCCCTTATGTTAATTAACAGTGCAGTAACATACATGTTAGCATATAAACATTAAGTAAGCAGACCGTACTGATCAGAAATATATGATAAAAGATGCGTATTGAAAGGCCTGAAAAGTAAGCAACGTTTTTAACTAACATAATACCAAAGGTTTTAATCTTACAGAAACCTTTTGTCAAAAATTTTGAACTCTGAGAAAGCTCGGAAAACAAGCTAAAGTCAATGAAAAAATATCCGAAATATTGATTGCTTAACTTGAAATTTGCTGAGTAGTTGCCGCTCGCTGAATTCACATCGTTGGTATATTTCGGCCAGGCGCATGCCCCTCAAAAGTGACTGTAAGTTGTGCAAATGCACTAAACGCAGTCCAGCGGGAAATTACAATTGCAGCCTTAATGCATTTAGGCATTCGCCTGTGTGCGCCAGGCAGGTGTGCGTTTTAGCGACAATGCTGTTTACATTCACGCTCGCATACAACGTTGCCTGCTGCCGATGGCCGAAGGACATGGGAAATGCGTTTATCCTAAACGGGAAATGCCAGCCAAATGGAAAAACAAGAGCAACAAGGTTAAATGGTATACCAAATCGCCTTAAAGTGCACAGTGTCAACTGGCAGTCAAGTTAATGATACTCATTATTATCAGTTCTTATCGGCAGCGTTCACATTCATTAAAGCACGCACACGCACACGCCCCCCACTGAGATTACGTATACGCCCTGGGTAGCCTTTAAGTGTTTTTCGTGCCGTTGATGTCTCTTCTTAACGTCTTCAGACCCGCCTTTTAAGTGACAAAAATATCGCAGCATTGAGGCACAACCTTCACATTTCCCCCTCCAACCCCATCCCCTAAACCCAGCGAAGGCCCCAGTGTGTGTGTGTGTGTGTGTGTGTGTGTGTCTGTGCGCACTTAAATCTGTTCTTGTTTCAAGTATGCACGGAGCACATTTTAGCAACGGCTTTGGTTCATTTTAAGTGACTGTTACTTGGTTGGGAGGGAGCAGAGCAAAATGTAACTTGTTGCTCTCCACTTCTGCTTAACTTTGCTCTCAATGAATTTTATAGTTCGACATCATCATCCTTGTTCGTTGTGCACGTCCTTGCTTAGGCTGAAGCCAAAGTTTTGTATTGGCCTGTTGTGCAAAGGCCTGGCCGACGTTTTTTTTTTCACAATTGTTACTTTCCACTACGGCTACGGCATGTATTAATTTAGCAAAGTATTGCACAACTTTTATAGCACCTTTATTACAGCTCAAGAGATTTGAAAGTAAATGCAAAAGCAGCTTATGTTCCATAGGTGCCGATCCCCTATCTATTACCATATCTTAAAGTCCGAATATGAATGGTTAAAAAAAGAAGAAAAGACATTGTGAGATTTGTTGAGAACAGTTAGGAAAGATAGAAACTGCTGTATGCGCTGTATTATAGCTTATTTTTACAGTCTTCTGCACTTTGAGCAACATGAGGCTTCCATAGGATTTCGTGTTTTTTAAGAAGTAGTTAGGGTTACTCAATCTACACTCAAAGAAGACGAATCCGAATTACAAGTACAAGCCCTGTTCATGACACTGTAAGTACCCAAAAAAGATGCAAGATCTACCCAAAAATTACCCAATCGAACCTGAAATTCGGAACCTTAATTATTGATAAATTTTGGTTCGAAACAGCCAACTGAAGATCCCACAAAATGCTGAAAAAATTTCTCAAATTAAAGAAGGCTGGTAAAATTCAAGGTCCATAAATGATGCCAAGACTATCATTCTATAAGAAAAGTATTAGAACCAGTTGGGAATTTCAAGAACAGATTCATTAAAAATAAAATAAGCCATATGTATGACAATTTTGAACTCTATCCAAGATGTGCTGTACTTCAATTAAGAACGCGAATTTCTTAAATTTTTTGGCTTATTGTCAGAAAGACAAGTCTTTGATTCAAGAAGTTTTGTTCCTATTTCAATAATTTTACGTACTTCATTTAAGTACTACTAACAACAAAATATAACTGAAATTTGAAGTAAGAACTCTGACAGTTGTTTTTTATACCCTTGCAAAGGGTATTATAATTTTGCCCAGAAGTTTGCAACGCATAGAAATATTCATATCCAACCCCATAAACTATATATATTCTTGATCATGATTGAGTCGATTGAGTCTCTCAGTTTTAAAGCTATCCAGCTGAAATTTTGCACAGAGTCTTCTTTTTACTGCACACTACTAATATGTCGGAACCGACCGAATCAGATGACTATATCTTATAGCTACCATAGGAACAATCGGTCGGAAAACTAGTTATACTCTGTACCGTAGGTACATAGAGTATAATAAGTTTGTGCATAAGTATGTAACATCCAGAAGGAAGCATCTCCGGCCCCATAAAGTATATATATTCTTGATCAGCATCAACAGCCGAGTCGATATAGCCATGTCCGTCTGTCCGTCTGTCTGTCTGTCCGTATGAACGCACAGATCTCAGAGATGGTAAGAGATAGAGGTTTGACGTGTATGGGACATATGCTTCTTATGTTTGCAGGCAGATCAAGTTTATTTTCAATTTTGGCCACGCCCCCTCCCGCCCCCGCAATTTAGAAAAAACGTCATATCTCCCACAGTTTTGAAGATAGATGGCTTGTTCCTTCTGGACTTATTTAGTTATTAGAATAACTTATCGATCCGCCAAAGGAATGAAGAAGATCGGATGAACGGTTTTCGAGTTATGATCAAAAGACAAAATTTCTTGGTACAGAGTATGTTATAGTCGGGCTTGACCGACTTTCTTTCTTGTTTTAGTATGAAAAACTTTTTCCTTTTCAATGGAAACGCCTCCAAACTTTGTAATCGTAGGATTTCTATGTTTTTTTACAATTCTACCAAGTTTTATTCAAATCGGACAACTGTTTCTACGTGAACTAGTCTCTCAGTTTTGAAGCTATCGAGCTGAAATTTTGCACAGAGACTTCTTTTTGCTGCACACTACTAATATGTCGGAACCGACCGGATTGGATGACTATATCTCATAGCTACCATAGGAACAATCGGTCGGAAAACTAGTTTTAGTATGAAAAACTTTTTTCTTTTCAATGGAAACGCCTCCAAACTTTGTAATCGTAGGATTTCTATGTTTTTTTACAATTCTACCAAGTTTTATTCAAATCGGACAACTATATGGTATAGCTGCCATGCAAAAGATAGGTCTGAAAAACAGTCTTAGTTAGAAAAACTTTTTTGTTTTTAATGGTAGCATCCTGCAATTTGGTATTTGTTTGTTTCACACACTTTCACATAATTTTACAAATTTTTGGCCAAATCGGATGACTATATCAAATAGCTCCCATACGAACGATCGGTCGAAAAATGGAAAAAAGAGTATTTTATTTGAAAATATTTAAGCAAGCATTTGCAAGGGTATAAAAACTTCGGCACAGACGAAGTTAGCTTAGCTTTCTCGTTCTGATTGCTTGAAGAATAATTTCAGTCTTTTAATATCAAGCGAAAAAAAACTGTATAGATTTAACTCGAACAAAATTAAATTTAGAATGTCAAATTTTACCTAGAAAATAAGAAAATTCGCTGCTATATGATAGATTTGATGATTTACAAGCCTTGAGTTTAAATTTGAATAAAATCTTAATGGACTTTAGCCACAAATTATGGTGCTCCAGCTTGAACAAGTACTCCTAATCATTCAATGGGCTATGGTTCACTCAAAAGACACTTGAAATTCAAAGCAGCACCAATTTGCATATAATTTATTACATACATACATACATATGTATCCCCTAAGCAGCTCACCCACCAACCAACTGCATCTCAAATTGAAGCATGCTTCAATTGGCCCAATTCCAATGACGACCGTCCCAACAGACGGCAAGGCATGGCCAGAGCAGAGACCGCAGCATTTTACAGACCACAATGTGCCCAACGTTTGCAAAAATTGGCTTAGCTTTGATTAATTAACTTAAAACAGCTATTGACATACGTGTAGATGAGAACAGACACACACACACACACACACAGTATATAGACAGGGCGAGGAAGAGCTGCCGGACAGATGCGCTGCAGGCACACGGACATTGGCATTGGCATAAATTTAATTGAATTGTGTGGCGGTCTGGGAGAAGAAGGAGAAGGAGATGCAATTGCGTTTGCTTGTCCATTAAAGGTGGCAAAATGTATAACAACTTGTACAAATACATGTGTATAATATGCATATTGTAACAAAAGTAGTTTAAAAAGTCATTCAGAACGAGTAAAATATAAACTCTAGCTGTTCTGAGTGAATAATTGTGGAAAATTGCCACAAGCCAAAGCCAAATTAACACGAAGAACAAGTGAAGAAACCAGGGATGCAAACCTGTTCTGAACCGAACCGAATCGCATTCCAACCGACTTCCTTTCAGAAATTCTGAACCGAACCAAAAACCACAAATAAAAACGGTTCGGTTCGGTTCAGCTCTCTGATGGGTTTTAGTGGGAATCGCTTTGCTCTACCCAACGATTTTTTGGGAATTTGAATCGTTTCTCTAAGATAATTTTTATACATTTTGTTCTTCGGCCCTCTAAGCATTTAGCCAAGCCGCCGAACTCCTCATATACCTGTCATCAATCTGTATTTTTTCCCCTAGTTAACAATATTTTAAATTTTTTGTGATAATTCCTTACCTTAATTCGATATAGGACACAAGTTTTTATACTCTGTACATAGAGTATTATAAGTTTGTGCAAAAGTATGTAACAGGCAGAAGGAAGCATCTCCGACCCCATAAAGTATATATATTCTTGATCAGCATCAACAGCCGAGTCGATATAGCCATGTCCGTCTGTCCGTCTGTCTGTCTGTCCGTATGAACGCACAGATCTCAGAGATGGTAAGAGATAGAGGTTTGACGTGTATGGGACATATGCTTCTTATGTCTGCAGGCAGATCAAGTTTATTTTCAATTTTGGCCACGCCCCCTCCCGCCCCCGCAATTTAGAAAAAACGTCATATCTCCCACAGTTTCTTCTGGACATATTTAGTTATTAGGATAACTTATCGATCCGCCAAAGGAATGAAGAAGATCGGATGAACGGTTTTCGAGTTATGATCAAAAGACAAATTTTCTTGGTACAAAGTATGTTATAGTCGGGCTTGACCGACTTTCTTTCTCGTTTGTCATATAATATGATAAATAGGGTAGGTAAGATGCATGGTACATATTCTTTTCTAGCTGACATTCTCTTTTTTTAAAGGGCATTCTTCTAGGAACTTATAGACGAATCCTGGAAAACTTTGGACATTCTTCTAAGGATTTTAAAGTAAATATATCTTTGGATTATAGGAATTCAATTTAAAAAGTGTTCGAAAAGTCACATTTGTGAACCACTGAACCGAACCGAAACCGCGGTTCAGCTAGCTCCAAAAACCAAGTAATGAGCCGAACCGGCGTGTTAGAAACTGTCTGAACCACTAAACCGAACCAGTACTTATTTTCGAGTGGTTTGCATCCCTGGAAGAAACACTACGAAATGAAGAATGTCTGCACACTCAAAAAAAGAGATGTTAAGAATGTGGGTTAAGCAGTTCCTCAACCGAAAAATTGGCTTCACTTCAATATTATCTAAACCGCCAGATTATGACCTAGAAGATACATTTTCGGATAGTTTTTATGCCCTGTTCCCATTGAAAATGAGAAAAGGGCGATCATGATGTTGTGCGAATGTATGTAACAGGGAGAAGGAAACATTTCCGAGCCAATAAAGTATATATATTCTTGATCAGCATGAACAGCCGAGTCGATATAGCCATCCGTCCGTCCGTCCGTCCGTCTGTCTGTCTGCATGAACGCGTCGATCTCAGAGACTATAAGAGATAGAGCCACAAATTTTTGCATCAAGGTAGACTTATGCTGTACGCAGATCAAGTTTGTATCCCCAAAAAACCTGACCTCTAGAAATTCTAGACCTAAAAAGCCGTCAGATCCACAATTTTCAAGTTAGAGCCTCATGGTTTAGTATACATCAAGCTATGCCCAATATCTATCTATTCTGAAAAGTACAATCAGATCGGACAAAAAACACAGGAGTTATAAGCGAAACAGTTGAGCTGATAAGAGCACCCCCCAGTTGTTGGTCAGGACTATAAAAAAGTGTTGCCTACATTTAGGATGACATTTTGTTACAAAGAAATAAATGAAAACAAATGAACAGGGTATTTTGTGGTCGGGAAACTCGACTGCAGCGCCCTTACTTGTTTTTTTTGAGGAAATGGTCATAAGGTCACTTTTTCTAAGAGTTGGAAAAGTCAGTTGGGTCAGGTTCTCTTCGACTCTACAACATTAGAATAATTCAAGTTTAGTTAAGTATTCCTATTCAATTTCTCAAATTAACAGACTTTTTGAAGTGAACCAAACCGAACCGGTTTTATTTGGCGGCTAAAGGTTCGGTGCGGCACAGCTAAACAGATGCTGTTGCGGTTTGCGAGCTTGAATAAGTGGTTCGTTGCCGTTTGGTTCGGTTCAGTTGAGAACCGGTAAGCACAAAACAAGCCAAAGACTCAAAGAATAGGTTTCTTTAGTTGTAATTAGTTTTAATTGTTAACATTCTCACATCTTTAAGCACAATTTTACTCAGCTCTACCTCTTTTTTGGTAACTAACAACCTTGTTTAACCTCAAAATCCTTTTTGAAATTACCGAATTTGTGTAATCCATTTGGGATAATGGCGTATGAGTAAACCATCCGGCATTAACTCGGCATCTACTCGCAGTTTATCCTTGGCATTTAACGCTGTGGTTGTTGTTGTTGTTGTTTGTTGTGGTCTACCTCGCAGCAGCGCTTGTTGAATTATTTAAAAACACAAGTGCACCCCGCACCCAGGACAGACGACACCATCAAGTACAAGGATAATGCCAGGCAGGCGACGACGCCACTAAAGTCCTCTCTCTCTCTCTCTCTTTGGCAGCGGCAGCTTGATTATGTCTCAAGTCACTCCACTGGGCCCATCCACAAAAAAGAAATTAATTAATTTTTAAGCGTAATTAAATGCAAAGCAGCTCCGACATTGCTTTGTTGGCGCGTCCGTGAAGGCAAGGCTATTAGGCAAGGACGCGAAAAGGAATGAACCACCGAATAACTTGGGCCTAAGATTTATTATGTGGTTCTTTTTTTCTTCTTTCTTCAGTTTATAGCAGCTACCTGTATGCTATGACTAAAATAGTTTTGCTTGGCCTATTTTTGTTAAGGGTATCAAAACTTCTACCATTTTCGTAATTTCTTTTCCCAAAACAAATTTCTTTCGCCTGGCAATTAAAAATTCCACTTGAAACCCCGAAAAAGGTTATCCACTCGAGCGCTGTTAATGGGACTTCGATTCGTGTTGTGTGTGTGTTTGTTGTGTGTGTTTTGCTGCAAATGATTTGGCAAAGGCGAAAGTCTGCCATTGACTTTGAATTTGGCATGGCCAATCAACGCCCGAAAGTGGAACCCGGGATTGCCAGCTGACAGCAGCAAATACAACAACAACAATAAAGCTGCCAAATTCGCATTCAATTTTAATGCCTCGTTTCGTTTGGTCAATTTCACTTTTATGCCTGCCGTAGTCATCGGTTAAATGCCTTTCGCTTATACATACATACATACAAATATATAGTATACTATATGTGTGTTTGTTTGGTGCTGGTGCCAGTATGTATGCTTGTGTTTATTGTAAATCTAGACAACATTTTCGTGTTGGCTATTTTTAGGCCCAAACAATTACGCCGGCTGAGGCGTTGGCGCCCGCTCCAGCTCATGAATATTCACTGCCAAATGGACAGCGAAATCGAGCGATTAAGTTTGGAAAATCATTAATATGCAGTAGGCAGGCGAAATCACGCATAACAACAACAAAAAATGGGGAAAATGGGAAAATTTCACAAAAGCTCTACCTGTAAAGCCCCGTGTCCAGCTGTGAAGTAGCTAGAAGTACAGTACAATTTTCATACCAAAATGTTGAAAAGGAAAGCAAAAGTATAAACTATTTCAACACATTTGTATGCAGCCTTTGGTAAATGTTTCCATTTTCTAAAGTTTCATACCGAGGTTCTTAGGTCTTACAATTGCTGAGAAGGACTAAGAATTGACCTACCGAGATCTTCATTCAGCCATAATTACCTCTGTACCTACTCAACGCACACAGGATGGGTGACTAATGTCCAATAAAGTGAGACTGGTGCGAAATTTGTTCACAATAGCTTGTTTAGCCTGTTCAAAGGGTCTATTCATTGCATTTCTCACAGAGCACGAATTTTGAAACATTTACATGGTGAAATGGCAAACCTTACGGAGCATTTATGATGTTAAGAATCACGCGAGAGATGTCAGAAAATGTACACTGAAAAACCAAATAGCTAAAAGAAATCGATCTTTATTTTAAAATATGAAGAAACCGAGAAAGAGAAACATAGAAAACGAGAAAGCGAAGCTAACTTCGTCTGTGCCGAAGTTTTTATACCCTTGCAAGTGCTCGCTTAAATATTTTCAATAAATACTCTTTTTTCCCATTTTCCGACCGATCGTTCGAATGGGAGCTATATGATATAGTCATCCGATTTGGCCAAAAATTTGTAAAATTATGTGAAAGGAGGTGAAACAAACAAATTCCAAATTTCAGGTTGCTACCATTAAAAACAAAAAAGGTTTTTCTAACTTCAGACCTATCTTTTGTATAGAAGCTATACCATATAGTTGTCCGATTTTAATAAAAATTGATAGGTTTTGGTAAAAAAAACATATAAAACCTTCGATTACAAAGTTTTTGAGACGTTTCCATTGAAAAGAAAAAAGTTTTTCATACTAAAACTAGTTTTCCGACCGATTGTTCCTATGATAGCTATGAGATATAGTCATCCAATCCAGTCGGTTCCGACATATTAGTAGTGTGCAGCAAAAAGAAGACTCTGTGCAAAATTTCAGCTCGATAGCTTCAAAACTGAGAGACTTGTTTGCGTAGAAACAGACAGACAGACAGACGGACGGACAAAGCTCAATCGACTCAGCTCGTCACCCTGATCAAGAATATATATAGTTTATGGGGTCGGAAATGAATATTTCTATGCGTTGCAAACTACTGGTCAAAATTATAATACCCTTTGCAAGGTTATAAATATTGGTATCTAATCATAATCATTATAGGTTAGCACTTATATGTCAACACACCTTTTGAGTACGTGAATCCGCTCGTCTAACAGTAGACAAACCCTTTGAATTCACATTTCGAATGTCATATATTTTAAATCCAACAAATCGAATATTAAACTGAAATCAAATACTCAGAAAAAAGTCAAGAACTTTGTACAATAGGTGTGAATAGTCCAGTAAGTGCGAAAATACTTGATTCAAGTACAGAATTCTTGTAGCAAGTACAACATTCTTAATCCCGATATTCTTAATTTAAGTCTGTTTTGGCATATTGAGTAATTTTTTTACAATTTCAAAGATTTTATCATTATTTTATTCTGTAATAGTTTTAAGTCAAGCCCGATTAAGTCTTACGATAAGAACAATATATGCTTTGTTTAAGACTAATAAATCTTAGAGTGAACAGCAAAACATTTTTGGAACTAGCTAAGACAATCCTAAAGTAAAGTAAAGCTTTTCCAATTTGTTCTTGAAAAAAAAAAAGGGATACAAATATTTTAGGTCCATGAATTAACCAAAGTCCAAATAGTAATACAGAAATAGAAAAACAGAAATCTACCATCATTCCAAAAGAAACAAGAAAAAAAGTCGGTCAAGCCCGACTATAACATACTCTGTACCAAGAAAATTTGTCTTTTAATCATAACTCGAAAACCGTTCATCCGATCTTCTTCATTCCTTTGGCGGATCGATAAGTTATCCTAATAACTAAATATGTCCAGAAAAAACAAGCCATCTATCTTCAAAACTGTGGGAGATATGACGTTTTTTTCTAAATTACGGGGGCGGGAGGGGGCGTGGCCAAAATTGAAAATAAACTTGATCTGCCTGCAGACATAAGAAGCATATGTCCCATACTTGTCAAACCTCTATCTCTTACCATCTCTGAGATCTGTGCGTTCATACGGACAGACAGACGGACATGGCTATATCGACTCGGCTGTTGATGCTGATCAAGAATATATGTACTTTATGGGGTCGGAGATGCTTCCTTCTGCCTGTTACATACTTTTGCACAAACTTATAATACTCTGTGTACCTACGGTACAGAGTATAAAAAATGGATAAAACCGGAGCTGCAAACTGGTTTAGAGCCAAACCGTTTCAAGCCCGGAGTCACAACTCTTGTTAAACCAAGCCAAGTGTGCTTAGACAGCTCAACCTGAACGCGTTCCGAACCAAGCTGTACTCCAGTCTGGAACCGAACCCCTGAGAAACGGTTCGATTCGGGATTTTCTGGGGGGATTGCAAACCCCACCATGATCCAGACACCTTTTATTTTTGACTTCTTCAATCTAAACCCGAAAGGGGTCCATGAATAGAAAGGTATGTAAGTTGAATTATCAAAAGTCAAACTAGTCTTTTTTGTTCAAGCAGGATTCGAAACCAAAACTTCGGCTTACGGGTTGGGACCTTGGACCTTGGACTTCATAATGCATAAATGATGCTTCTGCAGAATTTTAGACGATTGCAGCCTCGGTTCCGAAACTAACGTCAACAAAAAGTATAGATATTCTAAGATCTGACACACTTCCTAGAAGTCAAAATTTTGCTAGAGTCTCCTGGGAAGTATCATTAGAGCCTTTGATGTCAATAGTAAGAGACCAGCGGACTTATGAGCCCTACAGTTTTAGACATCTTTTCAATGTCAACAGTTTAAAGCTATATCTTTACTGACTTTTTCAACACTTAATTTACTTTATCTGATCTACGAAATGGGCTAGTCAAAAAAGCGATTTTTGAGGCGTAGATCATGCGGAAAGGCCATGAAGTTGATGTCTATAAGTGTTAATTTTTACTTACACATAACTGCCAAATATAGTTAAAGAATAGTGCAGCCTTGAGTCTTACCTGAAAATGAAAGAAATATACACAGATTAGAAGATATTTAGGCCAGCTTAAAAGTATTTTGTGTTACCACAAAAGTTTTCTTATTCTATCCACCATTATTTTCTTGATTTATGCACTTGAAAGATTATCATCGACAGACATCATCCTCATCATCATCATCATCATTCTCCACAATACCACGCGCACATTTTGTGTCTTTTCAATTGTTTATAAATCGTTAAATTGTTGCTGCACATCAAAGCGGACACAAAGCAGAGCTGTTTCGTTGTTTTGTGAGCGAAACAAAGGCTAAGTAAGCAGTTTACAGCATTTTGTGCGAAATGCATTTCAAAAACAATTTTTAATAACTCAGTGTGGCGCTGTCATAAGCAACAACAACAAATGGGCAACCACAGGCGGCAACAACAATAACAATTGAGTCAATTTTCGCATTTCAAGGTCGCTGGCTGTTACTTTGAGTGGGCACTGTGAAGAGCCACGGCGAAAGGAAGCGCGCAAGGGTACATATTGAGTTTGCCCTTATTCTGCCTGACTGTCTCTCTCTCTCCCTTTCTGTCTCTGTCTTTTGCTGGCAGCATAGGAATCCCAAATAGAACATTTTGTTTATTGCACTTGTGTATTTTGGTTTGGTTTTCATCAGTTTATTTTCGGTCCATGAATTATTCAGTTGTTGAATTTTTAATATTTGGAATACAATAACGTATTATTAAATGTACATACATGCATACATGTTATTTATGTATATGTAAGAGCAACAAATTACGTCTAAAAACGTATACAAACAATGTGTGTGTGTTTTTTTTCACTGAATTAAGTCAAACACGCTGCGTATACGTAATGTGAAATTAATTGCTTACTGTGGAATTTGGTTGTAAAAGCTTAAATTGTTTCAATTGTAGCAATTTTGCCAATTTCAGAATGGACACACTTAACGGAATGGATACGAAATGCTGTTCCACATTTCTGATAAATATCAAACAATAAAGCAAAAACATTTTATGCTGCTGCTTATAATTTCCAATAATCAATCAAAGCTGATACATTCTGGTGCATTTAATTCATAGCATTTCTACACTCAACAAAATTACAAAACAACATTCCTTGACTCTCTGAAAATGATTAAGAACCTCATTTTTGTTACCCACAAATGAGTTCGTGGAACTGGGACACCATTAACTCGTTTTCTAGGGTAGAGAAGAAAAATAAAACTTTGTTTAAAACAAGAAAGAAAGTCGGTCAAGCCCGACTATAACATGCTCTGTACCAAGAAAATTTGTCTTTTGATCATAACTCGAAAACCGTTCATCCGATCTTCTTCATTCCTTTGGCGGATCGATAAGTTATCCTGCTAACTAAATATGTCCAGAAGGAACAAGCCATCTATCTTTAAAACTGTGGGAGATATGACGTTTTTTCTAAATTGCGGGGGCGGGAGGGGGCGTGGCCAAAATTGAAAATAAACTTGATCTGACTGCAGACATAAGAAGCACATGTCCCATACACGTCAAACCTCTATCTCTTACCATCTCTGAGATCTGTGCGTTCATACGGACAGACAGACGGACGGACGGACGGACGGACAGACAGACGAACATGGCTATATCGACTCGGCTGTTGATGCTGATCAAGAATATATATACTTTATGGGGTCGGAGATGCTTCCTTCTTCCTGTTACATACTTTTGCACAAACTTATAATACTCTGTGTACCTACGGTACAGAGTATAAAAAGTACAAGACTCATTTGTGTAGTACAGATCGCGTGTCGAACCATCTAAGAAAATCATATGGAGCGTGCATTCTTTTTTGAACAATTGTTGCTACCCAATATCATTGAGACAATTCAGCAAACGTATACATAAACGATCTTCTGACACCTGATTGAAATATGTACTTGTGATAACTGTTTTAGTTTTAGATAACACTAGCTGAATACCGGGCGTCGCCCGGTAAGCTTTAAGCGCTTTCATAGATATACAGGGTGCGCCATCTAAAGTGTCGGTATGGCAACAGTGAATAACTTTGGCATTTACCAACCGATTGCTTTTGTTAGACATGTTTTGGAAACATCAATCTAGTACAATTTTGACCATGGAACGCTTCACACCAAAACAACGTGCCGAAATAGTGACGCTGTTCATCGAAAATAATCGTTCAATTGTGCTAACTAATTTTGATGACCGATGAGACGCTTTCTGGTGGTGTTAATAAGCAAAATTGTCGCATATGGGGCACGGAAAATCCACACCGCATCCATGAAATACCTTTACACGACCAAAAAGTGACTGTTTGGGCCGGTATCACAAAGAGGCGATATTGACTGGCCAGATTTGACCGCCCCAGACTTCTTTTTGTGGGGCTATTTAAAAAGCAAGGTTTACGCCAGCGATCCACAGACCATTGAAGAGCTTAAGTCCAACATTCGTGCCGAAATCGCCACTTTATCGACTGAGACGCTCGAAAAAGTGATGGAAAATGCCGCAAAAAGGGCACATTTTGTTGTGGCCAATAAAGGCGGCCACTTGATTGATGTTGTGTTCAAAAAGTAGTCGAAATAAAGGAACAAGATCAACATATAGCAATCGGTTGTTTGTTTTTATATTTATTCAGTGTTGCCATACCGACACTTTAGATGGCGCACCCTGTACATATGATTATTTTTGGACCTTAGAAATTTTCGCTCGCAAGCGTCTAACCATTCCGTAATCGTTCATCGCAATCGGATGATCGGTATATTTTTTTTTTTTGCAGAATTCGCGATTTTTGGTTCATTTCCCCCCTATTACGTCAACTTAGAAACCTTAGCCGGCAAGCGTTTAACCAATCCCCAATGTTTCAATCGGATGAACGGTTGAATTTGGCAAATTTCGCGGTTTTTTTTTTACCATTTTCCGCCCACTTCTTCAACTTAGAGGCCATCCCGGGCAAGCACTTAACCATTCTCCAAAGTTTCTTCGCAATCGGATGAACGGTTTAATTTTTGCAATTTTCGCGGCTTTTGCACCAAGTCACAGACATGAGACATAGCCTATAACAATTTCCTGATCGACATGAACATACTGTGAAAAATTTGTAAAGATCGGTTCAGCTTATCGTCTGTTTCAAGACGAACCACCGTCTATCATTTGGTCCTGTCGATGTTCAGGCCAGCAGCCAAAGTTGCCAAAACTGTTTGGGAATTTCAAAGCAGCATGTGCCAAAAAATGTAAAGGCAACGCCAAAAACAGTTAGAAGCCTTTGAGTGTGTGTGCGTGCGTCCCCCATGGTGTGTGTATGTGTATGGTCATTCTATGTCATGTAACTTGTATTTTGGCATATCTTTGCTTTAAAAAAATCGCAGAAATAATTGGGACCCCTTATTTTAAAGCTAAGAAATGATACTCTTTGTCACAACACAGACGAAAAGATTCCCCCTAAAACCAGCCCAAAAAAAGGTCAGATATGCCTTTTAGGCAGTTTTAAGATCAAATAACCAAAAAACTAGACGAGAAAAAACATTTCCATAAACAGATTCGGGTTGAGTAGACCAAATCATCTTAAGCATGAGCAACCCTCGAATATAGTGGACCTTGTTGCACAGAAATGTGAATGGAATAAGCTTTGAAATACCAACAAACTCGCTCTGTAACATCTTCAAAAGTAATCCATAGAGAGTTTTATTTGGCTTACATAGTATTCTAGCTCCTTCATAAAGAGCCAAGAAGACCAAACCAAACACACTTGCTTACCAACCGGTTCTGTACCTAATCGAACCATAAACAATTACATACATATGTACTTAAACCGTTAAGAAAACTTATAACTTTCATAGCCGTTCATTTCCCCTCACAGCTGAGTTTGAATTCACTCTTTTTCTTCCAGTGTACAGACCCAAATGAATGATTTTGCTTGAAAGCATTTCTTATATTTGCCGCTCTTATAGTTTTTTGTGTCTTTTTTGAAAAGTTTAGCAAAAGCGTAAATAAATGCCGAATAAAACACATGGCTATGGCTGTTGGCCTTTTAACACACACACACACACACACAGACACTTCTTTACCCCGAAATTTACACAGGAAGCACTTTGTATACTATGTACACCTACCTGGGGTCAGTGGGCAGCCGTCACTAAAATTAAAAGCGCTGAAGATATAAAACGAGGCAAAAAAACAAAACGAAACAAAAATTACTGGGCAATAAAAATAAAGCATTTCACTTGTATCTCATTCACTTTGATATGGACTTTAATATCATTGAAATTATAATGATGTGTGTTTTAATGTGCAACCATAAAATGAACAGAAGACCTAATTTTTCTTCAAGGCAAACACAGTTCGCTTGGTCACCTAATCCCGCCACCCCCTCCTTCAACCACCAACCCACCGAAGGGCGAGCAATATATATTCCATTTTGGACAGCCAAAAGTTGCCCTTATTTTCGACTTGTTCAATCCTCCAGCCAATTTGATTATTTATGCTACGTTTACGTGTTGATTTCATATATATGCAAATAAGGCAAATAAGTAAATAAATATGTATCAAGAAGTGGCCATGTGGAAGGTGGGTGAGTAACTATCGATCGCTATGGTTGGGTCTTCAATTAGATTCAAGACAAACCGTAGAAAATCACCTGCACATTTATAACTGATCGGTTGGTTTCATCTTCGTTTAAGTAAAAATAATGTTACTGGTTTCCAAAATTCAACTAAATACCGAGCAATGCCGTACTCGAAGCCAAATGAAAGGTTAGTCTATTCCCATCTATGAAATATACAAGACTGGACCCGGCTGATCCGTTAAACCGTTTGGTATTTTAAAAATCAAGTCTGTTTCGTTCTTGGGTGTACTTAAATTGAGTACGAAACAGTCTAAAACCAAAAAACGCCTGTTAATATTATTGAAATGAGAACAAGCGTACTTGAATCGAGACCAGTATGTACCAGGGATGCAAACCGGTTCTGAACCGAACCGAACCGCTTATTCCTGCTGGTGAACCGAACCACAAACCGAACCGGCTTCCTTTAAGAATTGCTGAACCGAAGCCGAAACCACAAATAAAAACGGTTCGGTTCGGTTCAGCTCTCTTACGAGTTTAAGACGGGAGTCACTTTCCTCTAGCCAATGATACTTATTATTTTGGGAATTTGAATCGTTTCCCAAAGACAATTTTTCTACATATCGTTCGACTCTCTGCATTCTTACCATTGCCGGAACTTTTAAGGATGACCTAACGAAAATTTAAGAACGAGTAATTCTGCAAGTCTTCTGTAATTGCCCTCCGATCTCTTAATATACGTACCATCAATGTACATTCTTTCCTCTAGTGGACAATATATGGAATTTTCTCTAATACATTCACCTTAATTCAATGCTAACCCGGAGAGTTTTTATACTTTTCTATTCTAATCTTTTCTGGCCGACATTCTCTGTTTTTAAACATCATTCCTCTAGGATCTTATAGGCGAATCCTTTGAATCTGGCACAATAAATTTGCGACATTCTTCTAAGGGGTTTAGAGATATTCAAATGGATTATAGGAATTCAATTTGAAAGTGTGCAAAAGTCACATGACAATAGAAATCATAATGTACCAGTCAGTCAGTCAAAAAACCATGTAATGAACCGAACCGGCGGTTCAGAAACTGTCTGAACCACTGAACCGAACCAGTAATTATATTGGATTGGTTTGCATCCCTGGTATGTACTATTGATAGTACTATGGATAATTCAAGAGAAAGCGAGCTCTAAGTTCAAGTTCAAAATATGTTAAATGGAGTACAAAATATACTTAAAATATTGACTCCAAAAAGTGTGCTACGGAATATGCGAGTTATATTGAAGCGAGTCTGTACTTAAAATTCACAAATGGTTATAACCGTTTTGTTACAAAGTGATGGTAAATTTTAGTAAGAAAGTAATTCTAACTTGTTCTTTGGCTATTTTATTGGCCCTTGGGTATTTCTGACCTCTTGGTATAGAACAAATTGGGAAAATATAGAACAAATTGGGAATTTTTCGGCCTCAAACCAAAAACATTTTCTACTTGTTTGAAGTGCTGTTATTTTCTTCTTATTGTCAATGATGGCAAGGGTTTTCTTGAGTTGAAAAGTATGTAATTGTTATACCGATACATTTCAGATAGGCAGTTTTAAGGTTAGCACATGAAGATCATGTAAGAGAAAGTGCAGTGAAAACCAAACTTCAAGCCATGGTATGGTGGATGAATTCCTAATAACATGCCGAGACTGTGTCTCATAGTATTAATGTCAATACATACGGCTCCAATGGAGAGACATCCATTTCCGCACGGTCCTTGGAGAGCTTTAACAAAAGATCATGAAATGGCGAGTATCTACTAGTTATAAGTAATTAAGCACTACTTAAAGTACAGGGTTGCCCATATTCGACGGACCCATCTGGCAACGCCATAACTTTTGACAGAGATGTCAGATCGCTTAATGACATACCGCGTTTGAAGCGTCAGTCCAAGCAGATTTTTACCATGGAACAATACACGCCACGCGAGCGCTCTGAAATAGTTGAAATTTACATTCAACAGAACAAGTCAATTGTGAAAACTCATGAACTCACACGATGAAGCCCATTTCACATTGAATGGGACCGTAAATAAGCAAAATTGCCGTATTTACGCCACTGAAAATCCTCAGGAGATTCAAGAAGTGCCTCTTCATGACGAAAAAGTCACTGTTTGGTGCGGCGTTAGTGCGAAAACGGTCATTGGGCCGTTTTTCTTCCAAAATGAAAATGGCCATGCTGTTACCATCAACCAGGAGCGTTATCGCGACATGATGACCAATTTTGTGATGCCAATTATTCGTCGAAAGCGTATGAGGCAGTTCTGGTTTCAACAAGACGGCGCTCCACCGCACACAAGTCGCATAACAATCGATTTTCTGAAGAAATTGTTTCCGGGCCGTTTGATGTCGAAAAGTGGTGATTTGGACTGGCCACCGCGTTCGCCCGATTTGACGCCGCCTGACTTCTTCTTGTGGGGATATTTGAAGTCAAAGGTTTACGTTAACAAGCCAAGGACCGTAGAAGAGCTCAAGGATAACATTCGTGAAGAAATAGCCGCTATTCCGGCCGAAATGCTGCAAAAAGGGCACAATACGCCATCAACGCCAGAGGCGGCCATTTGAGAGATATCATATTCAAAAATTGATGTAAACAAATCTACTTGGAACAAATTAAATGATTAAGATTGCCAACCGCCAAATTTGTATTTTTTTCTTTGATTTTTTAAAAAAAAAACATGGGTCCGTCGAATATGGGCAATGTACATTGGGAATATGTACATTGATTTCAAACTAATAAGATCAAAAACATCCTAGACCAGGGTTGCCCGCGCTACATACGCTTCAGGCGCATTTGGTGTTGTTTTGCATTAAGCGTTAGCCGAGCGCATAGTAAAATTACAGCAACAACTTCGTAAGAGCTTCTCTACTCTCTCACTCTCTTATGCCTTTTCTCCTTCGTTTTCTTGTGGTTGTTGTTGCTTCAACAAAATTTGCGCTACCATTAGGTGCTGTTAGGCATCCCTGTTATAGACTATCATCGAAATGGAGGAGATTTCGAGAAAGAAATTATTCCTTTACTTCTTCAAATGAAGCTTTTCGTTTCGATTCGGATTCTGGATTCTAGTTTTAAACAGGTTTCAGTTCCTGGATCGATTTTGAGCATCTCAAGAACTCAGACCGGTTCCGGATCGGTTTGCACATTTGAAGTGTCACAACTTTTTCACAAGCTAAAGCTTTGAACAAGGCACACACACTACCTGCTGCACCTCCACCGGTATCCAAAAAGCAGGCTGGCCATTCAAAGAGTTCTAAGATAGACATCAAATTGAGGCCCTTGTTGCTCTTCTGTAACTCAAAATACAAACTAAATGACCAAATTTTGTGGAAAATTTGAAGAAGAAAAAAGAAAAGAAAATTCAATTGGGAAGAATTCCAATTTCTAGCAGATGTTGACTGGTACTGAACCAGTTCTAGCAAGCCTTTTTGTTTTGGTTATTGGCTTGCCAGACTCTTCACACACACACACACACTCACACTCACACCTGACCCGCTATTGAACTACATTATTTGGGGTTTTCTTTCGAGTTCATGGAAATGTACATACAAGCAAATGTATATTTCCATCTCAGCTGAGGCCTCACAATTCAATTAATTTCAACTGCCAAACAATGGAGGTCGTAGCTAATTGCCGGGCAGGGGGGCCAAATGTAATCAAGTCTGGGGAAGGGGTTAGCCATAACAAAACATCAACTTGATTTACATTTACTTAGCCAAACACTCACACACACACACACACACCCAGAGCCAGACAGACAGACAGCAGGCGAGGAGTGCACCCAGAACAGATGCATCAATTATAAGCCCAACAAATTTGTCTACATTTGGTGTACCCACAGAATTGCTGACACTAAGGGTACGGATTTGGGATTGAGTGGCAATCAGAGTCAGACAGACAGGCAAACAAACAAACAGGGAGGGACCTCGAATCGCTTAATCGAATTATGCAAGTCAACGATGGAACGAGGAACGACAAATGCAAATGCACATAACTGGATTAACATATAATCCATCCCCACACAACAAGTTAAAATGTGCCCAAGGAAATCGAAAACAACAACCCGGGGCAGGCCTTTCACTTTTTTCTGACACTCTACAGACATTCAGAATATCAAATCGAATCGAATCTTTTGGGCAAATTTCCTGAATTTAGAATGCTGCAGGTCAACACATTTCTTGCACTGATACTGTCGACCTTGTTGGTTCGCTTGGCTTATGCCGAGATTAATTATGAAATTTTCTTCAACGAGGGTAAGTTTATTTGGCAAGATGTGACCTAATTGCGAGAACTAAGAGAAGCTGCCTCAGAACATCACAATAAATGCGTTGTCAATACACCCAGAGGCGAGCAGGTGTTGATTTCAAATGGCAAAACCCAACGTCATCCAAATAAATGTGCCAACATTGCATGCGCTCGTAATGGCTGGGCCCTGGTCTATAGGTAAAATAGGTGAACAATTTCGATGAATTTGTAATATTTTCCTTATTTTTAATGTAGCTGTGATGCCAAGTCTCCGCCTGAGGGCTGCGAGTTTACCGACTATGTGAATTTTGAGGCCAGCTATCCGAAATGTTGTGAACGTAAATTGGAATGCAATGAAGTCGCCTAGAGGACGAAGCATGTGCAGATAATTTATTTAAAACGGCAGAAACTTGTTGAAATATATTTTAGAATTGTTGTGGTGTTCACAACAGTGGAGCAATCACCGGATATATTTCTCAAATTGACCTTTAAACATCTAGAAAATATCTGGCCAATCGTTTGATCTTAAATCTTATTTGAGTAAATGCGGCTTTCCGACCAGCTATATGAATTGTCAGGTGGCTTGGTGTGGATTACGGGCAGGAGGCATCATTAACGGGGCTGACATGTGGTTTCAACAAGACGGTGCCACATGCCATACAACACACGAAACAATGGCCCAATTAGGAGGCGAGTTTTGGTGAACAGTCAGTTGGCCGCCTAGATTGTGCGAGATATAACGCCTAGAAGGAAGCATCTGCGATCACATAAAGTATATATAATCTTGATCCATGTACGTCTATCCGTTCATTCGTCTGTTGCTTTGCAATCTCCTCCGTCAATTTGAAAGCTATCTTCAACAAACTTTGCGCGAAGTCTTGTAGTACAATAATGCTGCACTTTTGTTGGAACCGGCCAGATCGGCTGACTATAGCTTATGGCTGTCTTAGGAACCATCGGTCGAAAAACTAGTTTTAGTGAGAAAAACACTTTGGTTTTCAATGAAAACGCCTCCAAACGTTGCTTATCTTAGTTTGCTATGCTTTCCCATGATCTTACCAAGTTTGGTCGAAATCGGACATCTATATAGTATAGCTTTCTTAGAAAAGTAGAGTCTGAAAAGTAGTCTTTGTGAGAAAAACTTTTTTGTTTTCAATGGAAATGACCTTAAAATTGGCATTTATTTATTTAATATGCTTTCACACAATTGTACAAAGTTTTGTTAAAATCGGATGACTATAGCATATAGCTGCTGTAATAATGATCGGTCGAGAAACTAGTTTTAGTGCGAAAAACTTTTTTGTTTTCAAAGAAAACGCCTCCAAACTTTGTATTTCTTAGTTTGCTATGCTTTGCCATGATTCCACTAAATATGATCGAAATCGGACATCTATGTAGTATAGCTGTCATACAATAGTAGAGTCAGAAAAGTACACAGAGGGAAAAAACCGAGCAACATTGGTCTCAATATGAGCATATTCGGTGTCAAAAACTAATCATGAACGGATTTTCTCACTTCAAGAACATTTTTTTGAGAACGCAAAATCCTGATGTGAGTTGAAATATTCAGTTTTTGAGAACATTTTAATCTTAAAATAAAAAAATTTTGGTCCAGGACCCAGATACCAGGGGCCAGCTTCAGTCCAGAACCAGATCCAATTCCAAGTCTAGGTCCGATTCCAGCTCCAAGTCCGCAGAGACCTCCGCCTTGTACAACACCCCCCCCCCCCCCCCCACCTACCTTAGATAATTAAATTAAATTAAGAAAACTTGTTCGGACTTACTGGGCGTAGAACCTAGGACGCCCCGCGCGTAACGACGCGACGGCGGACGTGCTAGCTCGTTAGGCTATTGCCCACTTCTGCAGCCGCACGTCTGAATGGCTACTTATAGATTTCGGTGATGAGCTGAATTGTGCTCATTTCAAGAACATTCGGAACATTTGTTCTCAAAAATTTGAGAGCACATTCTGTTCTTGTTTTGAGATGAAATAATCTTATTTTCTGAACACGGTTTTTCCCTCTGTGTAGTCTTATTGTAGTCTTCAAATTAGTTAAAAAACGTGCTGCAAGGTTAAACAAACTTCGGCCGAGCCGAAGTTAACTTTCCTCTATTTTTCTGCTTTATATTCGGTCACTCAATGGCTACAAGTCGTAGAACAACTTATTCGAAATGGCCGCCTGGTGCCTTTCAGCAACGCCAAAGTCTCTCGGGCCACTCATCCACATCAGTCCACACCTCATGCACTGTGAAATTGTCCACTGGACAAGTAGGCACTTCAAAGACTCAATATTGGGGTATAAAGTAGAGTAGGTAGAGCCATTGCCTCGAGAATGGACCACAGTTTGTAGTCGAATGGATTCAGGCCAATCATCCGTACAAATGAAGTTCGGTACATGGTACGTGGTCGTTTTTGGAGAGGTATCTTTTGTTAAAAGGTCCACGACTTGTTTTCAAAGGCATCGCCATATTTTCCAACACGTCAGATGGTTAAATTTTTGACAAAGTTTTGACTACTTTTTCACAAAAATTAAGCTTGTTAACCGCATCACCTCTCTGAAATCTCTGAATGATTTTGGAAGCTTGCATACAGAAGTTTCTTGAACGATTCCTCTATGCTGAAAATTGTCGTCTGTGGGCATTGTTCAGTCACTGCCGATGCAATGCTTTCGATTTTGTTTTGCGTTTTTGTATTAATGCTGTTGTGAGCAAGTGGCCGGTGTGTCTCTTATATGCACTTAGTACCAAGTCACTGTGTATGATGCGCGAAATGCTATCCTTGCTGATATTCATCTCAAGGGACATAATTTTCTGATTGCGCAGTGGATTTCGACGAAATTCGATCTTTTACGGCATTGATAGCTTGTGGCATTGCCTTTCAAAAAACTCATAAGAGAACACAGAAAGCCTCTTCACATGCAGCTTCTCGTATATTTTATGCTTCTCAGATTGATGTCTCTTTTGAGAAAGTGTTATGAAATATTAGACAAGTGAATAGACAGCCGACCCCTGTTGTAGAAAAAATATTGATAATTATATGGATTTAGTTACATATATATCAAAATATTGTAAAGAAAACCAAAGTTATCAAAAACTTTGCTTAAAGGTCTTAGACTTAGTTAGCAGATGCTTGTGAGGTCCACCCTAATCTGAATGCCTACTCAACGTTTAGCTTTATTATAAATAAAAAACTCCAATATTTAGCTACTTTAAAAACATAAACAAAGAATGTAAGCAGGTACATGTCCCCCCCCCCCCCCACAATTGGTGCACCAAAACAAGATAGGTTTGGAGGTCGAATCATTTGACCCAATATGTCGTCTAATCTAAACTTACACACACACAAACACACACACACACACACACAGTGGGCAATTAGTGCTTGTTGTTGGTGTGGTTTTAGTTTCTGCACATTTCCCTTTATCTTTCCGGCTGCAGTTTGTTCGACATTTCATTTCCCCCTGGGACTCGATCGAGTGTAATTGAAGGCCATTGGCAAACGAATTTGTTGTTAGCTTGGCCAAAAGCATGCCATAAAAATGGCTGACCCGCAGTTAAGAAAATTCATGAAGGTCGTAAAAAAATAATAAACAAAATGTTAGTGAGAAATAGAATTTTATAAGAAGCCAAGGGCATGAAACAAACTGTGCATAAAAGTAGTAAAAGTTATGTGGCATAAAAAGATTTTGGGGAATTTATTATAGAGCAGACTTTGACTTAGGAAACCGGAAGCATATTTGAATACACTGTAGCAAAGGTGCACAGAGAATAGAAGGAAGCATCTTCGACCCCATGAGGTAAATATATTCCTGATTGTTGAGTCGATATAGCCATGTCCATGAGTAAGATTGTTGTAAACCCTGACTAATCTTTGAAATGAACCAAGATATAGTTTGACTATGAGTAATGGCAAATAGAACCTGAATAATATACGAAAGGCTTCTCAAAATCTGTCAAAAATTTCGTTCTTTAACCAAAATGTACTTTCGTTTGAGCTCGTTTATAATTCTTACAAGTCTACTCCTCACAATTCAAGCCGCCGAATGGATGGGTGTGTATCGCAGTGCCAGTAAGTTGTAGTTTGAGGCCACATTTTAAGGTAGAAAATGTCTTTATCACATCCTGCTGCAGAGTTTCCTGGCAAATGTAGCTTCAATTCTACATTGATACTCAATCAGGGGGTAAGCATTAAGGATCCCAATCACAAGTGTCGTCAAATTGCTTGTGGCTACAATGGCCGTGTGATTTTTCATAGGTGAGTGTGTCCTGATTTTGTACGTTTCGCTCAAGCCCTGTTTCCGCAGCTGTGGCGTTCGTGCTCTGACAAAACGCTGCCAGCATGGCGACTACCTTAAGCCTAATCTACCGTATCCACAGTGCTGTCAAAGATCTGTGCACTGTAATGTTACCATCACGGCAGGCTGAGATGTTAAAGTCGTTTTTTTTGTGACAAAATGTTTGCCCACAAAGTTATCATACTTTGTCTAATGGTTTGGGGCTGTCTGTGTGACATGTCACTGAATTATTATGGCGATAACTGTGAGTATAGTTAGCAAATGCTCTATCGTTAGAAGGTTGAAGCCATTGGCTCTGTCACATGTGTAGCTTATCCCGGTCGCTGTGTGCTGGATGTGGGCAATTCTGTGATACTTCTCAATATGGGTCAGTCCATCAAACTGGATAATCTGCCGTGCGTTAATATATTCTGCATTGGCGATGGCTGGGGCATGCTTAATACGTAAGTGATTGTTACTTGTTGGGTTATATAAGGCATAACTATGTATCTAACTGCAGGTGTGAAAGTCAAGCTCCGCCAGATGATTGTCGTTTTACAGATATTCTCAACTGGGATGACCCGTATCCGGATTGTTGCAAGCGACGCGTGGTTTGTGATTGATATTTAAATTTGTAGTCCTTAATGAATTGTGTGTGTGTGTGATTATTTGTCGAGTTTATTTTTCAAAATTTTCAAAGCATTAAAGTAAAGACACTTAAACTTAAAATTTGAGAGTGAGAAAGTTGTGACTGTGGTTCTTCTTTCTTGTATACCTTGCACAACAGTAAGCGGAATCGAGTAGTCATCTGCTGATTTGAGGTCGATGGGCAGAGTCTACTGAAGATACTACCAGGAAGCCCTTAAAACAAGCTCTGAAAACGAAAATGCAGAAATATGTGAATTTGTGATTCAAAAGTTCTATAAGCCAGAAACTTCTTGATCTAAGTACAAAATTCTAAATTTTCAAAGCTTTTTTTTAAATCTCTAATTGATTTAAGAACCTTCAGAGCTCAATATAAGCTTGTCCTACACTAAATCAATTACTTTATGTATTTAGTTTAAGAACTTAAATGCTTAAATAAAGGACTTTGATTCTAAAGTCGAACTTCTCTAGAGTTAAACGAACTTTTCCTTATAACGAGCTAATTTCTAGAAAACTGCAATTTCCTTCAATATTTAAACAATTCTATATTATTATTTTTGTTCCCTTAAATATTCTCTAAATAGAAGTTAGACTGAATTACAAGTACCAAATATAATTCATTTGAATCAATAAAATTCTTAAGACAGTCCTCTTTGATCTAATAATAACGAGATATTCTTAAACCAATTCATTTATGCAATTAATTTCATCCATTAGAGCTCAGCTCAGAGTAGTACCTATTTATTTTCAAGTTTATTTGGAAATATTCTTGAAACAGGAAGTTCTGTTCCTAAAAATCGTGTATAAATATAAATATAAATCTTAAGTAAATATCAGACCTTCGTGTAGGGAGAAGGTCATCCTTAAATTTATCCTGAGTTTCTAGATTTGCAAAGCTTAAGCACCTAAGCTTAAGAAGGGAATAAGACAATAATACCAGAAAAGAACTTATTTTTCGACCGATCATTATTACAGCAGCTATATGCTATAGTCATCCGATTTTAACAAAACTTTGTACAATTGTGTGAAAGCATATTAAATAAATAAATGCCAATTTTAAGGTCATTTCCATTGAAAACAAAAAAGTTTTTCTCACAAAGACTACTTTTCAGACTCTACTTTTCTAAGAAAGCTATACTATATAGATGTCCGATTTCGACCAAACTTGGTAAGATCATGGGAAAGCATAGCAAACTAAGATAAGCAACGTTTGGAGGCGTTTTCATTGAAAACCAAAGTGTTTTTCTCACTAAAACTAGTTTTTCGACCGATGGTTCCTAAGACAGCCATAAGCTATAGTCAGCCGATCTGGCCGGTTCCAACAAAAGTGCAGCATTATTGTACTACAAGACTTCGCGCAAAGTTTGTTGAAGATAGCTTTCAAATTGACGGAGGAGATTGCAAAGCAACAGACGAATGAACGGATAGACGTACATGGATCAAGATTATATATACTTTATGTGATCGCAGATGCTTCCTTCTAGGCGTTACAAACATCTGGACAATTTAAATATGCCCTCTACAAGGGTATAAAAAGCTTCATTCATTATTTATGCTGTCTTAAATGGGTCTAGGGTCCCTTAGAGGACATGAGATACGCACTCAAATCAATAAGCAACTTCCACGATGAAGGAATGCAGTTATGATGACAGGTATACTCAGATCTTACAGGCAGGTTGCATTAGATATAGGGCATCATATGTCTTAAAAGCTGCATCAGCAGCTTCGCTTAGTATAAATGAGGTCGATAAGTGTACCGAAAGTCGTTTCAATATCTTCAAAACTCGTCAGTGAACTAAACCGAACCGATTTCTTGGGGTGTTGTTTCGGTTCAGCAAAATGGAAAGTGGGGCGGTCAACTAGAATAAGCGGTTCGTTTTCGGTTTGGTTCGGTTCGGTTTAGAATCGGTTTGCTTCCTTTGACCTTTTTACTCTACAAGTATAAAAACTGCATTAGGAACCACATTCTACCAAGTCAGATTGGGTTACCAAGTAGCTTTACTGCACTCTGCCTGCAGAATATATGCTCAGTTGCCAGTGACAGTTTTTCTCTGTTCACAGAGCACTTGAAAATCAGGGCTTAAACATTTAAACAAAATTTCCATAAAATTCTTAGCCCAACACACAAATCTACCTGCTACTCCAAAAAGGAAATCTTTTTTCGACTTCTAAATAATTCACATTTAATATACAAAATTGAATATGCAAATAAATTAAGTGTCTCACCTACCAAAAATATTATATTTGCTATTCTCTGCTCTCTCTCTCTCTCTATCTCCCTTTCTATCTCTCTCACACACACACAAACACAAGCAGCTTCAAATACACAAGTTAAGCCGCAAATACAAATTGATTTGGTAACCGTGTTGAGTGCATTTAACTGGAACTAATTAAAGTTGCTGTCGCTAGAGATGATTTGTGTGCATATGCATGGGTCTGTATGTGTGTATGTATGTATTACCAGTGGATTTAATTGCAGTCAACCTTCATCAACCTTTAATGAATGCCAACCACATGGCACATGGCGTATACGCAACTTTAGGGCTTACCAAATAAATGACAAAATATTTAGTTATTTGAATATGATGCGAAGGATACAACAATTTACATTTACAGCTCTAAAATAGGCCAAATATAAGCAGAGCCTTAACTGGCCAACAAGGTTTGAGCTTCAGGAACTAAGTCGAGCAGTATTAACTATAATGGAGACTGTGGCTTAATAACCATTATCAAATGTTCGATTCGAATAGTTGGCTAAAAATGAACACCCAACACGGCTTACGAATTACCAGCAGCTTAGCTTAACTTTGCCCAGCGCCTGCAAGTTGGTTACAAATGAAATTAAGTTTATGCCCAAAAGGCTGCTGTGTAAGAAATTTTGATTTTTCTACCAAGGGCGGCTCCCAGAAATATAACCTTTGTTTGCCTCAACCAAAACTTGGCCATGACAAAGTGAAAAGTATGCGGAGAGACCGCAGTAGTAACTTTTTAGTCGCATGCGAGAGATGGCCAAGAGAGATGGCAGGCTCAGCATAAAAAGTGAATATTCCAATTTTTGTATGCCGCAAAGTTTAAGCTTGTGTGTGTGTGTGTGTGTGTGGCAAAAACTCATGTACATACAACATTTATAAATTGGCAGGCAGCAGGCAGCGGTGACCTCTCGTGCCAGTCTGCAATTCCTTCTCTGGTGTGTTAGTGTGTGTGTGTGCGTGCAAAAGGTGAAGGTAATGCTGGTCAGGCTACAAATGTGTACATAAACGGAAACTGAAATAAAACTCTGGCAGAGGAGCGCGAGCATAAACCTACCAAAAAAAAGGAAACTCAAATTCAAATTTACCTGCCTCACGGCATATAAAATGGCCCAAAAATAAAGTAAAAGAACTCGGCTTAAAATATGCAACACCAAAACATACCAACATTCGTACATACATTCGTACATAAGTAAGTTTTTGGTGCAAAATAAAATCCTTAACTGCACTGCAAAATACACTCAGCCTTAACTTATTCATTACTTCTCACGCGTTGTCTGTCTCGCAACCCCCTGTGCCGCCCTCCCCCCCCGCAGCACAAAAAAATGGCCGCAATTCACAGCTACAAAATTGAAATTTTTTACTTTTTATTTATTTATGGTTTCTTTAGCTGTCATTTCCAGGCAATGAATTTTTGTTTGTTTTCGAGCTTAAAATTTTACAAAATATTAAAAGATTTTAAAAAGGTTTTTCCTGGGTTTTTGCACAAAATATAAATGAAAAGTGACTGTTCACCAGAGACTGTCAACTACAATTGCCATTATCCTGAACAAATCCTGTTTAGTAATTACAAATATTCACTGCATTTTACAAAATGTAATTACAATTTGCAATTACTTGAATAATTGCACCTTTAAAAGGTAATTATTGAGTAATTGTGCTTGAAATGTTGAAATAATTGAAAATACTGTGACAAGCAGAAAAAAACAACGAACGAGTAAAGCTCTCTACCAGGAATTATCCAATTGGAAATTTATTTACTTTTAAAATGGAAAGCTTGTGCAAGTAAGGGCGCTGCAGTCGAGTTTCCCTGTTCATTTGTTTTCATTTATTTCTTTGTGACAAAATGTCATCCTAAATGTAGGCAACACTTTTGGTTGTCCTGGCCAACAACTGGGGGGGTGCTCTCATCAGCTCAACTGTTTCGCTTATAACTCCGGTGTTTTTTGTCCGATCTGATTGTACTTTTCAGAATAGATAGATATTGGGCCTAGCTTGATGCATACTAAACCACGAGGCTCTAACTTGAAAATTGTGGATCTGACGGTTGTTTAGGTCTAGGATTTCTAGAGGAGGTCTAGGTTTTTTGGGGATAAAAGGGGGACGGGGGTGGAATTTTTCAAATCTGAAACAAACTTGATCTGCGTACAGCATAAATCTACCTTGGTGCAAAAATTTGTGGCTCTATCTCTTATAGTCTCTGAGATCGACGCGTTCATACAGACAGACAGACAGACGGACGGACGGACGGACAGACGGACATGGCTATATCGACTCGGCTGTTCATGCTGATCAAGAATATATATACTTTATGGGGTCGGAAAATTTTCCTTCTCCCTGTTACATACATTCGCACAACTTCATGATCCCCCTTTTCCCATTTTCAATGGGAACAGGGTATAAAAAAACCTAGTTTTGTTTTTGTATACTTAAGAGAAACGTCTTTACATTCATCCACCAATACACTCGCAGTAGCATAGACAAATCATCGATAGAGGGGCAGCATCGATAGTTTACAACTTCTATAATAGAAAACTTCATTAGTAAATAACGGATTTTGTCCATTTTCTTAAACACTAAATGTGCTGAATCTTTACATTAATAAACAAGAAAGAAAGTCGGTCAAGCCCGACTATAACATACTCTGTACCAAGAAATTTTGTCTTTTTATCATAACTCGAAAACCGTTCATCCGATCTTCTTCATTCCTTTGGCGGATGGATAAGTTATTCTAATAACTAAATATGTCCAGAAGGAACAAGCCATCTATCTTCAAAACTGTGGGAGATATGACGTTTTTTCTAAATTGCGGGGGCGGGAGGGGGCGTGGCCAAAATTGAAAATAAACTTGATCTGCCTGCAGACATAAGAAGCATATGTCCCATACACGTCAAACCTCTATCTCTTACCATCTCTGAGATCTGTGCGTTCATACGGACAGACAGACGGACGGACAGACGGACATGGCTATATCGACTCGGCTGTTGATGCTGATCAAGAATATATATACTTTATGGGGTCGGAGATGCTTCCTTCTGGATGTTACATACTTTTGCACAAACTTATAATACTCTATGTACCTACGGTACAGAGTATAATTACCAAAAATTCTGCATTTAATTTCAATATCACTTAAATTATAATTTAATGAGCTGAAAGACAAAATGCAGTGCAAAAATGTAACTAATTAAAATGCCCATATTCCATTTCAACCAAAGAAGTTGTTACTTAAAGTCCCAACATAACCATTTATTGACATTTTTTGAAGGTATTCAACATGAATTTTATAATAACTATGATCACTGTTTGTTTAACGTTTTTAATCAGTGATTCAAGTGACTGTTCTAGTCGCTGTTTTGGTCACTGTTAAGATCAGTGATTTAGTCACTGTTCTAGTCATTGATTTGGTCACTGTCTTAATTATTGAATTAGTCACTCTTTGGTCACTGTTTCAATCAGTGAATTAGTCACTGTTTGGTCACTGTTTTAATCAGTGAATTGGTCACTGTTTGGTCACTGTTTTAATCAGTGATTTAGTCACTGTTCTGGTCATTGATTTGGTCACTGTCTTAATTATTGAATTAGTCACTCTTTGGTCACTGTTTCAATCAGTGAATTAGTCACTGTTTTAATCAGTGAATTGGTCACTGTTACAATCAGTGATTTAGTCACTGTTCTAGTCATTGATTTGGTCACTGTCTTAATTATTGAATTAGTCACTCTTTGGTCACTGTTTCAATCAGTGAATTAGTCACTGTTTGGTCACTGTTTTAAACAGTGATTTAGTCACTGTTCTGGTCACTGTTTCAATCATTGAACTAGTCATTTTCTGGTCACTGTTTCAATCAGCGAATTAGTAACTGTTTGGTCACTGTTTTAATCCGTGATTTTGTCACTGTCCTGGTCGTTGTTTTGATCAATGTCTTGGTTAGTGCTAGTCACTGTTCTGGTCACTGTTTTAGCCTTTATTTTGGTCACTGTATTAGTCTCTTAGTCACAGCTTTAGTCGCAGCATTGGTCACTGTTTGGTTACTGTTTTAGTCACTGCTAGTCACAGTTTGGAACACTGTTTAAGTCACTGTTTCGGTCACTGTTTTGATTACTGATTTAGTCACTGTTTTGACCATTCACTATTTGGTGATTCTATTGGTCACTATTAAGGCCACTACAAGTCACAGTTTTGGTCACTGTTTCTTCCACTGTTTTTCACTGTATTGATCACTGTTTAAGTCACTTTTTAGGTCACTTCTTGAAGTTTCCATAGGATTAAACTGTTTTAAGTGTAATATAACAGACGAAGATAGCTCTTCTTACTCGTTTTTTGTTTAAATGTTCTTCGAAAACTCTTTAATATTGATATCGTCTCCCCTTCTTCTATGGAGTTTTCTTATGGTATGTTGGTCTACGCCACAGTAGGTTATTAGTCTACCTATTTACTACCTACTAAGTAAGAAAACAATCTTTATAAATTCCAGATTGAAAACCCTTTTTTGATGATCATTAGCATGGAAATAAGTATATTAATCTCAAAGGAGGCTGGTAGATCGTACAGCTGTTTCAAGAGGAAACATCAGCGATCAATGCCTACCAACTGAACGTTTCTTAAAAGTCTCTTCATAGAACTAGGAAGTTTATACATATTTTTTTGAGAGATTGTTCACAAAAGAAACGATTTTGGTATGAAAAGGAAGTAAACAAAATGTTGAAAAACCGAGGATCTGCCCGAAGTAAGGCAACTAACTTACCATCTGCACCACCAGGTTTTCTTTTGCATGCTGAAAGCCTTACACTTCGCTGCATTCTTTGCTGTTATTTGCCGAACCGTCAGGCGTGTGGTAGATGGTTCAGCGCGTAAAGTGAAGCCATCCGTTTTGAGTTCGTCCCAAGGTTCTGGGTCTTTGAGTCTACAAGTTACTCAAAAAGAGGAACTCAACAGCAAACCCACAGAAATAATGGAATCTCTAAAAACCCCTCATTTTGAAGAGTTCAGAGTTTGCTTTTACTTCCGTCTTTTTATGTAAAGCGTGTATAACGAATTCGTTTCACCTGTTTAGCTTTAAAGTGACAACAACAATAATCAGCTCCAGTCAGTCCAGTTCCATTGCTAAAGTAAACAGCATCCAAATGAAATTGTATATTAACCTATGCCTAATTCTGGGTAAGTGTCTAGTATAGCATCAAAGCATGGACTACTAATTTTCATCAATTTAGGCCTAATCCAATGTGCCCTCCTAAAGAAGAACTGTGCACAAATCCGATGTCCTCAAAATGTCAACGAGGGTTGTGTTGTCAGAGATTCGCCGCAGGGAAAATGTTTCACAACCTTACGGAATGCCTGCATTATGAAGGTGTTCAACTGCTTCCGTGAACAAAGACAATTGCCCAGTAGGTTTGCTATCATTTCACCTGAAAGCCCACGAAATTTAATTGCTATTTTTTGTTGTTCATTCACAGTCCTTAAGCCGTTTGTTCCAGGTGCTTGTGGTCCTGATAAAACACCTATATGTGAAAATCTCTTACATTATTAATAGCTGAGAGTGAGATTGCATCTGCAGCACGGGAAAAGTGTGAAAATAATACAAATTAAAATGTTGTTTTCACCATTTCTTCTCTCATTAAATTTGTCATTGTTCGCTGCGAACATTGAAAGGCAATTAGTATGCATTGTCCTTTTGCTGTTGTAAGCCCAAACCAGGCTCTCAACTGCGCACAAAAGTAGGCAACATCAATGCCATTTGACAATAACCAGTTTAGGTTGACGCTAATGGCCCGGCACTTGTTGTGCCTGTGTTGCAGCCAGCAAAAGACACACTAATTATAACAAACTGTTTCCATTACACACCCATTAGGCCACGCCCACACTGTCTGTCTCTCCGTCTAGCTGGCCAGCGCTAATGACAATTGGTGTAGCCTTGTGTCCCGAAGAATATGATTACATTTATAAATAAAGAATCAAAAAGTTTATTGACATTCAACGCTGACTTTCTGCGCGTGTGTGGCAAATGGAAATATTTGCTATGCAAACAAGAAAACGAACCACAGACTCTCCGCCAGAAAATGAAAATAAAATGAAAAAATCAAATTAAAACTCACATAAACACGCCGCTGGCACATAACGAATGAATTTATGGAAGAGTAAGCGAGTCGATTGAATGATCAAATATAACAATGAAATGGAATTATTCTATATACCCTCTCGCGAGGGGTAGATGCATTTTAGGCAACAAAACCACACTTTCAATTGTACAAATGTACTATTTCTATTGTTGCTGTACTTTCGAACAGGCTAAGCTCCTTCTATATATCGCCTTAGTTTTGTAAGTGTTTGGTTTGTGATTTTGTAAATATTATTTAAGTTTTTGGAAATCCTTTTCTAATAACAAGTTTAGGATTTCCGGATCTAATTCTAAAGGGCATAGCCGAATAAGCCTGGAAAAAGTGCCCCAGGAGATTTTTGAATAATTTGAATCAGGGATTGTAGCTATTATCTTGGAGGGTATGGACATCAAATTTCAAGTCAATAGGTCTATTGGTTGACGAGTTATATGCAGAAATGCTGAAACATAAATAATGATGGTCCTATATCCCGTTTTATCATGCAACGTTGACTGAAAATTAATAAGATTTAACGTACCTCCTGATTGCTGAACCAAACTGCATCATTGGTTTTGTTATATCAGCTCTTATTTCAAAGATATGGCGAATATAAAGGTACGATTTTATCGAAATTTTGTCAATCCAGGATTAATGGAGGCCACTCTAGGCACAAATATCCTCACTTATAACCCATATATCGATGCATCTTTCAGCAAGAAAAAGAGCTTTATAAATCTAGCAGATATTGTCTCAATTGGCCTCTCTAGTCAAAGTATTCTTGATTTATGTCATTTTTCTATCAAATCAATCATGACTTTAAGGCAACCATGGCTATTCAATTAATATTTTAGCCATTTGATCTAATTATGTGATTTTTATGGCACTTCAAGCAGCTTATTTGGCAAAGTTAAAGCCTGCTAAAGACGAAAATACATATTTACATATAGATTCGTACTTTAAATTTGTATAGGAACAAATGAGAGGCTTCTTGATTTAACATAAAACTTGTTAAATAGAAAACCAGTGTTTTGTGAAGAGAGTGTGCGAGTTTGATTCATTTTGTTTTCTGTCTTTTCGGTGAGCAGACAGCATAGAACAAATTGTATAGACCATATTTAGCAAGTTGAGATATTTATATATGGGGATGCAAGCCGATCGGAGATAAGAACTGGTTTGGTTCAGTGGTTCACACAATTTTTGAACCACCCCCCTGAAAAAATCCTGGCTACGCCACTGTCTTAATGTATTATATAATTAATGATTCCCCGATCTTCTCTCAAATCTGCGCGGGAAAGAACTTCTGCTGAACTTTCGAAGGTAAGGCAATACCAAAAATGCCAGGAAAGCAGTTTACATCCTTGGATCTTCCGAAATTCTGTTAAATCTTAAACCTTAAAGCACGTCTTTAAGTATAACGACCCTTAATTCCGGCGAGTCTCAACTCCTTAAGTCTATATAATACAAGGACAGCGTACCAAGTTTAGGTTTAAAGTTTTAAGAAATCTTTGATTTTCTACACTGGTAAAACCATTCGCCCTGAAAACTAGAAATTCTCCTATGAAATCCGTCTTACGGCGATTCACCCTAAAATTAAGAAAACTTTTTCTCATTTATGGAAAATTTTTCTAAAACTTTGAAAGTTTTCTGTAAATAAGAAAATGTTTTTTTTAATTTTAGGGTGAATCGCCTTAGGACGGATTTCATAGGAGAATTTCTAGTTTTCATGGCGAATGTTTTATGAGTGTAAGAACGCCCTTTATTTTACCATTTTTGAATTCTTAAAGCACTTCCTTGAGCATATCGCCTCGACTTACACTTAAATCTGCTCGTAATGTCATATTCTCCGACATTTAAAAGTCCAAAATGATATCAAAAACTTATTTTTGTTTAAGTATCGCCCTAAATTCATTACCCTTAATTGTTGATGCAACATAAAGTTCGCTCCGTTGGATTCCAACAAATTATATAGAATCTTTAGAGATATTAAAAGCGCGAGGTTTTGGTTTAAACCTACTCTCTGTTTGGTTTAGTTAATCCTTAAAATATTCTATGTCATATTAAAACGCAATTTAAAATGTCAAAGCTTAAATCAAGTGTTTTTTCTTCGAAATGAATAATCGACAATTTCGAAACTAAATTCCTGGAGAACATTTGAATAGTCGAATATGCTTGCTTCTACGACCTTGCTAAACTTGAATGGAGGTGAAGAAACACGGCAGAATAATGAGAATTTGGTAATCTGATGGAAGGTGTATTATGATGAGATTGATGACTCAAACCGAAACGTTTTGCTTTATGGTTTGCGGTTCGGTTCAGCATGCTCGAAGGGACTTGCGATTTGGTTCGGTTCGGTTTCGAACCGGTTTGCATGCCTATTGATAAATGTTTTATTCTCAAATTTAGCTGGAAATCTTTGGCTTCTTTCCAATATCTTTATCACTTGGTCACATTATTTTCAAAGATCATTAAAAACGCCGACCACACCAAAATGTAGCCACAATTAAAACGTTTATAAACAGCCAAATAAGACATAATTTGTGTGCGCTGCTTTATAATGTGGCAGATTGTGCGATTCGCTTGATTTCATTTCAATTTTTAATTATGCGCGTAATTTTTTATGCGCTTCATTTTGCCCATAAATTTGTTGTGTTTTTTTTTTATTTTTATGAGATTTCCCGAGTTGATGGCTTAATTTAGGTTGCGGCTGCTGAAAGTGGGAAGCGGTTTCGGTGCGAGCATAATTGATTGAAGCGGATTAATATAAAAAGGGAATAGATATGTGGATAACTCACCTTCATAGAAAACCACCAACTAGAAACTGCTGTGTGCCAGGGCTTCACCAGAACAGGTGAAAGTAAGTTGAGTTGTTTTTTTTTCTGTTTGTTTGTTCAAGGTAAGCTGCCAATTGCTTGCACCACTGACAACGAGGAGGAGGGGTTCGGGTACGCCTTTGTATTGTAGGCGCTTTTAATTAGGCTGAACTTTCACCTCAATGACTTTTTTATTATTATTCATATAATTTTTAGTTGTTGTAACTACAATTGTAGGGATTATTTTTCATCGCGTCTGCGCTAATGGCATATCAATAAAGCATTAAACAAACAAAAAATGGCAACCGCAGCGGAGCCTTAACATGAATTTTGCATTTTATTTATCGTGTGTGTGTGTGTGTGGGGGGGGAGTGTTGAATAAAACAACAGCTGTCCTTTAATAATGCATCAGACGTTGCCGAGCATAAAGTGGCAAAAAAAAAAGAATGATTTCGCATAAAGGTCATCCAGGCAGACGACAAAACTTGAGGTTGATGTGCAATCGTAATGAAAAAGTTTTACAAACCCACTCACTTTCTCTCCCTCTCTCTCTCCTTCTCCCGCTCGGCAGCTCATCCCTGACATGCTAAAGGGATTTGTAACTTATCGACAAAAAAAAACTGTGAGGATTTGTGCCAAGTGGTTTTTATTTGTTTTTGATGAGGGCTAACTTGTGTTTAATATGACCAAAAACCCAAAACGAAACTTATTTAGGCGTTTTCCGAATGGAATCAATGTCTTGACTTTTCATTTAAACAAAAAAAAATCGTGGCTTTGATTGTTTTTGAAACGATTTGGCAAAGAACTTTGGTTGCTTTGCACTGGCGTTGGCTAACCGAAACATACAAAGGTTTTCGATGTGTTCGGAAAATAAGTTGTTCTCCACAAATGTTCCTGAAATGAGCACATTTCCACCCAAGTCAATCGCCGCCTTGAGAAGTATAAGCTGACATTTAGACCTAAGTCGACAAATATGTGCAATGGCGCAGTGAGCTAGCAAGTCGTCGTTTTTGACTGCAAAAGATCTAACGATAGACTCAAAAAAAGTTCGACAAAAACAGTTCTTTCTTTCTAAAATGAACCAAGGCAGGTGGAGTGGCATCAGGATCAGATATCGAGTTGGTTAAACAATGATTACAAATCTAAGCCATTTCGTAGTGATTATACCCATTACTCATAGTGTAAAAAGGGTATACTAAAGTCGTGCAAATGTGTGTAACTGGCAGAAGGAAGCATCTCCGATATCATAAAGTATATATATTCTTCATCAGCATCAGCAGCCGAGTCGATATAGCCATGTCCGTCTGTCCGACCGTCCGTCCGTCTGTATGAACACCTATGTAGATCTCAGAGACTAGAATAGCTAGAGCAACCAAATTTTAGATGTAAGCTAGTATTGTTTGCAGGCAGATCAAGTTTGTTTCAAATTTTGGCCACGCCCCCGCAATTAAAAATGTTGAATATCTCCTACAATTTGTAAGCTATCGAGCTCAGATTTTGGAGTATAGTGCATGTGGCCAATATGTACAATCTCACAAATTCTCATAAAGATGGGAAAATAAATGGCAGAGTTAAAAAAACGTTGCATACTTATCTGAGCCACATGAGGTTATTAAAGACTAATCGCCTTGAGTAACGGGTATTTCGAAGTCAGGCAGGGCCGACTTTAACTTACGTTCTCGTTTTTTATTGTTATCTGGTCTATAAAGTGCGAAAGAGTCTCAAAATTTCCAGGCTTAAACGATTATTTGAGTTCCAGATGAAGCTTTAGAAATAGTTCTGTGAGCAGCAACAAACACTATGCTGAGAACAGCACAAAAACTCATTCAATTTGCTCAGCATCTGCTAAAGGACACCTGTTTTAGATCCATAATTTCAAAGTTTATTGAATGATTTCAAAATTCAAGAATCTAAGCGACATATTAGTAATAGATTTCTGAGAAATAATGTCATCGCCAACTCCCACTTCAAAGCCTTTAAATTGTTGGTTGACCTTCCTTCACTCAAATTCCGGAGAATTTGCCAAGCGGTCATTTTTGTCCACAGGCTTTTGGCGGGTGACTGTGACTCCATGGCTCTTTTAAGCCTTATCAATTTGACAGTATCACCCAGATTAACTCTACTCTACTACTAATCTACCTCACGCCTCGCCTAACTAACAATGTCTTTTGATTACTTTCGATTGTTTTCTATAGATAACTCTATCCTAAATGTAATAAACGCCTTGAGGTCATTCCTTAATTAAAAATTGACATCTTCAGCTAACGTAAAAGCTCATCCTGACACTAGGATTGAAATTTGAGGTACTAATATGCCTGAATAATGCTTTGATGGTCAATACAGTGCCTAAAAGCGAAGATAGATATGGCTATACTTTTTACTATGATTTTTTCGTTGTATTTGGCGAGCGCCTGATAGTCGTGTGCGCTAGGATGCCGACATTCATATGCTCAGTCGCCGAGGTTAAAGTTAAACTCTCAGTAAATAACAAAAATCTTTGATGTTATCTCAATATCAAACACATCTTGGGAAAAAAGTATAAAAAACGAGAAAGCCAAGCTAACTTCGTCTGTGCCGAAGTTTTTATACCCTTGCAAGTGCTCGCTTAAATATTTTCAAAAAATACTCTTTTTCCCATTTTTCGGCCGATCGTTCGTATGGGAGCTATATGATATAGTCAGCCGATTTGGCCAAAAATTTGTAGAATTGGGGGAAAGCATGTGAAACCAACAAATACAAATTCTAGGATGCTACCTTTAAAACCAAAAAAGTTTTTCTAACTAAGACTGTTTTTCAGACCTATCTTTTGTATGACAGCTATACCATATAGTTGTCCGATTTTAATAAAAATTGGTAGGATTATAAAAAAACATAGAAAACCTACGATTACAAAGTTTGGAGACGTTTCCATTGAAAATAAAAAAGTTATTCATACTAAAACTAGTTTTCCGACCGATTGTTCCTATGGTAGCTATGAGATATAGTCATCCAACCTACTAGTAGTGTGCAGCAAAAAGAAGACTCTGTGCAAAATTTCAGCTCGATAGCTTTAAAACTGAGAGACTAGTTGAGTAGAAACAGACAGACAGACGGACAGACGGAAGGACAAAGCTCAATCGACTCCGACTCAATCGACTCGTCACCCTGATCAAGAATATATATAGTTTATGGGGTCGGAAATGAATATTTCTATGCGTTGCCAACTTCTGGGCAAAATTATAATACCCTTTGCAAGGGCATAAAAATAACATTTGGAATGGATATTTTATGATGTTCATTTTGGGTTACTAAAATATTCAATTAATGTTAAGTGGATCTTAAATTTTTGTCCAACGGAGCTGAAAATCATCCAAAGGTTATGAAAAATGTTATATTTGATCTTTTTTTGTTCTTTTTTTTGAGGCCTTTCGAAGTTGAGTTCCATTTAGGGGGACTAGTTCTAGCTTGGCAAGGCTGCAACCGGAATCAAAGTTTGGAACCCCGCCGTGTTTTAGTCTCAGTCATTCCAGAATGAACCCATTTTTGGTCACCGCCTTGGCTTGAGTTGATCACCAAGGGCTTGTTTTCAACCTTCAGTGCATTGTTGACTCTTCGACTTGAGCTTGAATCCTGATGTCATTGGTCATAGAGTTATCCAAGGGTTAATCTTTATAAATAGACCTTTTAATGTTGACATCGACTCTTCTTAGCTGGATTACCCAGACTAATTAGAGTGTTTCTATCAGGGCTGCTAGCTGGTTTAGTACCGAACCAGTTCGATCTGTCTACCGAACCTAAATAAATATGACCTATCAAATTGCAAAAGTAAAACCAGCTCGATACCTTCAAAATCATCGAAGTTAAAAGGCTTGAATAAAAATCAGAAACCCGAAATTCAGAAATCAGTTACATTTCCTTTCAGATAAGTACCCAGCCCCCAGGAAAGTAGTCCAGTAAACAGCGCTAAAATGCGAGTTTATTATTTACCTTGAATTCTTTGCCTGTTTTTTTGTTTGTTTGTTTAAATATAACAATAAAATAAGTTTGACAGCCTGAAATCTCGACGGCATTCACATTTTAATACGAACTTAACATTATTTTATGACATTGAAATGGCTTTTCGTGTGTTGTTATTGACACTACGTACGGCGGTGTATGGGGTATGGTGTGGTGTGCCCCTAAGCCGTTACTCCGAGCACGGAAGAAAGAGAGAGAGAGCGGGTGAGAGCGGGTTTACCTGTTACACATATGTTCCGACTAGTTTAAAGTTAATCCGAAATCGTAAATAGTTTGTGATGCGACATAAGTCCCTACACCCGCCCCCCCCCCCCCAAAAAAAACGAGAAAAAAACACGCTACTCTGCTGACATTGATGATAATGATGATGATATTCTCGGATATATTTCATTACATTGTTGTACTTTTACGACTGTTATCCTTGAGTGAAGAACTTGCCACAGGATGCTAACACAGACGCGGGCAACAAAGATGGCTGCACACACACACACACGCATGTGCGAGCTGAGCGAGCTTTCGGCATTTCATACCGAAAACCGTTAGTTTTCTGCGAGACAGAGAGAGAGAGGAGCGAGAGTGGGCAGAATTTTCACCTTCGCACTTTAAGGTATTTTTCTACTTTTAATATTTTTGTTATTATTTCGATTTAGGATTACATTTTCAATTACACTGGCAACTTTTTTTGATGGACACTCACAAAATCAGCAATTTTTTTTAATTTTTTTTAGTTTGAAGCAATTTATGTATAATTTTTTTTTTTTTAAATATTTACAGACGCGCCTTGGGGCATGCCACAACACACGCGATGTTAGTCCGTTGCTGTTTGAAATTAAACTGAAGGCGAATGCTAACAAGTTCACGAACCGCCACGCACAACTACATGTCCAGTGCGCTGGCAAAGATGTGAGCTTTCCACACGGACCCTGAACGTGGGTGGCCGCCATCTGAAGAGCGGAAGAGAGAGAGCGGGCTAAGGCTGAGAGAGCAACACGCAAAAGCACACAGTGGAGTTTAAATGAATAGATTCACCCAGACGAAATGTATGCGGCGGAGGTGTAAGTAGATTAGATTAAGTACAAATAGGTCACAAATCTAAAAACTAACGTTACTATTATTAAAGTAAGGAAGATACATTCTTAAGTCAAGAATTCTGTGTACTTCTAAATCAAAAACTGGTTCTTTACGCTTTTTTTAGCCTGCCATTCAGACCACCTAAAAGAGAATGTTTACTGTCAGAAGTTCGATAAGAATGAAAATTCTTAAGCCAAGAGCGAAATTCTTGTTGCAAGTATGAATATTTGATACCGTTTTTCTTGATTCAACAGCTTTAATACTACTTAAACTAAGTATGAATTACTCTCAAGTCAAGTGGAAAAAGTCTTGAATCCAGTGCTTATTGTGCTTAAATTAAAGATTACTTATTCTTGAATCAAGAGCTTAGCAGAATCAATCGTACACTGAAAATAGAAATCAATCCGAAACCTTGATATGCTTGATCCGATCCCGCAAAAGCTTGATTTCTCTCCCACTTTTTGTTTTAATCCCAAAAAAACAGGATCACTTTAAGCCTGCTCCGGTATTACCCTGTTTTCAATGCCGTTTCGGACTGATTTCCGATTTTGTATACCCTTGCAAAGGGTATTATAATTTTGCCCAGAAGTTTGCAACGCATAGAAATATTCATTTCCGACCCAATAAACTATATATATTCTTGATCAGGGTGACGAGCTGAGTCGATTGAGCTTTGTCCGTCCGTCTGTACGTCTGTCCGTCTGTCTGTCTGTTTCTACGCGAACTAGTCTCTCAGTTTGAAAGCTATCGAGCTGAAATTTTGCACAGAGTCTTCTTTTTGCTGCACACTACTAATATGTCGGAACCGACCGGATCGGATGACTATATCTCATAGCTCCCATAGGAACAATCGGAAAACTAGTTTTAGTGAGAACAACTTTTTTCTTTTCAATGGAAACGTCTCCAAACTTTGTAATCGTAGGTTTCATATGATTTTTTATTATTCTACTAAGTTTTATTAAAATCGGACAACTATATGGTATAGCTGCCATACAAAAGATAGGTCTGAAAAACAGTCTTAGTTAGAAAAACTTTTTTGTTTTTAATGGTAGCATCCTGCAATGTTGTATTTGTTGGTTTCTGTTGCTTTTACATAATTTTACAAGTTTTTGTCCAAATCGAATGACTATATCATATAGCTCCCATACGAACGATCGGTCGGAAACTGGGAAAAAGTATTTTTTGAAAATATTTAAGCTAGCATTTGCAAAGGAATAAAAACTTCGGCACAGACGAAGTTAGCCTAGCTTTCTCGTTTCATAGAAAATGTAGTGTCAAACTATACTAAACTAAACTTGAGGAACACAAAACGCACCACAAAGCAGCAGCAGTGTTTGTCTGTCAACTGTCATCTCTCCATGCCAGCAATGCCATAACTGCTTGGGAATTCCATAAACTTCCCCCACACAACCCTTTCCCATTAAAAAACGAAACTGGGAGAACGTACAGGGTTGCCCATATTCGACGGACACATGTTTTTTTTAAAAAAATCAAAGAAAAAAAGAAAAATTTGGCGGTTGGCAATCTTAATCATTTAATTTGTTCCAAGTAGATTTGTTTACATAAATTTTTGAATATGATATCTCTCAAATGGCCGCCTCTGGCGTTGATGGCGTATTGTGCCCTTTTTGCAGCATTTTCCATCGTTTTCGCCAACCTTTCGGCCGGAATAGCGGCTATTTCTTCACGAATGTTGTCCTTGAGCTCTTCTACGGTCCTTGGCTTGTTAACGTAAACCTTTGACTTCAAATATCCCCACAAGAAGAAGTCAGGCGGCGTCAAATCGGGAGAACGCGGTGGCCAGTCCAAATCACCACTTTTCGACATCAAACGGCCCGGAAACAATTTCTTCAGAAAATCGATTGTTATGCGACTTGTGTGCGGTGGAGCGCCGTCTTGTTGAAACCAGAACTGCCTCATACGCTTTCGACGAATAATTGGCATCACAAAATTGGTCATCATGTCGCGATAACGCTCCTGGTTGATGGTAACAGCATGGCCATTTTCATTTTGGAAGAAAAACGGCCCAATGACCGTTTTCGCACTAACGCCGCACCAAACTGTGACTTTTTCGTCATGAAGAGGCACTTCTTGAATCTCCTGAGGATTTTCAGTGGCGTAAATACGGCAATTTTGCTTATTTACGGTCCCATTCAATGTGAAATGGGCTTCATCGTGTGAGTTCATGAGTTTTCACAATTGACTTGTTCTGTTGAATGTAAATTTCAACTATTTCAGAGCGCTCGCGTGGCGTGTATTGTTCCATGGTAAAAATCTGCTTGGACTGACGCTTCAAACGCGGTATGTCATTAAGCGATCTGACATCTCTGTCAAAAGTTATGGCGTTGCCAGATGGGTCCGTCGAATATGGACAACCCTGTACTTGATGCTTAATCTGCTTGCTCTTCTCTTCCAGTTTCTTAACCTCACTCACCTGGCCATAAAAAACCAAACTGAGAAGGAATTCAGCTCTATTTTAAGAGCAGCTTAACCGATTCAAAAGCGTTTGAAAACTGGTTGAGACATTTGTGTCTCAGAGTTGATTCAAGTTGTGATGTATAAATTTGATCTGTGGTTTAATGTAGCTATTATACTTTATATATATATTATTATTATAGTAATTTTAGAGATTCGTCTTCGTCTGGCCGAGGTTCGAATACGAATTCATATAAAAGTGATATTTTTCATATCAATTTAATGAATTTTCGAATCCAGAGAATATAAATGGCATATGAAATTGATATTTTTCAATCAAAAAAGTAACTTTTGACATTTTTAAGCATCAGAATGATTTGAAAAAATATGATATTAGGCAAAATATATCAAATTAACCAGCCCAGATCAAATTGATATTGATATTTTAGTTTCTTAGTGAAGAGTAAGTAAAAATGGAACAGCTTTGTAGCATCCGAACATCGACGAGTATACAAATATTATATAAATTATTTTTTTAGTTTTCTTCAACCTACAAATTTTCTTATAATTTGATGCATTTGTCACACCACATGGATGCGACTAATTTGATTGTAAAACTGTTTCTAAAACGTGTCCCAAATAAATATTCATTGCTTACTCTGGCACATTAAAACTTGGCTTTATAACCTACCACCGACTCAGATAGATCAGTACACGTTGTGAATGCCACCCATTAGGATGCACAAATTGATGAACGGAATCTTTTTTCTATTTGCCTTGGTCCTAGTAGTCCCTGGCAATAAGGCAGCCACTTTTCAAGGCACCTTTAGGGACCCTGCCCATCCTGGCAAATGTGCGATCACTCCGCAGCTTATTTTAAGTCCTGGTGATATTGCAAATTATCCGCAAATGTGTGCCGAAGTGGTGTGCGGAGAGAACAGCAATGCAGAGATACTAAGGTAAGTTTTGAGAGTATATATATATATATCGAGATCTTTGCAAGTAAATGATGTTTCTATGCTCCATACAGCTGTGGCGTGTTGGGGCTGTTACCAGGACAAACGTTGGGTGCCTTTAAGTATCCCAAAGAAAGTTATCCCAAGTGTTGTGAGCAAGAGATAATTGAGGACACAGGCAGTGTAATTTAAGGTCATTTGAAATAAATTTAATTAGGGGTTTCACATGCATTTGGTTATGGAGGAATGTGATGTGGAAACCCTAAATGCTTAAATGAATTGATGAAAATTTGGAACGAATTGGTTTGAATACCATTACAGAAGGCTATCCAGCCGATGATGGGGTACTTATTCGGGGCTTTGGGATTTATTATATTTTAAACAAGCTTGAGAACTGTTTTTAAATTTCGAAATTTTTTTTTAAATTTTGTAAAATTGGGTAAATTGGGTTTATCCAAAAGAAAAATTACTTTCTGCGCAGATTCATGAAAATATCGGGTCGTTATACATATGAAAGGGCCTTAGGGGTTGAGAGATTTGGCAGAATAACGGCGGATTCATAAACATTAACTTAATTTTCGGCATTTTCTGGACTCCCTTAACTGCGAAAGTTCAGGAGAGATCGAGATTTTCTACAAAAAGTGTTTACCAAATTGAAAGTGAACTTTTAAACCGAACCAAAGCCGCGCTTGAACTGTGCTCAAACACCATTCAAAAGCTCTCTGCACGAAAGAACTGAACTAGTTCATTTCCACAACGGTTTGCATCCCTGATTCAGATATACTTGATTCCCAAACAAGTTAAATGAAGAATCTATAAAAAAATATGCTCTGAAAACTTAAATTATCTTATTATATTTCACGGTGTTTGTCTAGTCGAACTAGTCCAAAACAGCTCTACCAACTTTTAGGAAATTTAAACTAGTTCTAAATAAGAGGAAGCTGAGTCACTAGTTCTATAGACGCTTGTTACTTGGATATGATAGCTTTGCTCATCTGATAAGATTATGTTGAAAAAAGCATTTCAAATGCATCCATTTAGTTTTTATACTCTGTACTGTAGGTACACAGAGTATTATAAGTTAGTGCAAAAGTATGTAACAGGCAGAAGGAAGCATCTCCGACCCCATAAAGTATATATATTCTTGATCAGCATCAACAGCAGAGTCGATATAGCCATGTCCGTCTGTCTGTCCGTATGTACGCACAGATCTCAGAGATGGTAAGAGATAGAGGTTTGACATGTATGGGACATATACTTCTTATGTCTGCAGACAGATCAAGTTTATTTTCAATTTTGGCCACGCCCCCTCCCGCCCCCGCAATTTAGAAAAAACGTCATATCTCCCACTGTTTTGAAGATAGATGGCTTGTTCCTTCTGAACATATTTAGTTATTAGGATAACTTATCGATCCGTCAAGGGAATGAAGAAGATCGGATGAACGGCTTTCGAGTTATGATCAAAAGACAAATTTTCTTGGTACAGAGTATGTTATAGTAGGGCTTGACCGACATTCTTTCTTGTTATACTAAAATTTGTGCTACTCTAAGGAGGCCTTCAAATATCTCAGCTGACTAAAGGTTGTAGAAAGGAATATATGCATCTACTCAGACAGTCAAGCAGCTCTAAGGGCGCTGGACTCTTGGAATGCCGTAGATCCTTAAATGACCCAACTTATCTGAGTGCCTGGTCACTGCAACATTGAGGGTAACCAGTCAGCCGATAGGCTGGCTAGACAGGCCGCCACCATCCAGCTGCTCCCGGAGAAGAGCACTAGAGGGATGCCCTTGGCCTCATACAAACTAATGGCTACTGAACCATGGAACAATCTTTCGGTTTGCGCTGTATCTAGTACGTTCGACCTAAAACGTACCAGAAGCCTAGAGGAAACACTTCACTTCTAGTCGAAGCCCTAACGGGTCACTGCCTTATCGGTAGACAAGCAGCAAGCACGATTTCTGTAGAAGCTGCAAGTGTGAGGAAGAGGAGGAAACATTAGTAGGAGCAGACTCAAAACACTTGGTCACCCCTTTCTACTCAACCTTATGGAACTATCTGAGATGGAGATTCCGTCTCTATTGAAATTTTTATTGATTTCACAATGGTTCAATCGGGAGAAACCCCCTCCCCTGGTTTGAATAGGGAATATATGTAAAAAGGCACTAGGAATTTTGTAATTTCTTTTGAAAAAATGTACGATTACTATAAGGGAAAGAGGATCTATATTCCTTTTTTATGTACAAATGTACATATATGTTTTATAGAACTAGAATTATATAAAAAAAGGCTTTACTGGTACATAATTGAATCGGACTATGTTGTCACCAACTTAATTTCAAAGCCTCCGACTCTACCGAACTAAACTGATACGTTTTGGGCTAACATTGAAGCAAAAAAGTCAGCATATGAGCAAAGGCGCTACAAGGTAGTTTTTTAGCAAAACAACTTTAGTCCATATAGTGTACGGCAGGTGAAAGCATTCCTTGAAACGCTGAAGAACTACTCCACCCGCTTTATAGCCCAGACATTGCCCTTTCCGATCACAATTTGTGCATGCATCGATCAGCAGGCTCGCTCTTTCAAAGAACTCCAAAGGTGGATAGATTCGTGGATGGATCGTTACAATAGACGTTTTAATTTTTCGAGATGACATCCAAAAATTGCCAGAAATGTGGGCTTGGTAGACTTCTTGTTGAATACTGCTAGTTGAGTGATTTCCAAAACTGACCTAAAGATAGTGCCTCAGTTTTTTAATTGTTCAGCTTTTCGATATATTCTTCCGAATTGTGCTAAAGTAGATAATATAAATAACTGGAAAGTTAAAGCATTATTGCATATTCCAACATTGCTTAAGCTCAATAAGTGTTACTCCTGGGGAATTACGTATACGCACTGAGCTGTCTTTAAATATAATATATATAGTTTCCAGATAAGTTCTTAAACCAATTTAAAGTATGATTTTATAAGAGTTTGCTTTCAAACTGGCGGTCAGAAACTGAAACGATAGTAAGAGATGGCTCTCTCTATACCACATTACGCCAGCCACCCGACTATGCAAGCGATCCAACTGATGTTCCTATTTGCGTAGATTGTGGAAGTAGTTGTTGTAGCCAGCACTTAACCTCTTTTCAGCCTAAAAGACAACGTTACGCTAGTCGGAATTACAGCTTATGCGTTTCCTTTCGGACCTTTCTGCCTTTTAGTGCTAGTCTCCTGTAGATGTCAAGCATTCCTGATCACTCTTTGAATGGTGGATAAGCTCGCTTTGACGCCTTTGTTTGCACTCATCCTTGAGGTGGAGTCGAGTGAGTTCTATGATTTTGTTCAAATCTGTGTCGAAAATCAGTATTTCGATTCTTCCTTTATATTTTTTGCCCCGATGTCGCGCAGTGTATGTAATAATCACACAAAGTGCTGCCCATCGCTGTTCCAGCCGGTGCTGCCCAGCAAAAATGTTTGTTTTACCCTCCATCTTGACTATCGTGCATCCGACCTACAATCTAATATACGTCCAGAAGATGCAAGGCTATTCGAACCAGGGCTGCAAACCCAAAAAATTTCTTGGATATCCGGCTCGCGGGTTCGAACCAAAATTTACCAATGGTTCAGGTTCAGAACTTGGAGGTTCAAGGTTTTTGGGCCAAGGTTTTGGTTCGAACCCTGGTTCAGCCAAGCTTTATGCATGTTAAACCGTCATAAACTGTTAGGGAATTGTCTCGATTTTGGGGTTGGGATGGGATTTCACAATACTTTATATAAATAGAAACACTTTCATACAGCTCATGACCATCAAAGCAATGAAATTTAAAGTGCGAAGTGTTGGATACAGCCCTTAAAGTAAAATGCAATTTCGTAGTCCACATACGAAAAGTGTTTCCACAGAATGTGGATAATTCCATCAGGATAACAGAAGAAGTCACTGGGAAATAGTTCAAATCTATAATTTTAGTTGAACCGAACCGAAATTTTAGGTTCGGAACGGGTTCAGGTTCAGCTTTAATACCTTAAGAGGTTCGGTTCAAGGTTCGGTTCACAGTAATCTGAAAGTCGGAGCTCCGGGTTCGAACCGGTTCGCCTCCAAACCGGTTTGCAGCTCTGATTCGAACCACTGAACCGAACCAGTTCTAATTTCCGAGCGGTTTGCATTCCTGATTTTAGGTTCTAGGACTTAGGACTAAATATAACAAATATTTCTTCCCGTTGACCCTCTCCAGAAACAAGGAGAGGCGAATAACCTTAATCCTGATTTGATTTAATATTGCATCTTTTATTCCTGGACTTAATAACAAATAATGGTCGATTCCTGCCCTTCCCTTTTTTGGGAACACAAAGTAAATCTTTAAAGCTCCTTCTTGGTTGAAGCGCTTGGAGCAGTGTGAGTAAGCAGATGTTTCCTTAGAATCGTCTTACGGCTAAAGGCTTTGGAGCACTCTGTACACTGGTGAGGTCGTTCGCCAGTGTGCGTGCGCAGATGTTGTTGCAGATTTTTCTTACTCACAAACGTCTTGGAGCAGTGGGAACATTCGAGTAGCCGCTGGCCAGTATGAGTAAACGAGTGTCTGTTCAGATCGCCTGTACTGGAAAAGGACTCTGAACAGTGGGTACACTTGAAGGGTCGATCGCGTGTATGTGTGCGCAGGTGACCATTCAGAGAGCCTTTCTGATTAAAGGTCATCGAGCATTGGGGACATTCAAAGGGTCGCTCCCCCGTATGTGTGAGTAGGTGTCTCTTTAGAGTGTTTCTTTGGCCAAAAGACATTGAGCACTCTGTACACTTGTGGGGTCGTTCGCCAGTCAGCGTGCGAAGATGTTGCTCCAGATTGCCCTTACAGCTAAATGTCTTCGAGCAGTGGGAACATTCAAACGACTTGCTGGGACGTCCTCCGGTATGTGTGTATAGGTGAGTCTTCAGAGTGTTTGCTCGCCTAAAGGACTTCCAGCAGTGGGAACACTTGAAGGGCTTCTCGTCCGTATGAGTGAGTAGGTGATGGCTTAGAGTAACCTTTAGGGCAAACGACATTGGGCACTCTGTGCACTTGAACGGACGTTCGCCTGTGTGCGTGCGCAGGTGCTGCTCCAGATTGCGCTTATTGCAGAGGGTCTTCGAGCAGAGGGAACACTTGAAGGGACGGTCGCCGGTGTGAATGCGAAGATGTTGCTTCAGAGAACGTTTACTGCTTAAGGTTTTTGGGCAGTGGGCACATTGGAAAGGTCGCTCGCCGGTATGTGTAAGTAGATGGTGCCTCAGGGAGCTACTTGAGCCAAAAGACTTTGAGCACTCTGTACACTTGTAGGGTCGTTCGCCAGTGTGCGTACGAAGATGCAGCTCCAGACTGGGCTTAATGGTGAAGGTCTTCGAGCAGTAAGAACATTCAAAGGGTCGTTCGCCAGTGTGAATGCGTAGGTGCTGCTCCAGGGTACGCTTGCTGCGCAGGGTCTTCGAGCAGTGGGTGCATTCGTAGGGTCGCTCGTCGGTATGGGTAAGTAGGTGTCTCCTTAGACTGTCACTTCGGCTGAAAGTCCTAGAGCACTCTGAACACTCAAAAGGGCGTAAGCCGGTGTGCTTGCGAAGATGTTGATCCAGTTTTTTCTTACTGACAAAAGTGTCCGAGCAGTGTGCACATTGCAAGGGCTGCTCAACGCTCACTTTTCCCATGTCAGTGAGTGTCTCTTCTTCTTCTTCCTCGTCCGTTGAAGATGCAAAGTCTGCCGAATCGCTTGCTTCGCTAGAAGTCTCGCTTTGCAGGTCCTCCTCTTGCTTCAGCTGCTGCCCGTCCACATTGCTTACTGTTTTCAAGTAGGATGAGGCACCAATTCGCTGCTCGGCAAAGCACTTGAGACTCTGCTCCAATCGCCGCTTGAAATTCAAAGCAATTTTGGCCTCAGCCAAGCAGGAGGGGCATATTAGTCCAGGTACATCCGCAACAGGCCTAATCTTTCGAACAGTCGCCTCCTCAATGAGAAACAACAAATTTGTGTCGGTGTATATATTCAGCCAGCTGGTGTCCACACCCGGAGTGGCCATGCAGACGCAGCATAGCTCGGCCAAAGTTAGACCACTTCCTCGATGGGCCATTCCACGGCGAAATCTCTTTTAAATGCAAATGAAAAGGTTTCTAGTGACTGTTTTAAAACAGAACGAGAAATCTTTCGAAACGAGTGTGACCGTATGTTGCTAGAGCGAAAATACTGTTACGAACTAGTTCCAAGACAGCGACAACGGTTATCCTCGAATTTGAATGACCAACTCTATGACTTTTTCTGTTCCCAAACCTTAAGTGGCCCATGAAGATAAAGAGGGCATCAAAGGAAGAAGAAACGTTGACATAATTGTATTATATTCGAGGGGGATTGTACAAATACTATTAAAAACCACAAAATTCGCCATACTTTCGCAGAAACCTGGATTCAGCAGATAAAATAAATGCACTTTTCGTTTCAGAAGTTAAACAAATCTTGAAATTAAGAACAAAAGAACGAGGAAAGAACTGTCATTTCATCGTCTAACTATTTTAAGAACGTTGGATAGACGACCTGACGAAGCTTGAGAAACCATAATGAATTTTAATTATATTCATTTTATTGTACAATAAAACTATACTTATTGTAAGTTAAACCCTTATATAATTTTATTTTAGTTGTTTTTAATGACCAGCGATAAATTGGACTAGCTTAAGCTCTCTTAATATGAGATTTTCTTAGACGAGGGCCGATTGCACAAACCCAACCAGATAATTCTCTTTTAAATTTCTCATAAAAGGTAAAAAATTACATGAGTATATGACTAAAGAACGTTGTTTAGATTGCATAACTATTGGAATTTACAGAAGTTAATATCGTCAATTGAATTTTGTCAGAATCTAATCTGCAAGCATGGGGTTTCTGGATATTTGTTCAACGTACTCAACGAAGACAAAGAAGAAGTAATTATAAGTGAAAATTCAAAGCGTTTTACATTCGGAAGAATCATTAATTTGGTGCCCTCTCATCGTGTTAGTAGCTTTTCAATATATGAAGTATTTGAATTATTTTTTAGACATTTTGGTAAAAGGTCTCTGCCTACATTGATAATTCAAAAATAAATTACGGGGAAATTAGAAACTTTAAAGCCTCATCGGCACCATTTAACCGATTGGTGGAACTGATTTTGGATTTTCATACTACGGTGGGCAAAAAGTAAGGTGAATTTGTTTGTAAAAATGAAAAATCTTTATTTATTCTTCTAAATCAATTTCATCCCCTTCAAAGTATTCCCCTCCCGATAAAATACACTTATGCCAACGTTTTTTCCAATCCTCGAAACATGCCAAACAGTCCCTTTCCGGTATAGCCATCAGCGCTTTCTTCGATTCAGCTTTTATCTCCTCAATCGACTCGAAACGCGTTCCCCGAAGTGGTCTCTTGAGTTTTGGGAATAGCCAGAAGTCACACGGAGCCAAATCAGGCGAATACGGTGGTTGCGGAACGATATGTGTCGAATTTTTGGCGAAATGGTCACGAAGAACGAGAGAACTTTCGGTACCAAACGAGATTTGACTTTTCGTAGGCCCAAATGGTCTTTCAAAATGGTTTTCACAGATCCTTCTGATATTCCGATCATATCAGTAAGGTCTCTAACAGTCAACCGACGATTTTTGCGCACTAATTCCTTCACTTCATTGACGTGTTGGTCATCTGTTGACGTCGATGGTCGTCCGGAGCGCTCCAAGTCATCCACACGTTCTCGACCCTCTTTGAAGTCTTTGTACCACTTATAAACATTTTTTTGTGACATGGTAGAATCACCAAAGGCCTTCCGCAACATCCTCAACGTTTCCGCAGCCGAAATTTCATTCCGCAAACAAAATTTGATGGCACTTCTCTGCTCAGACATTGTAAAAATCGAAGAATGCACTCTTGGTCGTTTGGAAAACACAAGCGTAAATATATTACTGATAATGACATTCACATGAAATTTGGCACAGATGTCATCAACAGTCCTGCCAATTCAAGAAAAAAAAACCTGCCCGAATTGTTAGGCCCGCGAAGTTTAAATTGACCCTTACACCTTACTTTTTGCTCACAGTAGTAGAAGGCAGGTACGCTCTAGTGAACATCGCTGGTCTATATAGTTAAGAACTTTGTGATTTTTTTCAATGGGCAGATAACAAGCCACTAACCATTTTTCTAAGTTAAAGAACAACACGATTTGATCCCAATTGGTGCTTTCGAAATTGTTGTATCAAAAGGTAAATTTCAAATCATATTTTATAACGTACATTGGATGTATGTATAAAGAGATGTTTGCTCAGAGTGGTCCTCGTGACAAAAGACTTTGAGCACTTGGTACACTTGTGAGGTCGTTCGCCCGTGTGAGTGCGTAGATGCTGCTGCAGATTGGGCTTACTGCTAAAGGTCTTGTGGCACTGGGTACAATCGAAGGGTCTCTCGCCATTATGAATGCGTAGGTGCAACTCCAGAGTACGCTTGCTGCGTAATGTCTTTGAGCAATGGCAACATTTGAAGACACGCTCGCCCACATGAGCAAGTAGATGTCTCCTTAGATTGCCTCTTTGGTTAAAAGTCATTGGGCACTCTAAACACTTAAATGGCCGTTCGCCAGTGTGCGTTAGCAGATGCTGCTGCAGATTGGGCTTACTGGCCAAGATCTTGGAGCAGTGGGAACATTTATAGGGTTGCCCGCCATTATGAATGCGAAGGTGTTGATTCAGAGTATGTTCAGCACGAAAGGTCCTTGGGCAATAAGAACATTTGAAGGGCCGCTCATCGCTCGATTTTACCATGACTCTCCTTTGACTCTGCTCCAATCGTCGCTTGAAATTCAACGCAATTTTAGCCTCTGCCAAGCAAGGGGGGCATATGCATTCAGGTAGGTCCTCAGCAGGATGAACTTCCCGGCCAGTCGTCTCCTCTATGAGAAACAACAAATTTTGTCCCGCCGTGTCCGTGTCCGTGTATATATTCAGCCAGCTGGTGTCCACACCCGGAGTGGCCATGCAGACACAGCATAGGTCGGCCACAGTTAGCCCGCTTGTTCTATGGGCCATTCTAAATGCAAATGGAATGCTTACAATGATTTTTAAAACAATGTGAAATATTTCGAGAGCAATATGACCGCAAGTCGCTAGAGCAAAAATACTGATTCAAACTAATTCCAAAAAGCTCGTGCAAATGTAAGCAACAGCCAGAAGTTAGGCAGCATCTTATCACGAACAATGTAAAGGCAGCCTTAGCGCAGCGAACCCTATAGAGGAGTATAAATAAACTTGATCAGCATAATTCCAAATTTAATATAACATAATTCAAATTTAAAGTCAAAAGTTCGCGCCCGACTGTCAAGTAACAGTTCGACGCTATCTTGACACTTGCTTTTAACAGCACACTTAATTGCCATTGACAGTCAAAAGTTATCGTCAACAACAGCTGACGGGTGGAAGAAGCAGCAGTTCGTTTTTACATAAATCAACAAAAAGTGCCTCCAAAATTCCTATTAACTTTTGTGTTTTGTCAATTAAAATCACTACCAAATGTCGCTGGCCAAGCGTGTTCAGGTGTGTGTTGCAGCATGGTCTTCAATTGAAACCAGTTTATTCAACTACATCCCTTTCACTTCTCTAGCAATGGGCCACTTTTGCAAGAACCTGGCATATCTATGACTGCACCTGGCAGAATCCTTTTGAATCCGCACGTCTGGTAAAGACACATCTGTTGGGGCTGCACAAGCCCATCTACCATCCCATGAGTAAGTGGTTTAATTAATTTCTAATTAGTCTTAAGTGAAATGGCCCGGGAAGGTAGTCGGTTTTGCTTTCCGTATTACATCACAGGCGGCGTCGCCATGTGTTATTGTTGTTGTTGTGGTGGTTGTTGTTCTGTGCTGTGCTTGCCGCCGGTTGCCGTGTTTCAATCAAAATGGTAATTATCGCTCGTTTTTGATTCGAGTCTATTCTAATAGGTTAAGCCACTCTCTCACTTTCACCATTAAAGTCTAAACCACAAAATCCCAACTCTTTCAGATGACTGCGGCGACCATGTGGTGCTCATTAATACCAAGGAAATCGCTTTGCCCGGCGATGAGTGGTTAAAGCGTGTGTATTTCCATCATACTGGCTATCCGGGTGGCGCCTCTTGGACTTTGGCCTGGCAGCTTCACGACAAGGATCCCACTTTGGTCATGAAGAAAGCTGTGTATAACTCAATGCGAGGCAATCTACAACGTCGACACACCATGCAGCGATTGCATCTCTTTGCGGACGATAAGGTGCCGGAGGAGTTGTTGGCAAATGTAACCAGTCAGATCCGTACACCGCGCACTGTGCCCCAGCGACTCGATCATATTGACAAGCAGACGCTGGAGAATTTCCCCACCATAATGGATTATCCCAAGGATTATATATTGCGTTGACGAACTTTGTTGTTGTTTACCCATTTAAGCAATTAATTAAGCCAAATACAAAAGAAAAATAAGAGAAACGTTGTAGATTTTGATCATTTTAATTATTTCTCTTCAACGAAATTTTTAAAAGTAGAATTTATAATCCGTAGAGAGCTGGTTCTGCTCCGATTACAAATATGTGTATATATTTAAAGACTTAAAACCATTTTTTTAACTCTTTCAAATAGATTTAAGCAAAATTAGTTACATTGTCCTTTAGTACAGGCTTTGAGGGTTGAGATTCGGCGAAATTAAGGATGATTCTTGAAAAAAAATCAGATTTGACTTTGAACTTTACCTTCGAAAGTCCGTAAAAAATATCTTTCCAAAAGAATTTTAGCGAAATTCGGTACCTTATTCTTAAGTACAGGCCTGAAGGGTTGAAATTTGATTAAATTAACGACGATCCTTGAACAGAAATGAGATTTTGTCAATATTTCGGACTGCCTTACTTTGGAAAGTTCTAAAGAAATTACTTTTCAAAAAGATTGAAGCAAAATTCGGTACATTATCCTTAAGTACAGGCTTTAGGGGTTCAATTTTGATTAAATTAAGTACGATCCTTGAAAAGAAATGCGATTTTATCAACTTTTCGTACTAACTTACCTTCGAAAGTCCGTAAAAAAAAACTTACCAAAAAAATTAATGCAAAATTCGACCTTTAAGGGGTTGAGATTCGAAGAAATTAAGGACGATCCTTGAACAGAAATATGTTAAAAATTTTTGGTGAATTGAAATGAAGGCTGAGCGATACACAACACGTCTTGTTTTTTGCTCCAGAGAAAATACACAGAAACTCGACAGAAAATATCGTGCGCTACCTTGTAGCTATTGTATCATAGATTTAAGCTATGGTTGAACTAAACCACTGTAGTTCGCCTTAAGATTAAATGGAACCAGTTCAAATCAGCATTTTCACTGTATACTAGCACGGTCACACTTGCCTTCAACTATCTAAAAGTTATTTGTTATGTTTAAATTGTTTACAATTCGCCCTTTAAACCTGTTAATAAACAATATACGATTGAAATGAAATGGCCCACAGAGCAGAGCAATGCCGTGTTTGCCTGTCCAGTAGTTTGCCAGGTGGAAATGGAACCAAAACCAACTGGCGTAATATATTCACCGACTCGGACACCGGAAAAGACGACTTGTTGTTTATAATCGAGGAGGCGACTGGACACGAGGTTATACAGCATGAGAATCTACCCGAAAGCATATGCCCTTCCTGCTTGGCAGCGGCAAAAACAGCATTCAATTTTAAGCGGCGTTTGGAGAAGAGTCTGCAGCTGCTGGAGCAGAACAGAACAAGAGAGGAGGAAGTCAATCCGGAGGAGAACTCCACCAATAGTGACAGCGAAGAGAGCGAAGAAAATGATGCGGAACGACCGTTTAAATGCAGCCACTGCTCGAAATCCTTTGGCAACAATGAAAGTCTGACGAAACACCTCAACATTCATTTGGGCGAGCGACCTTTCGAATGTTCCCACTGCTCGAAAACCTTTGGCAAAAGAGGAAATCTGAACCAACACATACGCATTCATACTGGGGAACGAACCTTCAAGTGCACCCACTGCTCGAAAGCCTTTGGCAACAAAGGAGGTCTGACGAAACACCTCAACATTCATTCAGGCGAGCGACCTTTCGAATGTTCTCACTGTTCGAAAACCTTTGTCCGAAAAGGCAATCTAAAACGACATCTTAGCATTCATACCGGCACCAGAGAGCGCCCCTTTGAATGTTCCCATTGCTCGAAAGCCTTTACCGAAATGAGCAATCTAAACAAGCACCTACTACGCACCCATACTGGAAAACCATCCTTGAAATGCTCCCACTGCACGAAAGAGTTTTTCGAAATGTGCCATCTAAATATACACCTACGTGTTCATACTGGAGAGCGGCCCTTCGAATGTGCCCATTGCTCGAAAACCTTTTCCCGAAGAAGCTGCCTGAATACTCACCTACGCACTCATACGGGTGAGCAACCCTTTCAATGTTCCCACTGCTCGAAAGCCTTTGTCAAGAAAAGCAATCTACAGAGACATCTTAGCATCCATACTGGCAATAGAGAGCGACCCTTCGAATGTTCCTATTGCTCGAAAACCTTCATCGAAAGAAGCAAACTTAACCAACATCTACGCACTCACACTGGCGAACGACACTTTGTATGTGCCCACTGCCCCCAAAAATTTTTCGAAAAAGGCAATCTCAACAGACATCTTCGCCTTCACACTGGCGATAGTTAGCGACGCTTCGGATGACAATTTTCGATTGGAACTTTCAGAAGAAACAGAGAGACATGAAATTAATATTTTTTGAATACCAATAAATCGTTTTAAAGTTGGAAAAACTGGAGAAATAATACGAAATTTTATTTGGAATCGTATAGATCTACCTTAAATATAATTTGAGATGAGAATATTCTCAGCAGCCTATGGAGGCACCACCTGTTGGAAAATTCAAAAGTGCGCGCCACGATCAGCTGTTGAAAGTTTAACTGTTCCGTGTCTGCATTTTCGCTGCTGCCACGTACGGTCACACTTACCTCCAGCTGGTTCACAATTGTTTATTTTCTTCCTACACATTCCTTTCAATTTGTTATTAAACAAGATTTGGCTGTGGCATGACCTACAAAGCAGAGGACCCACCAGTCTTCGAGCAGTGCCGTGTTTGCATGTCCAGTTTGACAGATGGCTCCAACAACAACTGGCGAAACATATTCACCGGCTCGAACACTGGACAAGACGACTTGTTGCTCATAATCGAGGAGGTGACTAGACACGAGGTTAAACAGGATGGAAATCTGCCCGAAAGCATATGTCCTTCCTGCTTGGCAGCGGCAAAAATAGCCTTCAATTTTAAGCGACGTTTGGAGAAGAGTCTTCAGCTGATGGAGCAGAACAGAACAAGGAAGAAGGATTGCAACTCGTTGCAAGTCAATCGAGAGGAGAACTTCAACAGCGAAGAAGATGATTTGGAATCACTCACAGAAGAATGGAATGGCGTAAGGAAAAGCCATATCACTGAAAACCAAGGACCACCGTTTAAATGTTCCCTCTGCCCGAAAACCTTTACCAAAAAGAGCAACCTAACCAGACATCTAAGCATTCATGCTGTCAAGCGTCCCTTCGCATGTTCCTACTGTTCCAAAAGCTTTGCCAAAATCGGCATTCTTAACCAACACCTAAGCACTCACACGGGCGAACGATACTTTAAGTGTTCCCACTGCTCAAAAGCCTTTTTCCATAATTTCATGCTTAAGAGGCACGAACGCATCCATGCCAGCGATCGACCCTTCGAATGCCCTCATTGCTCGAAAGCCTTTAACCTAGGAAGCAGTCTGAAGTCGCATCTTCGTACTCATACTGGGGAGCGACCCTTTGTATGTTCACTCTGTTCGAAATCCTTTAGCGAAAGCAGCAGTCTGAAGTGTCACCTTCGCAGTCATACTGGAGAGCGACCCTACAAATGTTCCCTCTGCCCCAAAACCTTTGTGCATCAAAGTGGTGTACAGTATCACCTTCGCTCTCATAGTGAAGAATCCAAAGTTGAACGTTAAAGCAGTGTGCCCCAGCCATGCCGAACACTTTCGGCCATTCACACCGGATTCTAGCCGAAGTATTGCATCGGCGAGTGTCAGAGAGAGAGAGAGAGACAGAGAGCCTCTCTTCTTGGGAAACACTGATTTAAAGAGCAGCATTGAGTAGAGTTAAGTGGAAACAGCAGACTAAAGTGAAGTGAAACCTTGTTCAATTCGGGATTGAAGGTTCAAAAGAAATAACATCAAATCAAATTCCTTGTAAAGTTAAATAAAATATAAAAAACTGTTCAAATCTGGCAAGCATATTTGTAGTTCGATATTATTTTGGAACATCGATTTGAATGGCAATAAAATTAGCACAAAATAAAACTATGTTATGTTGAAAAAATACGTCAAATGCAATTTTTTTTACCTTTTTAAGAAAATTAATAAGGTTGGTTAAGTAAAAAGTGGTTCTAGTCTTCGTTTCTTAGACAAGACACCAGCTAGAACTGATTGAATAATTTCAGAAATGCATTTAACCCGTATAACTCCACTCCAGGGCAACGGATTTTATTTCCAGTACTTTATTAATTCTGCCATTTTAGCCATTGTTTTTCGTTAAATCATTCTATCGGTCTACATTTTAATCTATTAACAGAATTAAAGTTTACCTTAAAGATTTCATGCTGTATCTTTTGTATGGGCTTAACACAAGATAAACTAAACCAGTCCCGGTTCGGTTTGGTTCAGTTCATTTATGACATAAACATCAGCGAATAATACTTGTAAATTAGGGTAATTTCATGGATTCCATAACAAAGTTTCAACGGACCTTCTGAAGAATTACGAATCGCTGATGGACCCTCTACATCTCCTGCAGTTGTTCACAGATCTCTTAATATACCTCAGACTAAATTTCTAAGCATTCCATTTCTTTTAAGGAATGATTTTAAAGCTTTTCAAATGATTTGTGAAATCCAACTTCGAAAGTGTGCAAAAAGTTGCATTTTTATATTAGAAATTATAATATTCGAAAACGAAAACGTATAAAAAATTACGAGTTTAGAACCAAACCGGAGGTGATAAAACTGCTCGAACCAATCCTTATCATTTCCCTGGTTTTTAGAAGTTCAGTGATTTCTTCCTTCAGTTTCTACGTAAGCCAGAGAAAACTAGTATTTTTTGGGAGTTTTTATTTAAGTTTTTTTCTTAAGTAATATTTTTTAATTTGCTGTATCTTTGCACCTTTGAAGGGTATATTTCTGAAATACTTTATAATATTATTGAAAAATAAAAATATTTGAAGACTATATAGTAAGTAAAATCTTTAGAATTACCCCATTAGGCGGATATGGTAGCTCCGTTTTCAGTTTCAAGTTTGTAACCCACTGTAGATCGCTTAAAGATTGAACGGAACTAGTTCAACTCGCCGTTTTAACCTTTTACACGTACGGTCATACTTGTTTCCAGCTGCTTACAAATTGTTTATTTTGTTCGTAAACTCTTTCAATTTGCTTTTTGCGTTTGTTATTAAGCAAGATTTGCTTGTGGAATGGCCTACAGTTTAAAGGGACCACCAATGCCCGAGGAATGTCGCGTTTGCAGGACCAGCTTGGCAGTTGGCACCAACAACGACTGGTCAAATATATTCACCGGCTCGAACGACCTGTTGCATATAATCGAGGAGGTGACTGGTCACCAGGTTAAACAAGATGGGAAGCTACCAGAAAGCATATGCCCTTCTTGCTTGACAGCGGCTAAAACAGCATTCAATTTTAAGCGGCGATTGGAGAAGAGTCTTCAGCTGTTGAAGCAGAACAAAACTAAGAAGAAGGATTCGTTGCAAGTCACTCGAGAGGAGAATTCAGAGGAGGATGTGGAATCTCTGACAGAAGAAGAGGACGACAAAAGGAAAGCGGAGCGATTTGGAATTCACACTGACAAACCGTTAAGTCAAACCACTGGAAACGAAGAACGACCCTTCAAATGCTCTCACTGCCCAAAAGCCTTTGGCAACAATGAAAGTCTGAAGAAACACCTCAACATTCATTCGGGCGAACGTCCTTTCGCATGTACCCACTGTACGAAAACCTATGGCAAATCGGTTTATCTAAACCAACACATACGCACTCATACTGGAGAAAGAACCTTCAAGTGCTCCTTTGTGCACTGCACAAAAGCCTTTTTCAATAATGGCAATCTACGGAACCATCTACGCATTCATTCGGGCGAGCGACCCTACAAATGTACACACTGCTCGAAATCATTTGTCACAAAAAGCAATCTAAACACACATCTTACCATTCATACCCCCAAGAAACGCTTCGAATGTTGCCACTGCTTAAAATCTTTTACCACGAACAACAGTCTGAAGACTCACCTTCTTATTCATGCTGGCGAGCGACCCTTCACATGTCTTCACTGTTTGAAACCCTTTCGGTCGGCAGCAAATTTAAGGAAACACATACGCACACACACTTCAGCAAACTAACGAATCACCTTCGCATTCATTCGGGCGTGAAACCCTTTAAATGTTCCCACTGTTCGAGTACATTTGCCCATAGATGCAACCTACAGTCTCATCTACGCACTCATGATAAAGAATCGAAGCTTAAATTGATGGCTGCGCTTAAAAAGAAAATATGATATAGTCATCCGATTTGTACAAAAATTTGTAGAACTATGTGAAAGTATGTAAAACAAACAAATACAAAATTGCAGGTTGCTACCATTAAAAACAAAAAGTTTTCTCTAACTACGACTGTTTTTCAGACCTATATTTTGTATGGCAGCTCTACCATATAGTTGTACGATTTTCATCAAACTTGGCAGAATTATAAGGAAGCATAGAAAACCTATGAATACAAGGTTTGGAGACGTTTCCTTGTTAAAGAAAACAGTTTTTCTTACTAGAACTAGTTTTACCACCGACTGTTCCTATGGGAGCTGTGAGATATAGTCATGCGATCTGGAATTGAGGGATTAGACTAGTTCAATTAGATTGTAGGTCATTTCGTTTGGCTTACAGTTGCAGCATTTTCCAGTCGGGGATTGAACTAGTTCAAAGCTGCGTTTTCGCTGCGGCCACAAACGGTCACACTTGTTTCCAACTGGTTACATTTAGCTTGTTTTGTTCTTAACTTACTTTACACTTGTTATTAACACGATTTGCTTGCGGAATGGCCTACATATTAAAGGCACCACAAGTGCCCGAGCAATGCCGTGTTTGCCTGACCAGTTTGGCAGATGGAAATGGAAGCAACAGCAACTGGCGTAACATATTCACCGAATCGGACACTGAACAAGGCGACTTGTTGTTTATAATCGAGGAGGTGACCGGACACGAGGTTAAACAGGATGGGAAGCTACCCGAAAGCATCTGCTCTTCTTGCTGGGCATCGGCAAAAATAGCTTTTAACTTTAAGCGGCGTTTGGAGAAAAGTCTTGAGCTAATGGAGCCGTATAGAACAAGTAAGGAGGATACATTGCAAGTTGCTCCAGAGGAGAGCGAAGAGAGTGAATTGTATGATTTGGAATACGGTAGCGAAGAGGGGGAGAGCAAAGATGAGCAGGGACCCTTTAAATGCTACCACTGCTTGAAAACCTTTGCCAATTATGCCTATCTAAAGAAACATCTGAGCTCACATACTGAAGAAGGAGGACGACCCTTTAAATGCTCCCACTGCTCGAAAACCTATGTATACATAGACAGGCTAAGGAAACACCTAAGCACACATTCAGGCGCACCACCCACTCGAGATTTCAAATGTTCCCATTGCTCGAAATCGTTTACAAACATGCGCCATCTAAACCTACATCTACGCACTCACCCTGACAAGCTGCCCTTTAAATGCGCCCACTGCCCGGAAACCTTTCCCCAAAGCGGGCATCTACAGAAACACCTACGGATTCATACTGGCGAACAACCCTTCGAATGTTCCCATTGCTCGAAAACATTTACAGAATTATGCAATCTAAACCACCATCTGCGCATTCACACGGGAGAACGCTCCTACAAGTGCACCCGCTGCTCGAAAACCTTTGTCCGAAATGGGTGTCTACAGCGACATATACTCACACACAACTGCGAGCGACCATTCAAATGTAACCAGTGTCCGAAAACATTTCGAGAAATTGACAAACTGAACAATCACCTGCGCACTCATACTGGCTACGAGTGTCCTCACTGCTTCAAAATCTTTTGCAATAAATTCACGCTAAGGGGTCACCAACGCCTTCATAGTGGCGATCGTCCCTTCAAATGCTCACATTGCTCGAGAACCTTCGCCTATAAGAACAGCCTCAAGTCTCATCTTCGCACTCATACTGGGGAGCGACCCTACGAGTGTACACTTTGCTCGAAAACCTTCGTCGAGAACAGTCATCTAAAGGAACACATACACACACACACCGGCGAGCGACCCTACGAATGTACCCTCTGCTCGAAGACCTTCAACCGCAGGTACAGCTTGGCAACTCACCTTCGCTGTCATAATAAAGAATCAAACCCTGAGTTTGGGGAACTTTAAAGTGGAGAGGAATTGACTATTTTTGGATTGGAACTCTCAGCAGAAATAGAGAGAGATATGAAATCAATATTTTTTTATCACTAATAAATCTTTTTAAAGTTTAGAACAGGGCTGCAAACCCAAAAAATTTCGTGGATCTCCGGCTCGCGGGTTCGAACCAAAATTTACCAATGGTTCAGGTTCAGAATTTGGAGGTTCAAGGTTTTTGGGACAAGGTTTTGGTTCGAACCTTAGTTCAGCAAAGCATTATACACGTTTATATAGTAAGCGACCTAAAACCGACATAATCCGTTAGGGAATTGTTTCGATTTTGGGTTGGGATGGGATTTCACAATACTTTATATAAATAGAAACACTTTTATACAGCTCATGACCATCAAAGCAATGACAAAGTGTTTCTACTTATATAAAGTATTGTGACGAAATAAAAACTTCGAAGTTCTGGATACAGCCCTTAAAGACAGAAGAAGTCACTCGAAAAAAGTTCAAATCTATAATGTTTGTTGAACCGAACCGAAATTTTCGGTTCGGAACGGGTTCAGGTTCAGCTTTAAAAACTAAAGAGGTTCGGTTCACAGTAATCTGGAAGTCGGAATTCCGGGTTCGAACCAGTTCGGTTCATAACCGGTTTGCAGCTCTGGTTTAGAATGTGAAAAAACTGAAGAAATAATACGAAATTTTATTTGGAAACGTGCAGATCTAACCTTACAGTAGACGGATTGGTTTATCCACCAACATTCCAACTGAACTGACTTAACAAATTGATCCACAAATTAAGTTTTCGGAACATTTTTTTTTCAAGCTTTGCACTTTGGAAATTTATTTATAATATTTCCCAACTTTCTTCAAGCGAATGTCAAAGTTTTTCCTAAATATTAGTCGCTTTCCGAATGACATCTGCCCTTTTTAAAGTCAAATTATGAATAGTTCAAATTCCAAACACTCGATGGACCACCCACCCTGTAATAATACAAATTCCTGATAGATTAACAGTGTTACCGTTTCCCAGAATATTGTGATGTTCTGCGAGTGCGGGAAATTAGATAACCTTTCAATCTTTAATAAGTCACTGTAAATCAGAGATGGGCATGAACACATATCGTCACACTTTTCACACGCATACAAGCATGCATACAAGCAATGCTTATAGCGTACGTGTGATTTGTGCAGTCGGCCGCGGCAGAGGCCCCATGCACGTGTGCATAGGAACGTCGCGACGCGCCCATCTCTGCTGTAAATATTGAAATGTTAATGACTCGGCTCTCAGTTCGAATGGAACTGGTGCAACCAATTTAGTTAGGGATCGATCTAAATCATTTGTGCATTTTCGCTCTTGCGACGTACGGTCACACTAGCAGCATCTAGCTGGTTCACAGTTGATTATTTTGTTCTTGTATTCGTTTCAATTTGCTATTCATTCTTGTTGTTAAACGAGATTTTCTTGTGAAATGGCCTCCCAAATGCTCGAGGAATGTCGCGTTTGCATGGCCAGTTTGACAGACGGCACCAGCAACAACTGGCCAAATATATTCACTCACTCGGTCGCTGGACAAGACGACTTGTTGCTCATAATCGAGGAGGTGATTGGACAGGAGGTGAAAAAGGATGGAAAACGACCAGAAAGCATTTGCCCTTCCTGCTTGGCAGCGGCAAAAATAGCCTTCAATTTTAAGCGACGTTTGGAGAAGAGTCTTCAGCTGCTGGAGCAGAACAGAACAAGGAAGAAGGATTGCAACTCGTTGCCAGTCAATCGAGAGGAGAACTTCAACAGCGAAGAAGATGATTTGGAATCGCTCACAGAAGAATGGAATGGCGTAAGGAAAAGCCATATCACTGAAAACCAAGGACCACCGTTTAAATGTTCCCTCTGCCCAAAAACCTTTACCAAAAAGAGCAACCTAACCAGACATCAGAGCATTCATGCTGTCAAGCGTCCCTTCGCATGTTCCTACTGTTCCAAAAGCTTTGCCAAAATCGGCATTCTTAACCAACACCTAAGCACTCACACGGGCGAACGATACTTTAAGTGTTCCCACTGCTCAAAAGCCTTTTCCCATAATTACATGCTTAAGAGGCACGAACGCATCCATGCCAGCGATCGACCCTTCGAATGCCCTCATTGCTCGAAAGCCTTTAACCTAGGAAGCAGTCTGAAGTCGCATCTTCGTACTCATACTGGCGAGCGACCCCACAAATGCCCCCACTGCACGAAAACCTACATAGATATGGGAAACCTAAACCAACATCTACGCACTCACACTGGAGAGCGACCCTTTAAATGCTTGCACTGCTCGAAAGCCTTTTTACATAATTTCATACTGGAGAGACATCTACGCATTCATACTGGCGAACGATCCTTCGAGTGTTCACAATGCTCGAAAACGTTTAAGCAAAGAAGCTCACTCGAGATTCACATACGCGCACACAATGGCGAGAAACTCTTTAAATGTTCCCACTGCCCGAATACCTTTACCCGAAGAAGCGGTCTACAGTATCATCTTCGCTCTCATAACAAAGAATCCAGACTTAAAGCGGGGGACGGCGTGTCGCTATCTTCTCTCAATGGCAGCGCTGCTGCCACACAACCGTTGTAAGCTCGTCGAGTTGCTTCGGTAAATCAGTTTCTATGCTGCTCTCAACTTCGTGTTTGTGGATGCTCTCACATAACAATGATTGTAGCGAGAGCATTTGTAAGAGCTCTTCAAACTATATAAACAAAACACATCCCTGTCAAGTGTAAAATGTGCAACCCAAATACACACAAAAGAGTTTTATTTATAAAACAACAAACAAACCACTTTTATTCAGTTTAGTTGGTTGGATATTGTAGTAATATTCTTAGCATGTAAGCCCACTGTGCACTAATAAGAAGAACTGTTAAAGCGCTCTCAGCATTGTTGCCAAGAGCGCGCTGAGGGAGAAACGGAATAATAAAATGAGCAGCAGATCACTCTGAATTGAGCTGCAAAGAAAACCAGACGTACGCTTTGTTATTCCCACAGTATTTCAGATGACAAGATCTCAAATGAGATGGGTTCTTTCAATAAAGATACAACAAATTCAGAAGTACAGAAGTAACGGTCAAATAAGTGAACTATAGTTCATTTTGAAGACCAGTTCATTTGAACTAGCTCCAAAAAAAAAAAACTCACTTCTCCCTTATCCAACACTATCAGCTGTTCGACTCACAACTTTAAGTGAAAAATTTTGGTGAAAATTGCAAAAGTTATTGTAAACACCGTCGATTTACTGTCCAAGATGATTGTCTCCCGTGTGGCTTTCCCACTGAATGTGGCACTGCAGCAATTTTCGCGTCAAGCTGCTGCCAAAACCCTCAATAACAACAACAGCAAACGAAATGTGAACCTCCTCCTCCGCCGCCACATGTCTGGTGTATTCTTTCGCTCCGGTGCCTTGAAGCCGAAGCCCGAAGAAATGCCACTGGGACTGTTTGCCATATTTTGCGCTGTCATACCTGGACTTTTTGTGGGAGCTACTATCAGCAAAAACGTGGCCAACTTCTTGGAGGAGAACGATTTGTTTGTGCCCTCCGACGATGAAGATGACGAGGACTAAGGGAATTTCTAACCACGAATCAACTCTACTCAGCCAAAAATGTTTACTCAACTATCTTAGCAAATTGTTTTTTACTTTTAAGATATCCAAGTTCTGGCATTTGACATAGATATGTGCATGTGAGTACACACGGTCATGTATATGTATGTTTATATGTATGTACGGTCTCTCTCTGTATCCATTGGACAATTTCTGGCTTCTTCGAATTATGCAAAATATTTATTTAAACATTTTGAATATTTATTTAGCTTCATCAAAATGACGAATGTTATAGCATTAAATAAAGTTTGTAAATCTATCAAAGAGATTTATTTGAATGTGTTGCGTTATATAAGTGTGGATGTCAGAGGTCGAAAATATCCCACTCAACTGTTGAAGTGTTACAAAAACTACTGTTATTTTGGGATACTAGGAAATATCTCACACAACAGAGAGAATACCTTGTTTTTGGAGTTAAAATGTCTCAGTCAGTGGAAAACACATATTTTCGTTGTTATACCCTTGCGAAGGGTATTATAGTTTTGCCCAGAAGTTTGCAACGCATAGAAATATTCATTTCCGACCCCATAAACTATATATATTCTTCATCAGGGTGACGAGCTGAGTCGATTGAGCTTTGTCCGTCCCTTGGTCTGGCTGTTTCTAAGCAAACTAGTCTCTCAGTTTTGAAGCTATCGAACTGAAATTTTGCACAGAGTCTTCTTTTTGCTGCACACTACTAATATGTCGAAACCGACCGGATCGGTTGACTATATCTCATAGCTACCATAGAAACAATAGGTCGGAAAACTAGTTTTAGTATGAAAAACTTTTTTCTTTTAAATGGAAACGACTCCAAACTTTGTTTTTATAGGTTCTCTATGCTTTTTTATAATTTGGTCAAGTTTGATGAAAATCGGACAACTATATGGTATAGCTGCCATACAAAAGATAGGTCTAAAAAACAGTTTTAGTTAGAAAAACCTTTTTGTTTTTAACGGTAGCATCCTGTAATTTTGTATTTGTTTGTTTCTCGTGCTTTTACATAATTTTAAAAATTTTTAGCCAAATCGGATGACTATAACATATAGCTCCCATACGAACGATCGGTCGGAAAATGGGAAAAAGAGTATTTTTTGAAAATATTTAAGCGAGCACCTGCAAGGGTATAAAAACTTCCGCACAGACGAAGTTAGCTTAGCTTTCTCGTTTTTTGTTGTGTTTTTGAGACAAAAGAAAAAAGTTTCTTTTGCTCATAACCTGGTTTATCCAATCTTCCCCAACTCTTTGACGGATTAAAACATGTTCGAACTATCTATCTGCAAAACTGTGGGAGATATGAGGTGTCTTCTAGCTCTTATTACCTCAGAGATGTGATTGTTCTACCGACAGACAGACATACGGACAGAAGGACATGGCTACATCGACTCGGCTGTCTATATATTCTATTGGGTCGGAGATGCCTCCTTCTGGCTCTCACATGCGTTTGAACAAGCTCAATATACTTGGTGGTTTGCCTTTGGTACAGAAAATAAGTAAATCATTTGTTTAAATCATTGTCCAATCATATCCACTAAGTAAAAGAAAAATTCCATTTATTGACATTCACTTTAGTTTTTCTGTTATACTTTAACTGTATTTTTGGTTTGATGTGTCTAGCGACTTCTAAAATGAAATATCGTTGCATTTTTTTGTACATCTTCGATGTGTCTTAACCAGCTTGACAAACGTTTCTGTTTTAGAAACATATTTAATGATCAAATCTCTAGAAATTTTTATAAAAACGATTGAATTTTGAACTAAACTAGAACCACTTTAGATGTAAAGTAAAGGGAATAATGTTGGCTACTTGATTATAGAGAGAACCTCTTCTCTTCGCATCAAATCTACTTGGACTTGAAAAGTTGGCTTTAAATCTCTTAACTTTTGTCATCTAATCTAGTAGCCCCCAAATATAGGATACTTAAAAGCAAATAATACTGTATCATTAACTACAAAATAGTTAGTTCCAAGTTAAATTTGGTAAGGCAACCCATCCCGTCCAAAGCAAAGCAAATTCAAAACCAATTCAACACCCAACTTTATTCAGCCACAGCTCGAACTAGTTCACATCTGCATTTTTGCAGCTGCGCCGTACGGTCACACTTGACTCCAGCTGGTTACAAATTGTAAATTTTTGGTTCTTACAACTTGCTATTTATATCTGTTATTAAATGGGATTTGGTGTGAAATGTCTAAGAGAGCACAGGAATCACAAATCTCCGGGGTCTCCGGACAATGCCGAGCTTGCAGGTCCAGTTTGTCAGATGGCAACAACAACTGGCCAAATATATTCACCGACCAGGACGACTTGTTGCTTATAATCGAGGAGGTGACAGGACACGAGGTTAAGCAAGATAAGAATCTACCTGAAAGCATATGCCCTTTGTGCTTGGCAGCGGCAAAAACAGCCTTTAAATTTAAACGGCGATTCGAAAAGAGTCTTCAGCTGCTAGAAAAGAACAGAAGGAGAAATGAGGAAGTCAATCGAGCGAAGAGCTTCAATAGTGTAAGCGAAGGGAACGAAGAAGAAGCATCATCAGAATCTCCCACTGACGACGACAGCGTAGAGGGCGAAAGAAAAGCCAAGCCACTTCGCTCGCATACTGATGAATCCTCAAGTACATCCACTGAAAGCCTAGTACGACCCTTTAAATGTCCCCTCTGCTCTAAAACCTATAACCACAGTGTAAGTCTACAGAAACACCTACTCAAACATTCGGGCGAGCAACCTTTCGAATGTGCCCACTGCTCGAAAACCTTTTTTAAAAAAAACATACTATACACACATCTACGCACTCATGGAGAACGACCCTACGAATGTGCCCTTTGCTCGAAAGCCTTTTTCCACAACGGCATGCTAAAGAGACACCAACGCATTCATACTGGCGAACGACCCATCCAATGTACACACTGCTCGAAAGCCTTCAGCGATATAAGCCAACTGAAGAGACACCTACGCAGTCTTGCTGGTGATCGACCCTTTGCATGCCCCCATTGCCCGAAAAGCTTTACCGACAGCAGCAGCCTGAAGACTCATCTTCGTACTCACACTGGAGAGCGGCCCTACGAATGCGCCCACTGTTTGAAAACGTTTCGCTGTAAAAATTTTCTAAACGAGCACATCCGCACACATACTGGAGAGAGACCACATGCATGTGCCCAGTGCTCGAAAGCCTTTAGCACGAAGAGCAAGCTAAATAATCATCGTCGTGTTCATACGGGTGAGCAGCCATTCAAATGTGCCCACTGCCCGAAAAGGTATACCCATAGAAGCGGTCTACAGTCTCATCGTCACAGTCATATTAAAGAATCGAACCAAGAAGTGAACGCTGAGTTTCAAGAACTTTAATGTTAATCGTTAATCATGATCAAGAATGTGGAGAAAAAACATAAGAAATTTCACCATGGCAGATGGTGAATGGAAAAGTTCAGTAGTATTCAGAACTGATTCAAATTATATAACAAATTTATGTAGTATGTTTTCTAATATATTTCTAAACTGAATGCACCTAATAAAAGGTCTAAAATACGAACAAATGCTGTAAAAATGGTATAAATGTGTTTGATTGCCGAGAAACTTGAATTTTTTATATGTTTATTGGGAAATCTGAAGCATCACCTACACACTCATACTGGGGAACGACCCTATAAATACTCTCTCTGCTCGAAAACCTTTATCAACAATGGAAGTCTTAAGAAACACCTACACAATCATTCCGGCAAGCGACCTTTCGAATGTTCCCACTGTTTGAAGACCTTTTCCTCAACTAGATCTCTCAAGGAACACATACCCCCAGTATGCACTAGGGAGCGGCCCTACGAGTGTTGCCATTGCTCGATAACATTCAACACTAAAAGCAATCTAAATATTATGTTTGCTTCGATGAAATCCAAAACCCCTTCAGAAATACCACCATTATCTTATCAAAGTTATCATTTCAACCAGCAACTTGTCAAATGAACTAGCGACTCGGTTCTCATTCCGCTTGCCGAGCTGGTTCAAAGATTGCACTAGTTCAGGTATGCATTTTAGCTGTTGCGACATAAGGTCACACTTGTTTACTGCTGGTTAAAAATTGTTTATTTCGTTCTTCACTTCCTTACAAATTGAGCTCATATTTGGTTTTTAAAGAGCTTTCGAAATGGCAATGGAACCACATGTCTCCGAGCAATGCCGCGTTTGCGGTTCCAGCTCATCAGACGGCAACAACAACTGGCCAAATATATTCACCGACCTGGACTCTGAACAGAGAGACTTGTTGTTTATAATCGAGGAGGTGACTGGACACGAGGTGAAACAGGATGAGAATCTACCCGAAAGCATTTGTCCTTCATGCTTGGCAGCGGCAAAAATAGCCTTTAATTTTAAGCGGCGTTTGGAGAAGAGTCTTAAGCTGCTGTTGCAGAATGGCACGGGGAACAAGCAGGTCAATCGAGAGGAGCACCTCAATGGTGTAAGCGAAGAAGATGTTGTGGAATCTCCTACAGTAGCAGAGAACGAAAAGAGCGAAGGGAAAGCGGGGGCAACTGGCGATTCGTCAAGCTCATCCACTGTAAACAAAGAACGTCCCTTTAAATGCCTCCTCTGCTTGAAAACCTATACCAACAATAGCAGTCTAAGGAAACACCAACGTAATCATTCTGGTGAACGACCTTACGAATGTACCCTCTGCTCGAAAACCTTTACCGAAAGAGGCATACTTAGCAGACATCTACGCATTCACACTGGCAGTGGGGAGCCCCACCTGGAATGCCCCCATTGTTTGAAAATCTTTAGCTGTATTAGATCTCTAGAGGATCACATACGCACACATACCGGGGAGCGACCCTTCGGATGTTCCCATTGCACGGAAACATTCTCCACAAAGAGGAAACTTACCATCCACCAACGCATTCATTCTGGCGAGCAACCCTTCAAATGTACCCACTGCTCCAAAACATTATGCGATAATGTCAATCTACAGAGACACCTACGCATTCACTTTGACGAACGACCCTTCGAGTGCTCACACTGTGCGAAAACCTTCACCGACAGAAGCTCACTAAGGATACACCTACGCACTCATACGGGCGAGCGACCCTTCCAATGTACCCACTGTCCGAAAAGCTTTAAATTAAATAAAATACTAAAGGAACACATACGCACACACACTGGCGAGCAACCCTTCAAGTGTGGCCACTGCACAAGGACATTTGCCCATAGGATCAGTCTAACGAGACACCAAAGCATTCATACTGGCGCAAGACCCTTCGAATGCACCCATTGCTCAAAAACCTTTACTCAAAGGGGCAGTCTGAAGTCGCACCTACTTATTCATGCGGGCAAGCAACGCTTCAAATGTTCCCACTGCCCGAAAGCCTATACCCAGAAAAATGGTCTACTGTCTCATCTTCGTTCTCATGATGAAGAATCGAAAGTTGAAGTTAACCCTGAGCTGGCAGACCCTTAAGGTGAGGCACACTTAATGGCATTGGAGCCGAATCAAATCAAGCAATCAAATGTAAAATCTTGTTTGATTGTTACAAAAGGAATGAATTTTTGTTAATCCGAGATTAAAATCTAATTATGGCAAATCTAAGATATTGTCTTGAGATCTGACTATAAATATATAGTGTTTGGTTTGATATTACAAGATTTTTAAAAAGATCTGAAAATATTGCTTCATTCCCACAAATTCGATATGTCTAATCAGCTTGGCAATCTGTCTAAAAAAAATAATAAATACTAGTTTTTTTTACATAGGACTGACTTTCCCTGCTTATTCTATAAAGCTAATGATTTCCACTTGAATCGGTTGGGTAAGGGTAGTTCATTTCAAGATTATATATACTTTAACTGGTCGGAGATGATTCCTTCTATGCGTTCAAAATTATAATACACTTTTCAAGTGTATCAAATTCCAACTGCCCTAACGTTTTTCAGTCACAGTTCCGAACTAGTTCAAATGTGCGTTTTTGTTGATGCCACAAACGGTCACACTTGTTTCCAACCGGATTAAAATTGTTTATGTTTTGTTTTGAAATCCAATGCAATTGGCTATTAACATTTATTATTAAAGGAGATGTTATGGTGGTATGGCCCACGCAGCAAAGGAAACTCATGTCTCCGAGCAATGTCGTGTTTGCAGGACCTGTTGGTCAGACGGCACCAACAACAACAACTGGCGTAACATATTCACCGACTCCGACGCAGACCAAGGCGGCTTGTTGCAAATACTAGAGGAGGTGATTGGACACGATATTAAACAGAATGAGAATCTACCCGAAAGCATATGCCCTTCCTGCTTGGCATCGGCTAAAATAGCATTTAATTTTAAGCGGCGATTGGAGAAGAGTCTGCTGCTAATGCAGCAGCATGGAAAATGGAAACAGGATTCGAATTCGTTGCAAGTCAATCGAGAAGAAGACGATGGAGAAGATGATTTGGATTCTCTAGTGGGAGACGGCAGCGAAGAGGGGGAAAGTAAAGTGGAGCAAGGACCCTTCAAATGCACCCAATGCTTGAAATCCTTTGTCAATTATGCCTATCTTAAGAAACACCTGCGCTTTCATACTGGAGAAGGTGGTGAGCCCTTCAAATGCGCTGACTGCTCGAAATCCTTTTTCCATCGCTACAAGCTAAGGCTACACCAACGCGTTCACACTGGCGAGCGACCCTTCGCGTGTCCACAGTGCCCGAGAGCCTTTGCCCATGGTAGCTCACTGAGGGTTCACCTGGACACTCATATTCGCGAGCGACCCGTCGAATGTTCGCAGTGTTTGAAGAAATTTGTTTCCACAAATGCTCTAAAGCGACACCTAACCGTTCACTCCGGCGAGCAACCCTTCAAATGTCCCCACTGCTCGAGGGCGTTTACATATAGAAGCAGTATAAAGGCTCACCTCCGCTCACATGAAAAGGATGCAAAATCTTGAAGTTATCGCTGTGTTTATTAAATTAAATGAAAAATATAATACTTAAGATGATCACTTTTGATACAATGGCTTTAAGTCGTGTAGTTCCGTAACATATTCATTATGCTCAAAACGAAGTTTACTAGTTTACTTAGTACACCCACACCCTTTCCACAACAGCCTGTTTACCGCCGCCGCTCTCTCAGCGATTGCATAACAAATTGACGGCGTCGATTGCTCGCCTGTTCTAACGCTTTGCAAGCTGCTTTACCAGCTGCATTCCACATGGCATCCTTAAACTGTCGATGTGTAGAGCTTTAAAGAGCGGTGGGCTGAGTGGAATGACATGTAATAACCCTGGGTAAGGAGTCAGGGTTTGTCAACAAGAGCGAAGCCTAAAAGTGAAAGTGAGGGAAAGAGTCTCTGCGAATTCTATAGTCTTTACTTCCAGTGCGGGCCAGGCATGACCATGGCAGACCATGGTAGAGCATGTGGTGTACCAAGACTTGAAACCAAAACCCCACGTTTCCGAATCTAAATCGTTGATAAAATTCGGTTCGAGCTCCAAAATAAAATGGCATATCTTGACATTGACAAATTTGGGAAAATGAATGAACTGAAGTCAACTGGTTCACGAAAACCCAGGGCATTCGGCAGACCAAGACCAAAATTATACAAATTCTCGCGAAATTCACAGTTCATATGACAGAATTTCACAACTTGGTGGAAGAAATTGAATTTTCTAGGCTAATATCTTTGGCTTTAGTTCTTATCATGATACCACTGCAACGCCGTACCCATAGTACAACAATTAAGGTAGGGAGCTCGCAATATGCGCCCTCAGTAAAGTACCTACAAGTACCCTTGTAGTTGTATCATGGATATTATTCTGAAGTAACTTTTTAAAACTTCAAGCAGCTTTGATTATGAACTAGCGACACGGCTCTCTTTCTGTTGGCCGAACTGTTGCAAAGCCATACGAACTAGTTCAAAGCTGCATTTTCTCTGCTGCCACATACGGTCACACTTGACTCCAGCTGATTAAAAATTGTTTAATTTGTTCTCTAAATTCCATACAACTTGCTGTTTATATTTTTGTTCTTAACGGAGATTTCTTCTTGTGGAATGAACTGCTTAGCACAAGGACCACAACTGACAAGGAGATGCCGAGCTTGCATGTTCACTTTGCCAGATGACAACAACAACAGCAACAACTGGAGAAATATTTTCACAGTCTCGGACGCCGAACAGGAAAGCCTGTTGCTTATAATCGAGGAGGTGACCGGACACGAGGTGAAACAGGATGAGAATCTACCCGAAAGCATATGCCCTGCATGCTGGGCAGCAGGTACAACAGCCTTTAATTTTAAGCGGCGATTGGAGAAAAGTCTTCAGCTGCTGCAGCAATGCAGAGCGAGGGACGAGGATTCGTTGCAGGACACTCCAGAGAAACGCTTTAAATGTAACCAATGCACGAAAAGCTTTGTACTAAAATCCTATCTAACGAGACATCTACGCTCCCACACGGGCGTGCGACCCTTCAAGTGTTCCTACTGCCCGAAATCCTTTGGCGAACAAGGCAATCTAAACCAACACCTACGCACTCATACCGGAGAACGAGCCCTTGTATGCCCCCATTGCTCGAAAAACTTTTTCCATAAAGGCGTGCTCAAGAGACACCTCAGCACTCATACTGGCGAGCGTCCCTACGAATGTTCCCACTGCTCGAGATCGTTTACCTCCAAAGGCGAACTTAGTTATCATGTACTCATTCACACGGGTGAGCGACCCTTCGAATGTGCGCATTGTTCGAAAACCTTTAGATTGAAAAGAAATCTAAAGCTACACTTACGCACTCATACGGGCGAGCAACCCTACAAATGTGACCACTGCTCGAGGATGTTTACCCATAGAAACAGTATAAAGGCTCACCTTCGCTCGCATTTCAAAAAATCAAATTCTGAAGAGATCGCTCTGGGCCAAGACCCTTAAAGTAGGAGGGTCTCTTGTTACACTAAAGTGTCTATATGCTCCATGTGTATAATATGTCTTTAATTTTTATAAAAATCGAATAAAATATTGCGGAAACATTTATAGCTGTAAGTCCTGGAATAATATCAAAACAAAGTTTAAGAAAAATGAAATAAAACAAAGTAGATCAAAACACAAACAGACTTGAGACAGGCTCATTATACTACCTAGCCTGGTATGGGTAGATCTGGTACTTAAAATTAAGCAATATTGTTTTCCTTACGCTCCTTGATCACTGTAAATTGGGGTTTCACGATGTTTTTCCAAAAATTAAAATCATTTTTGATATATCGCATCTAAAAAATATCAATAATATGGTTATTTTCTAAGGCCTATACAAAAACTGAAAAGTTATTATAGAACGTTTGGACCTTAAGACTACTTATGAGCCGTGAAAGTGGTTGAACTCTACATTAAAATGATATGGTTTTATGTTACAACTATCTGCGTAAGCCCATAACACTTATCCTAATTATCTTATGTTAGGCTAGGCAAGTCCAAAACAAAAGAAGGACAACCAAAACCTTTTCATTATGAGGGTACACCTATTCATTTTACCAAACAAGCTGCGATTTAGTCTACAAAACCCAAACAAAGCCACTTCTTTTGTCATCCTGTCATTTTGTCTGAGCTATATTACAGTAGATTTGTCTAGATAAATAACTAAAAATGTTATCTAGATAGCCTAGCGCCTTCATCTGCTATATGGTAGGGGTGTTAAGTTCGACCGACTCCTAAAAAAAGGCTTGAAAGTGAAATAAAAATTCTAGAAAAACGTTAAGATCTACTCATAAAATCCCTACCCACAATAGCCTCCGATTTCAAAGCTCTTTGAAGACAAAGCATTTAAAAAAAATTCTCATGAGCAATAGTATAACATTACATTGGTAATATTTTTCATCAAAAACTACGAAATGAAGTTTTACTTAACAGTATTTATATTCCCAAGTGTATTACTAAACGATTCCGACCCAAAAACCAAGCGATTCCCATACGATTCGAGTGCGATTTTTCGAAAACAAATACTGTTCATATTGTATAAACTTTATACTTTATACTATAAAGCATGGACTGAACCAACCACAACCTTCTCGATTTATGTTTCAACCAGTGAACAGAAGATTCATATATATTTTTTTTTGGCTTAGAACCGCACTTTTATGTGAAATGTAGATGACATGAGAAGTGTGTCTTTATCTTTAAATTCAGATGTATGTATGATCGGTCGAGCCTCTGACTAAATACAGGGTGCGCCATCTAAAGTGTCGGTATGGCAACACTGAATAAATATAAAAACAAACAACCGATTGCTATATGTTGATCTTGTTCCTTTAATTTGGTCCTGTACAATTTATTTCGAATACTTTTTGAACACAACATCAATCAAGTGGCCGCCTTTATTGGCCACAACAAAATGTGCCCTTTTTGCGGCATTTTCCATCCCTTTTTCGAGCGTCTCAGTCGATAAAGTGGCGATTTCGGCACGAATGTTGGCCTTAAGCTCTTCAATGGTCTGTGGATCGCTGGCGTAAACCTTGCTTTTTAAATAGCCCCACAAAAAGAAGTCTGGGGCGGTCAATCTTTGTGATACCGGCCCAAACAGTTACTTTTTGGTCGTGTAAAGGTATTTCATGGATGCGATGTGGATTTTCCGTGCCCCATATGCTACAATTTTGCTTATTAACACCACCAGAAAGCGTGAAATGGGCCTCATCGGTCATCAAAATTTGTTTCCATTTGTTAGCACAATTGAACGATTATTTTCGATGAACAGCGTCACTATTTCGGCACGTTGTTTTGGTGTAAAACGTTCCATGGTCAAAATTGTACTAGATTGATGTTTCCAAAACATGTCTAACAAAAGCAATCGGTTGGTAAATGTCAAAGTTATTCAGTGTTGCCATACCGACACTTTAGATGGCGCACCCTGTATTTGCTTAACGATTTTCAAGAAACAACTATTAAGAACTAGCTGGTGAGCTGGTCGAACTAGTTCAAATCTGCATTCAGTTGCCGTCAAGTACGGTCACATTTGTCACCAGCTGGTTAAAAAAGTTTGTTGTTGTTTCTAAAATGGTAGCCATTTGATTTGTGTTTGTTTTTAAAAAAGAATTAATAGTGGAATGGCCTACCATAAAACAATGGAACCACAAGTGGTCGAGCATTGCCGCGTTTGCATGTCCACTCTATCAGATGGCACCCACACCAACTGGCATAATATACTGGACGAATCCAGCGACTTGCTGTTTATAATCGAGGAAGTGACTGGACAAGAGGTTAAACAGGATGAGAGTCTACCCGAAAGCATTTGCCCTACATGCTTCAAGGCGGCACAAACTGCATTTAATTTCAAGCGGCGTTTGGAGAAGAGTCTACAGCTGCTGGAGCAGAATAGAAAGAGCAACGAAGAGATTCTCAATAGCGGCAGCCAAGTGGAGACACTTGGTAGTTCCCATCTCCGAAAGGAGATTCTTGACATCATAAGCGAGGACGAGGAAGATGATGTGGAATCTGTTACAGTAGAAGACAGCGAAGAGGGCGAATTGAAAGACTGCAAAGAACAACCCTACAAATGTTCCCATTGCTCGAAAAAATTTGTCAAAAAAGGCAATCTAGCTAGACATCTTCGCATACACACAGGCGGTAGGGAGCGACCCTTCGAATGTACGCATTGCTCGAAAACCTTTGGCGAATTGGGTAGACTAAACCAGCATCTTCAATGTCATCACTCAGCACGTCCCTTTGAGTGCTCCCACTGCTCGAAAACGTTTTTCAAAAAGGCCAATCTAAATAAACACCTTCTCAATCACTCGGGCGAGCGACCATACAAATGTTCACTCTGCTCGAAAACGTTTGTCGAAAAGGGCAATCTAACTAAACACCTACCCATTCATACTGGTGTGCGCCCCTTCGAATGTGCCCACTGCCCGAAAACCTTTATTGTAAATAGCCAACTTAGGAGACACCTACGCATTCATAATCTTGAGCGACCGTTCGAATGTGCCCACTGTTCGAAAACCTTTACCGAAAGTAAAGAACTAAATAATCACCTAAGCAGCCATACTGATGAGCGACCCTTCGAATGTTCCCACTGTTTGAAATCATACAAGTCCATACGAAATCTAAGGGAGCACATTCGTACACATACCGAGGAGCGACCCTTTGAATGTTACCAGTGCTCGAAAACCTTTATCACAAGCAGCAAACTAAAGAATCACTCTCGGGTTCATTCGGGCGAACAGCACTTCAAATGTGCCCACTGCCCGAAAGCCTATACCCATAGAAACGGTCTACAGTCCCACCTGCGCTCTCATTATAAGGCATCAAATTAATGAATCTTCAAATGAAATTGCTTTTTCAAACAAATATAATAAAAAACAAGAAAGAAAGTCGGTCAAGCCCGACTATAACATACTCTGTACCAAGAAAATTTGTCTTTTGATCATAACTCGAAAACCGTTCATCCGATCTTCTCCATTCCCTTGGCGGATCGATACGTTATCCTAATAACTAAATATGTCCAGAAGGAACAAGCCATCTATCTTCAAAACTGTGGGAGATATGACGTTTTTTCTAAATTGCGGGGGCGGGAGGGGGCGTGGCCAAAATTGAAAATAAACTTGATCTGCCTGCAGACATAAGAAGCATATGTCCCATTCATGTCAAACCTCTATCTCTTACCATCTCTGAGATCTGTGCGTTCATACGGACAGACAGACGGACAGACGGATAAACGGACATGGCTATATCGACTGGGCTGTTGATGCTGATCAAGAATATATATACTTTACACAGAGTATACAAATTGTTAAGATTTATAAATGATCAGCTAAAATTGTGTTGGTGGCAGAGATTTTCGTTGATATATTCAGAATAAGGCAGGTATACGAAGCCAAGTGGCTAGATCCTTGGGTTTTGTGTAAGAAATTTTGGATAATGCTCAACTTAATAAGGATTTTACTAAACCAGATGCGATCTAAACATATTGAACAAGCCAGATAAATGCATATTTAGAATGCTAGAAAGTAACAACAAAAACGCTTCTGTAGAAGATCCCTGGCAAAGCCTTACTTTTTCTAGACTCTATCTACAAACTAGTATACCGGCTGGTCGAATCATAGCAGCCAATCGGTTTGATTTACACAATACGATGTAAGAATCCCATTCTTTTCACAAGTGATAAAATCAGCGGATTCCATTAATCCTACCTTTAGGATTCTTCCCTTGTCTTTTAAGCTAACAGACATGGCTTTTGAAAGTTCTCAAGCGATTGCCTGGAGTCTTTTTTGGACCTTCTTTGCGCTCTTTGTGATCCGTATTACTATCAGGGCTGCAAACCCAAAAAAAATGTTGGATCTCTAGTTTGCTGTTTCGAACCAAAGTTTACCAACGGTTAAGGTTCAATAAAATATCTAGATTCGAGGTTTTTGGTTCGAACCTAGGTTCAGCCCTATATCTATGTTACGAATTTTTCATATATTTTTCCTATTGAGATTTTCTATGTAGAAGTTCGACGACTGAAGTAAGTTTTAAAATTTGTAGCATTCTCTCAGCTCTCAAACATTTTGCCGAACTGGTGCAATGTTTTCCGAACTAGTTCAAATCTGCATTTTCGCTGCTGCCACATACGGTCACACTTGACTGCAGCTGGTTAAAAATTGATTACTTTTTGCTCATAAATTTGTAGAAATTTGCTTTCGCTGTCCGGAATGGCCTACAATACGGCAGTAGAACCAACAGGGGTACAGCGATGCCGCGCTTGCATGTCCATTTCGTCAGATGACAGCTACATCAACTGGCGAAATATATTCACGGGGGGCGACTCCGGCGATTTACTGTTTATAATCGAGGAGGTGACTGGACAAGAGGTTCCACAGGGTAAGAATTTACCCGAAAGCATATGTCCTGCCTGCTTGGCAGCGGCAACAACTGCATTTGATTTTAAGCAGCGTCTGGAGAAGAGTCTTCAGCTGTTGAAGCGGCATACTAAAGTGGACAGCGAAGAAGATGATTTGGAAGAGGACGAATGGCATCCGAAGCCGGGCAAATCGTCCAGCACTGAAAACAAAGAACGACCCTTCGAATGTTCCCACTGCTCGAAAAAATTTGTCAAAAAAGGCATGCTTAACCGACATTTACGCATACACAGTGGAGGTAGAGAGCGTCCCTTCGAATGCTCGCATTGTTCGAAAACCTTTGGCGAATTGGGAACTCTAAACCACCATCTACGCTGCCATACAGCCGAACGACCCTTTGAGTGCTCCCACTGTGCGAAAACCTTTACACATAATAGCCTGCTCAAGAGACACCTGCGGATTCATACTGGCGAGCGGCCCTTCGAATGTACACACTGCTCGAAAACCTTTGGCGAAAAAAACACACTCAAGATCCACCTAGTCACTCATACTGGCGAGCAGCCCTTTGAGTGCTCCCATTGCTCGCAAACCTTTGCCCATGCAAGCAGTCTAAAGTCTCACCTACGCACCCATTCGGGCGAGCGACCCTTCGAATGTTCCCACTGTTTGAAAACCTTTAGCTTTATAGGAAATCTTAAGGAACATATACGCACACATACGGGTGAGAAACCCTTCGATTGTTCGCATTGCTCGAAAACCTTTGCCACAAAGAGCAAACTAAAGAATCACCTGCGCATTCATACTGGCGAACAGCCCTTCAAATGTTCCCAATGTCCGAGAACCTTTACCCATAGAGGCAGTCTACAGCATCATCGTCGCTCTCATAATAAAGCATGAAGCCTTGAAGACCTTAGAAGTGAAGTATTCTATGTTAAGACAAATAAATGCAAGCAATTATATTTAAAGTCTTGTTTAATGGTTGGATTACTTTTCTCATTCTCATATAACCGATTTCTAAACTGTCAATACACATTTAAATTGAGATTTAGACTAGATATGATTATGACAATATAGTTTTTGGTTTCAGAATCCAAGCAACTACCCAAAGCAAAACGTTCAGCGCTTATTTAAATAGAACTGGATATCTTGTTGCTCCACTACCACCATTTGGGTGGTGTAAAAGATATCAATATGACAATATAGAAGACTATAAAGCGTATATTTCTGCTTGATTAACTCAAAAGTCGTGTTTTTAGTCCAAACCAGAGAAATTTACCAAGAAAACCAATTCCAAAATGGATAAGATTTTGTAGCAAAGGATAGTTCCGGCGCTAGGGGTTGAATTTCCTAACAGAAAACTTGATATCATAACAATATTAATGCGTTCTGATATATTTTATGAGGATATAAATCAAACTTATCCACATTCCCAACTTTCAAGCATCTTCTCTAAGGAGCCAACGACTCGGTTCTCATTTAGTTTGCCGAACTGCTGCAACGTTCTTCAATAAGAGATTGAACTAGTTCAAAACTGCATTTTCACAGTTGCGACAAACGGCCACACTTGTCGTCAGCTGGTTAAAAATTGTTTATGTTGTTCTTAAATTCGTTTAGATTTGCTATTTAAATTAGTCTATAAACTGGATTCGGCTGTGGAATGGCCTGCAGTGCAATAGGACCACCAGAGCAATGCCGCATTTGCATGTCCTGTTTGGCAGATGGCACCAACAGCAAATGGAGAAATATATTCACAGACTCGGACGCTGAGCAGAGAGGCTTGTTGCTTATAATCCAGGAGGTGACAGGACACGAGGTGAAACAGGATGAGAATCTACCCGACAGCATATGCCCTTCTTGCTGGGCAGCGGCAAAAATAGCTTTCAACTTTAAGCAGCGATTGGAGAAAAGTCTTCAGCTGCTGGAGCAGAATAGAACGCGGAACGTGGTAGTCAATCGAGATGAGAACTCCAACAGTGTAAGCGAAAATGTTGTGGAATCTCTCACAGAGGAAGGCAGTGAAAGCAAATCGGAGCCACATCGCACCGCAAGCACTCACATCAAAGAACGACACTTCAAATGTTCCCACTGCCCGAAAACCTTTGACAGAAAAAGCAATCTGAGCAGACATCTCAGCATTCATACAAGCAATAGAGAGCGACCCTTTGAATGTTCCCATTGCTCAAAAACCTTTATCGAAATGAGCACTCTAAACAAGCACCTACTACGCACCCATACTGGAAAACCATCCTTGAAATGCTCCCACTGCACGAAAGAGTTTTTCGAGAAGTGCCATCTAAATATACACCTACGTGTTCATACTGGAGAGCGGCCCTTCGAATGTGCCCATTGCTCGAAAACCTTTTCCCGAAGAAGCTGCCTGAATACTCACCTACGCACTCATACGGGTGAGCAACCCTTTCAATGTTCCCACTGCTCGAAAGCCTTTGTCAAAAAAAGCAATCTACAAAGACATCTTGGCATCCATACTGGCAAGAGAGAGCGACCCTTCGAATGTTCCTATTGCTCGAAAACCTTCATCGAAAGAAGCAAACTTAACCAACATCTACGCACTCACACTGGCGAACGACACTTTGTATGTGCCCACTGCCCCCAAAAATTTTTCGAAAAAGGCGATCTCAACAGACATCTTCGCCTTCACACTGGCGATAGTTAGCGACGCTTCAATGACAATTTTTGGATTGGAACTTTCAGAAGAAACAGAGAGACATGAAAATAATATTTTTTGAATACCAATAAATCGTTTTAAAGTTGGAAAAACTGGAGAAATAATACGAAATTTTATTTGGAAACGTATAGATCTACCTTAAATATAATTTGAGATGAGAATATTCTCAGCAGCCTATGGAGGCACCACCTGTTGGAAAATTCAAAAGTGCGCGCCACGATCAGCTGTTGAAAGGTTAACTGTTCTGTGTCTGCATTTTCGCAGCTGCCACGTACGGTCACACTTACCTCCAGCTGGTTCACAATTGTTTATTTTCTTCCTACACATTCCTTTCAATTTGTTATTAAACAAGATTTGGCTGTGGCATGACCTACAAAGCAGAGGACCCACCAGTCTTCGAGCAGTGCCGTGTTTGCATGTCCAGTTTGACAGATGGCTCCAACAACAACTGGCGAAACATATTCACCGGCTCGAACACTGGACAAGACGACTTATTGCTTATAATCCAGGAGGTGACTGGACAAGAGGTGAAACAGGATGAGAATCTACCCGACAGCATATGCCCTTCTTGCTGGGCAGCGGCAAAAATTGCTTTCAACTTTAAGCAGCGATTGGAGAAAAGTCTTCAGCTGCTGGAGCAGAATAGAACGCGGAACGTGGTAGTCAATCGAGATGAGAACTCCAACAGTGTAAGCGAAAATGATGTGGAATCTCTCACAGAGGAAGGCAGTGAAAGCAAATCGGAGCCACATCGCAAAGAACGACACTTTAAATGTTCCCAATGCCCGAAAACCTTTGACAGAAAAAGCAATCTGAGCAGACATCTCAGCATTCATACAAGCAATAGAGAGCGACCCTTTGAATGTTCCCACTGCTCAAAAACCTTTATCCAAATGAGCACTCTAAACAAGCACCTACGCACCCATACTGGGGGGCAGCCATCCTTGAAATGCTCACACTGCTCGAAAGCCTTTTTCGATAATTGGCATCTAAATATACATCTACGTGTTCATACTGGAGAGCGTCCCTTCAAATGCTCCCTTTGCTCGAAAACCTTTGCCCATAGCGGCACTCTGACGTCTCACCTTCGCACTCATACCGGCGAGCGACCCTTCGAATGTTCATTTTGCTTGAAAACCTTTGGCGGAAGAAGTCAACTGAAGGAGCACATACACACACACACTGGCGAGCGACCCCACAAATGCACTCACTGCTCGAAAACCTTTAGACGCGGCTACAGTTTAACAACTCACCTTCGCTGTCATAATAAGGAATCCTGAGTTTAAAGAACTTTAATGTGAGGAGGAATTTGGAGGAATTGACTATTTTTGGATTGGTGAGGAGAGATATGAAATCAATATTATCTTATGGCTACTTAATAAATCTTGTTTTAAAGTTTAGAATGTGAAAAAACTGAAGAAAAATATGAAATTTTATTTGGCAACGTATGGATGTACCCTACCAAAGTCGAAACCCATTCGGATTATTGTTTAGAAATCAAACTTGAGATTGAGTACTTAGGCGCTGAGAATATCCTGCTAGCAAGAAATCTATCATAATTCTCAGAGCGTCCTGTGGAGGCACAATTATGGTCATTGAAAATTCAAAAGTGCGCGCCACGATCAGCTGTTGAAAGTTTAACTGTTCCGTGTCTGCATTTTCGCTGCTGCCACATACGGTCACACTTACCTACAGCTGGTTCACAATTGTTTATTTTCTTCCTAAATTCCTTTCATTTTGTAATTAAACAAGATTTTTCTGTGGAATGGCCTACAAAGCAAAGGACCCACCAGTCTTCAAGCAATGCCGTGTTTGCATGTCCATTGCGAGCATCAACACCAACTGGCCAAATATATTCACCAACTCAGACGCCGGACAAGACAACTTGTTGTTTATAATCGAGGAGGTGACTGGACACGAGGTTATACAGCATCAGAATCTACCTGAAAGCATATGCCCTTCATGCTTGACAGCGGCCAAAACAGCCTTCAGTTTTAAGCGCCGTTTGGAGAAGAGTCTTCAGCTGCTGGAGCAGAATAGAACAGGGAACGAGGATATGTTGCAAATCACTCCAGAAGGGACCCTCAACGGTGTAAGCAAAGATGCTGATTTGGAATCTCTCACAGAAGAAGACAGCGAAGAGGGCGACTGGAAAGCGGAGCCACTTCGCCCTCAAACTGGCGAATCTTCTAGCCAAAGCACTGAAATCAACGAGCGTCCCTTTAAGTGTGCTCACTGCTCGAAAACCTTTGTCAACAAGAGCAGTCTAAGGAAACATCTACGCATTCATTCGGGCGAGCGACCCTTCGAATGTGTCCACTGCTCGAAAACCTTTCTCGAAAATGGGCATCTAACCAGGCATCTACGCACTCACACTGGCCATAGAGAGCGACCTTTCGTATGTTCCCACTGCTCGAAAACCTTTGTCGAAAAGGGTCATCTAACTAGGCATCTACGCCTTCACACTGGCGCTAGGGAGCGACCTTTCGAGTGTTCCCATTGCACGAAAACCTTCAGCGAACTGGGAAATCTAAACCATCATCTACGCAGTCATTCTGGAGAACGTCCGATTAAGTGCTCCCAATGCGAGAAAACCTTTTTCCATAACGGCATGCTAAGGAGACACCAACGCATTCATACGGGCGAGCGTCCCTTCGAATGTTCCCACTGTTTGAAAACCTTCAGTGAAAATAGTCAACTTAATAATCACCTGCGCACCCATACTGGTGAGCGACCCTTCGAATGTTCCCACTGTTTGAAATCATTTAAGTCAATGCAAAACCTAAAGGAGCACATTCGCACCCATACGGGGGAGCGACCCTTTGAATGTTCCGAGTGCTCGAAAGCTTTTAGCACAAACAGCAAACTAAAGAATCACTTTCGGGTTCATTCGGGCGAACAGCACTTCAAATGTGCCCACTGCCCGAAAGCCTACACCCATAGGAGTGGTCTGCAGTCCCATCTGCGCACTCATAATAAAGATTCCAACCATAAAAGTGAAGCTCACTTGAAGGCGTAATATCGAATTCAATAAAATACTTTATTTTTTTAGCCAGTAAAATAAAAAATTGTTCAAGTTTTGTAATTATTATTTTAGATTGTGTTTGTAGCAGAGATTTCCGTTGACTGGGACGAATTTTCATTCAGGAATTCGAATCTAAGTGGCCAGATGCTGGAGTAGCGCATTTAGTCCATATAATGTGAATTTTCCAAACAAGATGCTATCTAATAATATTCAAAAAACCTTTTAGGCAACCCAAAAGAGTGATAGACCTGGCATAGGGGCAAAAAGCCATACTCTTTCTAGTTTTGATTTACAAACTAAATACTGATCCAGTATGCATTGTTCAGTTACTCCAAATGCTTTTTTATACGAGAACTTCTTGAGTTTAGTTTCCAAAATAGCCCCCAATACGGCATCCTCAATCTATTCTGGCCTTTCTTTTATCCTTTATTGCTTTTAAAACATTCATAACGAAGGTCACAAGTGAAAATTAATAGCCTTCAGTGGTTTTTTTGTTCAAATGAAGGTAGAAAAGTGAACATTCCTCCAAAATTATGTTGCTTACACTTCGGCGAAACGATACATACTGAAAAAGAAAGCCCAACTCTAAAAAAAATTAAGGGGTCTTCTCATTCAAATCCCGTTTTTTGGACACTTTTTAAAAAAATTCTTATTTGAAAACGCAAAGAATAATTGAAAACTTTTTTTATTTATTGTATTACAAAAGTTTCAAAGTAAATAAAAAAAATTTTTTTGCCTCGATACGTGGGCTGTTCAAAAAGTAATGAGACTTCAAAGTTGGTGGTGAAAAAAAAGGTGTGGTCACGGCGGCCACGATTCCGGGTCTCCGGAGCGTCTGAAATGGAAAAAAAACGGGGTTATAATCAGTATAGATGTAATTCTCGGGTGAACCTCAAGCTTAATTTTGTGATTTTTTTTGACAAAATGGCGGCCATTCAAAAAAAAAATTTCAATTTCGGGCTTTTTTTTGTAGTTTAGTGTAAAAAAAAAATAGTAAAAAATTTTTTAAAATTATGGTCGAGGTTCACCCGAGAATGGTGACAATTCTGCGTCGATTCCACTTTGATTCATGAAAATCGGTTCAGTTGAACTGAAGATATCATGGCCGCCAGTTCGAAAAACGTGGTTTCGAGATATACGAGTTTAAAGTTTGAAGTTGTTTTTTTGCATCAAAAACAAATTGAAATGAAAAGTTTTAGTATGCAGTTTTAGAAATTCGACAATTCTCCGTCGATTGCATTTGGGTTCATCAAAATCGGTTCCATAGAACTGGAGAAAAGTGACTTCGAAGTTCAAAAACGTGATTTTGAAGACACTCAAAGAAAATTTTAGGCAATAAAACATTTTTTTTTTGTGAAATACTTACATATATCAGACTGCAATGCCAGCAAACGCGAATCTGAAAAGAACGCTTTGAACGAAATTCGGTAGTTGCTTCAATCCGTTGCATTCAAAAAGTAGCCAAACTAAGCAAATCGCATTTTGACGAAGACCTTGCTTCACAAAAAAGGCTGTATCTTCTAAAGTATTTCGAATTTCGAAAAATCCTTTTAGGGGCATATTCACAACTACCCAAGCTATAAATAAATGCAAAAAAAAAAAGTCGAAAAAAAAAGTTGCTCAATGAGAAGACCCCCTTAACCTACTTTGTACAACTAATAGCTTACACCTTTAGCTTTATTTATTATCTTAAAGTAACTTTAAAAATTTCAAACATTTTCCCTCTCACTCCCTTGACGAACTTGTGCAATGAACTAGTTCAAATCAACATTTAAGCTGCTGCAATGTACGGTCACACTGGTCAAAAATTGATGGTTTTGTTCCTAAATTCCTTACGATTTGCTATTTATATAAGTTTATAAACTGGATTCGGCTGTGGAATGGCCTGCAGTGCAATAGGACCACCAGAGCAATGCCGCATTTGCATGTCCTGTTTGTCAGATGGCACCAACAGCAAATGGCGAAATATATTCACCGACTCGGAAGCTAAACAAGATGACTTATTGCTTATAATCGAGGAGGTGACTGGACACGAGCTTAAACAGGATGAGAATCTACCAGGCAGCATCTGCACTTCCTGCTTGGCAGCGGCAAAAACCGCGTTTAATTTTAAGCGTCGATTTGAGAAGAGCCTAAAGCAGCTGAAAGAGCTCAAAGCCTACACTCCAGAAGAGCAGGAACAACCTTTTCAGTGTCCCCAATGCTCAAAGACTTTTAGCAGAAGAGCGACTCTAAAGATTCACTTGGCCACCCATAGCGAAGAACGACCATTTCAATGCTCCCACTGCACCAGAAGCTTTGTCCAGAAGGGCTGTCTGACGAGACACCTACGCATTCATACTGGCGAACGACCCTTTGAATGTACCCAGTGCTCGAAGTGGTTTCGTGAAAAATCCCAACTGAAACAACACCTACTCATTCATGCCGGTGATCGTCCCTACGAATGTTCCGACTGCTCGAAAACCTTTGTTGAAAAAAACAAACTACAGAATCATCAAAGCACAAATGCGGGAAAGCAACCCTTTAACTGTCACCAGTGCTCCAAATCCTTTAGCCTAAGATGCGGCCTAAAGAATCATCTTAACACTCATACTGCCCAAAGTGTCTTCGATTGCATCCACTGCACAAAATCATTTCTCAATAATGACGGTCTGAGGAAACACTTGCGCACGCATTCGGGCGAGCGTCCCTTCGAATGTACCCAGTGCTCGAAAAGCTTTAGCGAAAAATCCGAACTGGAGAATCATAATCGCAGCATTCATTCGGGCGAGCGATCGTTTGAATGTAACCAGTGCTCGAAAACCTTTCGCTTGCTGGTCAGTCTAAAAACACATCTAATCACTCACTCGGTCGAACGACCGTTCCAGTGTTCCCAGTGCTTGAAAACGTTTTCGCGTCAACACAATCTAAAGGTTCATCTAAGCACTCATACGGATGAGCGGCGCTTCCAATGTTCCCACTGCACGAAAGCATTTAGATTGAAAGGCAATCTAACGAAACACTTGAGCACTCATTTACCCGCATGATCCTTAGTGTTTTTAGGCTACATACGTTGACAAAATCACTGATGCTGAATGGCTTAAACGTACCAGGTGGATAGAGCGAACCTGGCAGTCACATTATTCTGTTCAACCCACTCTACCAAAAAGTGGACGCCCTAAGTGCCTGCACTACTTGTAAAACAGTTCCTGAGGTGATCAATATGCTTGAAGTAAAGCTCTTACCATTGTATCTCGAGCAAAGATCTTTGACATTAAGAACTACTGGGAGTATAAGGACTCATCCAATCCAGCTTCGAAAAGGAAAAAGCATTCAATCCAACTTTAGCTTAAGACAAGAGTATAAACGGTTTAAATTATTCATAACCTCTTGTAAATTTGTCGTTGAGAGTGGAAATAAAAGGGAAAGGGCTAACCACACAAAGATAACAAGAAAGAAAGTCGGTCAAGCCCGACTATAACATACTCTGTACCAAGAAATTTTGTCTTTTGATCATAACTCGAAAACCGTTCATCCGATCTTCTTCATTTCTTTGGCGGATCGATAAGTTATCCTAATAACTAAATATGTCCAGAAGGAACAAGCCATCTATCTTCAAAACTGTGGGAGATATGACGTTTTTTCTAAATTGCGGGGGCGGGAGGGGGCGTGGCCAAAATTGAAAATAAACTTGATCTGCCTGCAGACATAAGAAGCATATGTCCCATACACGTCAAACCTCTATCTCTTGCCATCTCTGAGATCTGTGCATTCATACGGACAGACAGACAGACGGACATGGCTATATCGACTCGGCTGTTGATGCTGATCAAGAATATATATACTTTATGGGGTCGGAGATGCTTCCTTCTGGATGTTACATACTTTTGCACAAACTTATAATACTCTATGTACCTACGGTACAGAGTATAAAAAGAAGTGTTTGCTAGTGCTTAAACTGTGACACTCTCACACCAAAAGCCTGCGGTTAGTATCCAATGATAGTATACACTTCTGACTACTTATCGAGTGTCGAGTTTCTATGTTAGTTTGGTTTTGAACGGGAGAAGTTCTGAATTTAAAATAGAAAAAAAAATGTATGTATTTTAATCATTAAATAAACTCATATTGTCCTGTCGCACCTAGCGTAAGCAAGCAAGACCCAGCGGTTTGGATTGCTTCGATTTGCCATTGTCAATCAAAGCAGAGCGACAGGACCTTCAAGTTTAGTTAATCGGAAAGGCTTAAGCTCTATTTACCAGAAAACTGTTTGGCAACCGAACCGAACCGAAACGTCTACCTTTCTGAAATGCTGAACCGAACCGAAAAACACAGAGAACGAGCAAGCTAAGCTAACTTCGTCTGTGCCAAAGTTTTTATACCCTTGCAAATGTTTGCTTAAATATTTTCAAATATTCCCAAATATTCAAATATTCTTTTTCCCATTTTCCAACCGATCGTTCGTATGGGAGCTATATGATATAGTCATCCGATTTGGCCAAAAATTTATAAATTATGTGAAAGCATGTGAAACAAACAAATTCCAAATTTCAGGTTGCTACCATTAAAAACAAAAAAGGTTTTTCTAACTAAGACTGTTTTTCAGACCTATCTTTTGTATGGCAGCTATACCATATAGTTGTCCGATTTTCATCAAACTTGGTAGAATTATAAAAAGGCATAGAAAACCTAGGATTACAAAGTTTGGAGATGTTTCCTTTGAAAAGAAAAAAGTTTTTCATACTACAACTAGTTTTCCGACCGATTGTTCCTATGGTAGCTATGTGATATAGTCATCCGATCCGGTTGGTGCAGCAAAAAGAAGACTCTGTGCAAAATTTCAGCTCGATAGCTTTAAAACTGAGAGACTAGTTCGCGTAGAAACAGACAGACAGACGGACAGTCGGACGGACAAAGCTCAATCGACTCAGCTCGTCAGCCTGATCGAGAATATATATAGTTAATGGGGTCGGAAATGAATATTTCTATGCGTTGCAAACTTCTGGGCAAAATTATAATACCCTTTGCAAGGGTATAAAAACTGTTTGGTTCAGTTCTCTGACGAGTTTTAAGACGTGAATCCCATACCCTTTGCTTAAAAATTTGGAAATTTGAATCATTTTCCTAGGATAGTTCTTATACAACATTTCGTTTAAACCTTTACATCCTTGACGATGCCGGAACGAACCTTTAAGGTTGACTTGACACAAATTGAACATGTAATCATTTAAGTCTTATACAATTGCCATCCGATCTCTTAATATATTCTTTAATCTACATCAATCTGTATTCTTTCCTTTAGTGGAAAATATTTAAAATTTTCTGTTATACTTCTTTTTCTTAAGTCAATCTTCGCCAGGAGAGTAGTTCCTCATATAATATGATAAATAGGTTGTGTAAGATGGTATGTATTCTTTTCTGGCCGATATTCTATGTTTTCGAAGGGCATTTCATGGGAAACTTATAGGCGAATTCGACATATTAGACTTTCTTCTAAAGATTTTAAAGATGTTCAATTTCCAAAGTGTGCGAAAAGTCACATAACAATAGAAATCATAATATTTCATAGTATGCCTTAATGAACCATTGAACTGAACCGAAATCACGGTTCAGTTGGCTCCAAAAACCATGTGATAAACCGAGCCGGCGGTTCAGAAACTCTGTAAGCCACTGAACCGAACCAGTACTTCTATTTGAGTGGTTTGCATACCTGCCATTTGCTTGGCTTGGTTTTGACAGACCTTTGTGTCTAAAAACTCAGTCGAGCACCTCAGATTTGGTTCGATTTCACTTGATAGCTCAGCTGAGTAAGTGATTTAGCTACTCAGACTTCAGTATTCACCCCGGGTCACAGCAGTTCCGGTCGGGTTGATATTTTAGCTATTTAGTTGCTCCAGCTAGCGATATTCAATTTCGAATAATGCTATAAGCTATAAAAAAAAACCGTTAAATTTTGAGTTTGAATGAAATTTAAATGAAATCTTGTGTAGAATACGATTTTAACAAAATTATTTGAAAAGTGAGTATTATAAGAGTTTTTTAAACAAAATAAATTATTATTACCCTGCAGCTCTGCACTTTAACCTATTTGTAAATGATATTTCGACAGCGTTTTCTCATTCTTAAGCTTTGCCTTTGCGTTCCTTCTACAAATGGACCTAAAGTCTCTCAATAATTGGCGCAGGATCAACAGTTTGCCTCCCAACAATGATAAATGTAAATACATAACCTTTCATAGTAGTATGACTTGTCTTTATGACTACATTATTGATGATAAGTCTCTGGAAAGCATCTATAAAACGGACATATGTCATCTATCAGTCATGGCAAATAAACCAATGAAAGTTCTTCGCTGTATCAAAATATAATCCAAGAATTTAATGTCCCCTAAGTCTCTGAATCTGAATTATATGTTTCACTGGTCAGAGTTATACTTGAGTTGGGACCATGTGTCTACAAAAAATTCTTTCTTAGCAGTTCTTAAGCCTTTTTGCAAGGGTAGAATGAACTTTTATTTTGTATCCACCTACTGCTAAGGCTGACTCTGTGACCGAACTGAAGCAGCAGCTCCTGAGCTGAGTAATTAATTTGAACTAGTTCAATACAGCATTTGCGAAATACGGTCACACTTCTCTACATCTGTTTAACCATTGTTTATTTTGTTTGTTATTCAACGAAATTTGGCTGTGGAATGGCTTACAGAGCCAAGGGACCTCATGGAACAGAGCAATGCCGCGTTTGCATGTCCACTTTATCAGATGGCTCCCACAACAACTGGCATAAAATATTCAATGGCGGTGACGAGTCCAGCGACTTGCTGTTTATAATCCGGGAGGTGACTGGACATGAGGTTCAACAGGATGAGAGTCTACCTAAAAGCATATGCCCTTCATGCTTCAAGGCGGCACAAACTGCATTTAAATTTAAGCGGCGACTAGAGGAGAGTCTTCAGCTAATGGAACAGAATAGAACCACTCGCAGAGAGACCCTTTAAATGCTCCCAGTGTTTGAAATCCTTTTCCAAGTTAGCAAATCTAAAGAACCACCTACGCAGCCATACTGTAGAACGACCCTTCAAATGCGCCCAATGCTCGAAAACCTTTTTGGAAAACTTCAATCTAAATAGACACCTACGCCTTCACACTGGTGAGCGACCCTTCGAATGTACACACTGTTCGAAGTCCTTTGGCGAAATAAGTGATCTAAAGAGACATCTACGCACTCATACTGGCGAGCAGCCCTTCAAATGCTCCCAATGCTCGAGATCCTTTTCCCAAAGAAGCAGTCTGAAGTCTCATCTACGCACTCATAGCGGCGAGAAGCCCTTCAAATGTTCGCAGTGCTCGAGAAGCTTTACCCATAGAGGCAGTCTACAGCATCATCTTCGCTCTCATAGTCAAGACTCAAACCTTGAAGTGACCGCTGAGTTTGAAGCTCTTTGAAAGGAAGGCATTTAGTATATTTCATATTACAACGAATAAAACTTATTAAAATTAAGTAATCGTATTAGAAATCGTGTGTGATTATTACAAAATGGATGGATTACTATTAAGCAGTGATTAGAACCGTAACGATTAAACCAAGTCAAGTTCAGTTGAATTATATAGGTAGAAAACTTTCTTTAGCTGAGTGTAAATAACTGAAAATCGGCTCATAATCTATCAGGCGGCATTATCTTTGCTAAAATCATGATAATAAGAAAGGTTGGAGGTCATTACTTACAATTAGAAGACTGTACCCTGGAAACAACAAAAACCTAGGAGTTATAGTCACTCCTTTAAGACTTACCTTTGCGATAAATGGCTTCAAAAATCGTCAAACAAAGCACAAATTAATCACTCAGTCTTAGGTTAAATCCTCCATCCATACATCTTTTCAATATATCAAACTTTTCCTAACTTTCTTCATCAAGAATCCTTTTAGAAACTATTTTATGATGGCATGTTTACATGATAAGCAGGAGCTCTATTAATTGTGACAAAATTTATTCATTCCGAATTCATTGGCATTATAATTAGGTTTTTTTTAAAGGCATTTGTCTGTTTCTGGAATTCCCAAACAGTTTTGACTTTTCAAATTTCCATCAGCTTCTCTAATCAACTAGCAACTCCGACTGTCATTCTGTTTACGCTTTACGAACTAGTTCAAAGCTGCATTTTCGCTGCTGTCACAAACGGTCACACTTGCCTCCAGCTGGTTAAGAATTGTTTATTTTGTTCTTATAATCGTTGAAATTTGCTATTAAGATTGGTTAATCACGGAGATTGCTTTGTGGAATGGCAGCAAAGGGATCACAATGCCGTGTTTGCAGGTCCTGTCCAGGCAATAACACCAACTGGCCAAATATATTCACAGACACGGAAGCTGAACAAGAAGACTTATTACGTAATAATCGAGGAGGTGACTGGACAAAAGGTGAAACAGGATGAGAACCTACCCGACAGCATTTGTCCTTCATGCTTGGCAGCGGCAAAAACAGCATTCAATTTTAAGCAGCGTCTGGAGAAGAGTCTTCAGCTGTTAAAGCCGAATAGTGCAATGAACGAGGAAGTCCATAGAAAGGAGAACTTCAACAGTGTCAGCGAAGAGAGTGAATCGTATGATACAGAATCTCTCGCAAGAGACGGTAGCGAAGACGACAGCCAAGAGGATGAAGGGAAAGAGAAGCAAAGCACTCCAAACGAAGAAAGACCATTTAAATGCGACCACTGCTTGAAAACTTTTGCCGCCAAGGGGTCTCTTAAGAGGCATCTACTCACACATTCCGAAGAGCGTGAATTCCAATGTTCCCACTGCCCCAGATCCTTTGCCCAATTGGGCAATCTAAACAAACACCTACGCACTCATACGGGCGAGCGACCCTTCGAATGTAACCATTGCTCGAAAACCTTTGTCGAAAAAGGTCATCTAAACAGACACCTTCACACCCATGCGGGCGTGGAACCCTTCAGTTGTTCCAAGTGCTCGAAAAGCTTTGCTGAAAAGAAACAACTAAAGGACCACCTACGCAGTCATTCGAGAAAGCAACCCTTTAAATGCCTACACTGCTCGAAAACTTATACCCAAAAATGTAGTCTAAAGTATCACCTTAGCACACATAAAGCCGAACGACCCTTTGAGTGCTCCCAATGCTCGAAAACCTTTATCAACAATGATGTGCTTAAGAGACACCTTCGCATTCATACGGGCGAGCGGCCCTACGAGTGTTCCCAGTGCTCCAGAACCTTTGCCCAAAGAGGTACACTAAAGATTCATCTGCGCACTCATACTGGCGAGCAACCCTTTCAATGTTCCCAATGCTCCAAAACGTTTACCCATAGAGGCAGTCTCAAGTCGCACCTACTTAACCATGCAGGCGGACAACCCTTCAAATGTCCGCATTGCTCGAAAACCTTTACAGAAATGGGCAATCTAAATCAACATATACGCACTCACACTGGAGAACGACCCTTCAAATGTACCCACTGCTCGAAAAGCTTTGTCCAAAGTGGTTGTCTACAGCGTCATCTACGCACTCACACCGGCGAGCGACCCTTCAAATGTACCCAGTGCCCGAAATCGTTCACCGTGCTGGGCAATCTTAACAATCACCTACGCACTCATACGGGCGAGCGACCCTTCAACTGTTCCCAGTGCTCGAGAACCTTTGCCCATGGAAGCAGTCTAAAGGATCACCTTCGCACTCATTCTGGGGAGCAACCATTTGAATGTTTCCACTGTTCGAAGACTTTTTCACAAAAATGCAGTCTCAGATATCATCTTAGAACACATAATGCCAAAGAACCCTTTAAGTGTTCCCAATGCTTCAAAATATTTGACCGTAGAAGTGGTCTCAATGAACACCTTCGCTCTCATTTTGAAGAAGAATCAAAAATTGAAGTGATCGCTGTGCGTGAAGACCTTCAAAGTGAGGCTCACTTAAAGGCTTAAAGGAAAAATCGTATGCAATTTCATTTTAAGACAAATAAATCTTGTTAATATCGTATAAAAATATCTTTTTTGATTAACACAAAATGGATGCATATTAATTGTTCAATTATCATTTTAATACGAACAATTAAAGTTTTATGAACAGAGCTCTATTGGAAAAAGAAGTAAACTCGCACATTTTTATACTGAAATAATAAGGAAAAGAACAAAATCATACAAATTTTCAAGAGAGTAAGAGTTCATATATAATTTTCAAACAATATGTGACAGGAATTCACAACTTTGTGGAAGAAATGCTATTTTCTATGCAATGATCCTTAATTTAGTTAGGAACTAGCGACTCGATTCATTTTGGTTTGCCGACCTGGTGCAACCTTCCTCAATCAGAGATCGAACTAGTTCAAAAATGCATTTTCGCTGCTGACACGTACGGTCACACTTGACTCCAGCTGGTTAAAAATAGTTTGTTTTCTTCGTGAAATCGTTTCAATTTTCTATTTATATTAGTTATAAATCAAGATTAGGCTGTTAAATGACCTACAGAGTTAGAGGAGCCCAAGAGCAATGCCGCGTTTGCATGGCCTGTTGGACAGAAGGCACAAACAACAACAACTGGCGAAATATATTCACCGACTCGGACACTGGACAAGACAACTTGTTGCTTATAATCCAGGAGGTGACTGGACACATGGTTAAACAGGATGGTAAACTACCAGAAAGCATATGCCCCTCATGCCTGGCAGCGGCTAAGACAGCATTTAATTTTAAGCGTCGTTTAGAGAAAAGTCTTCAGCTGCTGGAGCAGAATGGTTGGAGACACGAGGAATTGTTGCAAGTAACTCCAGAGGAGACAGTTAACAGCATAAGCGAACAAAATGATGTGGAATCTCTTACAGCAGCAAAACATAGCGAAGACAAACAACGACCCCACAAGTGTGCCCACTGTCCGCATAAATTTGCCCACAAATGCTTGCTTAAGCGACATCTTCGCATTCACGCTAACAATAGGGAGCGAGCCTTTCAATGTACCCACTGCCCGAAAACATTTACAGAAATTAACTATCTAAACCAACATCTGCGTACACATACCGGCGAGCGACCTTTCAAATGTACCCAGTGTCCGAAAACATTTAGCTTACTTGCCAATCTCAGCAGTCACCTTCGCATTCATACTGGAGAGCGTCCATTTAAGTGCACCCACTGCTCGGAGACCTTTGCCCAAAGCGGCAATCTAAAGCGACACATACGCACTCATACAGGCGAACGACCCTTCGAGTGTCCACACTGCTCGGAAACCTTTGGCGGAAAAGGCAATCTACAGAGACACATACGCACACATACTGGAGAGAAACCCTTCAAATGTTCCCACTGCTCCAAATCATTCGCAGAAGAATGCAATCTTAACCAACATCGACGCACTCACACCGGGGAAAGACCCTTTAAATGTACCCTCTGCTCGAAAACGTTTGTCCAAAGCAGTTGTCTAAATCGGCACCTAGTCACTCACACCGGCGAGCGACCTTTCCAGTGTACCCAGTGTCCGAAGTCATTTATAGTACTTGGTAATCTAAACATTCACCTACGCACTCATACGGGTGAGCGACCCTTCAACTGTTCCCAGTGCTCGAAGACCTTTGCCCATGGAAGCAGTCTAAAGGATCACCTACGCACTCATACGGGCGAGCGACCCTTCAACTGTTCCCAGTGCTCGAGAACCTTTGCCCATGGAAGCAGTCTAAAGGATCACCTTCGCACTCATTCTGGGGAGCAACCATTTGAATGTTTCCACTGTTCGAAGACTTTTTCACAAAAATGCAGTCTCAGATATCATCTTAGAACACATAATGCCAAAGAACCCTTCAAGTGTTCCCAATGCTTCAAAATATTTGACCGTAGAAGTGGTCTCAATGAACACCTTCGCTCTCATTTTGAAGAAGAATCAAAAATTGAAGTGATCGCTGTGCGTGAAGACCTTCAAAGTGAGGCTCACTTAAAGGCTTAAAGGAAAAATCGTATGCAATTTTATTTTAAGACAAATAAATCTTGTTAATATATAAAGAAATCTTTTTTGAATTCAAGTTAACTATTGACATATCATTTGAATAGCAACAATTAGGTGATGGTTAGGGTTAACGTTTTATGAACAGAGCTCTATTGGGAAAAGAAGTAAACTCGCACATTTTCATACTGAAATAATAAGGAAAAGAACAAAATCATATAAATTTTCAAGAGAGTAAGAGTTCATATATAATTTTCAAACAATATGTGACAGGAATTCACAACTTTGTGGAAGAAATGCTATTTTCTATGCAATGATCCTTAATTTAGTTAGGAACTAGCGACTCGATTCATTTTGGTTTGCCGACCTGGTGTAACCTTCCTCAATCAGAGATCGAACTAGTTCAAAAATGCATTTTCGCTGCTGACACGTACGGTCACACTTGACTCCAGCTGGTTAAAAATAGTTTGTTTTCTTCGTGAAATCGTTTCAATTTTCTATTTATATTAGTTATAAATCAAGATTAGGCTGTTAAATGACCTACAGAGCTAGAGGAGCCCAAGAGCAATGCCGCGTTTGCATGGCCTGTTGGGCAGAAGGCACCAACTACAACAACTGGCGAAATATATTCACCGACTCAGACGCCGGACAAGACAACTTATTGCTTATAATCCAGGAAGTGACTGGACACGAGGTTAAACAGGATGGTAAACTACCAGAAAGCATATGCCCCTCATGCCTGGCAGCGGCTAAGACAGCATTTAATTTTAAGCGTCGTTTAGAGAAGAGTCTTCAGCTGCTGGAGCAGAATGGTTGGAGACACGAGGAATTGTTGCAAGTTACTCCAGAGGAGACAGTTAACAGCATAAGGGAACAAAATGATTTGGAATCTCTTACAGCAGCAAAACATAGCGAAGACAAACAACGACCCCACAAGTGTGCCCACTGTCCGCATAAATTTGCCCACAAATGCTTGCTTAAGCGACATCTTCGCATTCACGCTAACAATAGGGAGCGAGCCTTTCAATGTACCCACTGCCCGAAAACATTTACAGAAATTAACTATCTAAACCAACATCTGCGTACACATACCGGCGAGCGACCTTTCAAATGTACCCAGTGTCCGAAAACATTTAGCTTACTTGCCAATCTCAGCAGTCACCTTCGCATTCATACTGGAGAGCGTCCATTTAAGTGCACCCACTGCTCGGAGACCTTTGCCCAAAGCGGCAATCTAAAGCGACACACACGCACTCATACAGGCGAACGACCCTTCGAGTGTCCACACTGCTCGGAAACCTTTGGCGGAAAAGGCAATCTACAGAGACACATACGCACACATACTGGAGAGAAACCCTTCAAATGTTCCCACTGCTCCAAATCATTCGCAGAAGAATGCAATCTTAACCAACATCGACGCACTCACACTGGGGAAAGACCCTTTAAATGCACCCTCTGCTCGAAAACGTTTGTCCAAAGCAGTTGTCTAAATCGGCACCTAGTCACTCACACCGGCGAGCGACCTTTCCAGTGTACCCAGTGTCCGAAGTCTTTTAGAGTACTTGGTAATCTAAACATTCACCTACGCACTCATACGGGTGAGCGACCCTTCAACTGTTCCCAGTGCTCGAGAACCTTTGCCCATGGAAGTAGTCTAAGCATTCACCTACGCACTCATACTGGCGAACGACCCTTTAAATGCACTCAGTGCTCGGAAACCTTTACCCAAAAAAGCAGTCTGAGGTCACACCTTCGCATTCACACGGGCGAGAAACCTTTCAAATGTGCCCAGTGCTCGAGAACCTTTACACATAGAACCAGCCTAAAGGCTCATCTTCGCTCTCATAAAAAAGAAACAAACGCTGAGTTTGAAGTCCTTTAAAGTGAAGCACACTCGACTGGTCAATTTTGAGATTGGAGCTTTTAAGGGGAAAATACAAATCAAAGTTTATTTTAAGGCAAATAAAACTTGTTAAATCAAGCAATCATATTTGAAATCGTGTGTGAATATTACTAAATGGATGGTTGGTGGATGCATTCCCTTAAGGATCAGCAGGTTTGCTCTTGTGAAGAAGTCCAAAATTAGATAGGTTCGTTCGAAAATTACCAAGAAGATGGGGGATCAAGTAGAGGCTAGCTAAATTTAAATCAAAATTTTGTAGATATAATTAAAAAGAAGACAAGATCTTGTAAATATGATGTTTTGACAGAATGCCAAAGGTCCCTTTTGTTGAAATATGAAAATAGTTTTTCAAAATGATATTGCGACGTATTCTCATCTAATTTGGGCGGTATAAAAGATATCAATATGACATTATGGAAGGCTATTAAGCGAATATTTCTGCATGATTAACTCAAAAGTCGTGTTTTTACGAAAATTTCGGGCCAGGGTATAATATACTTAACAGGAAACTTGATAACATAACAAGATGGATGCATTCAGAAAAATCAAACTTAACAACATTACCAACCTTCAAGCTTCTTCTCAAATGAGCCAACTGCTGCAAGGCACCTTAATCAGAGATTGAACTAGTTCAAAAATGCATTTTCGCTGCCGACACGTACGGTCACACTTGACTCCAGCTGGTTAAAAATGGTTTGTTACAAATCAAGATTAGGCTGTGAAATGACCCACCAAGCTGGAGGAGCCCTAGAGCAATGCCGCGTTTGCATGTCCTCTTGGGCAGAAGGCACCAACACCTGCTGGCCAAATATATTCACCTACTCAGACGCCGGACAAGACAACTTGTTGCTTATAATCGAGGAGGCGACTGGACACGAGGTTATACAAAATGAGAATCTACCTGAATACATTTGCCCTTCCTGCTTGGCAGCGGCTAAAACAGCCTTCAATTTTAAGCGGCGTTTAGAGAAGAGTCTTCAGCTGCTGGAGCAGAACAGAACAAGATACAAGGATTCATTGCAGTATGATTTGATCTCTGGCACTGAAGACGCCAGCAAAGAGTGCAAAAAGAAAGAGGAGTTACTACAACCTTTCGAATGTTACCACTGCTCGAAAACCTTTACCCACAAGAGCATGTTAAAGAGACACCTTCGTATGCATACTGGGGAGCGACCCTTCGCATGCTCACACTGCTCGAAAACCTTTGGCGTAAAAAGCACTCTAAAGATCCACCTGCTCACTCATACTGGCGAGCAACTGTTTGAATGCTCCCATTGTTTGCAAACCTTTGCCCATGGAAGCAGTCTCAAGTGTCACCTACGCACTCATTCGGGCGAGCGACCTTACGAATGTTCCCACTGCTCGAAAAGCTTTGTCCACAGTAGTAGTCTACAGCGGCATCTACACACTCACACAGGCGAGCGACCTTTCCAGTGTACCCAGTGTCCGAAATCATTTAGCATACTTCACTATCTAAATAGTCACCTGCGCACTCATACGGGTGAGCGACCCTTCAACTGTTCCCAGTGCTCGAAGACCTTTACCCATGGAAACAGTCTCGAGTGTCACCTACGCACTCATACTGGCGAGCAACCTTTCAAATGTTCCCACTGCTCGAAAGCCTTTATCCAAAGCAGCAGTCTGAGGAGTCACCTTCGCACTCATACGGGCGAGCAACCCTTCAAATGTTCCCAGTGCCAGAGGACCTTTACCCATAGAAGCAGTATAAAGGCTCACCTTCGTTCACATGATAAGGATTTGAAAACTTGAAGTGAGAAGCTGAGCTCAAAAAACTTTGAAGTAAGTGTACTTGGGGTTATGAGTGGCTGCTCAATATCTAAAATCTATTAAAATTTCAGAAAGATCGAATAATATATGGCGGGAACTTTGATAGATAAGTTAAACAAGTACTTCAGCCCGGAAGGAAACTCCAAAGCGCTGCAAAGCGAAAGAGAAAGGAGAATTGATAGATATAAGTCTCAAGGACCAAGACTAATGCTGTGTCAACTAGACAAGCAAATTAATAAACAAACGTTGTTAATGTTAGTTGTTAAATCAAATTTCAGTTACTTCTGTCCAGTATACTAAGCCTGAGGACCCCAAGACATCTAGAAAGGGTTCACTTCTTGGATATTTTGGACATTCATAAATGCAGAACAAGTACAAATCGACTCGAATCGAAAATCAATGGACGTCGGAATGATATAAGTTGATATGCAGTTGAGGAAGACCAGTTCGAACAACCAAATAAGACGACTAAATCAAAGTGCTTCATCTGAGGATCTGAGGATGAACTAGTTTTTCGACCGATCGTTTCTATGGCAGCTATATGCAATAGTCAACTGATTTTGAAAAGGCTTGGTAAGAACTATGTGAGGCAGTTTATGATTAAAAATTGCCAATTTATAGGACGATTCCATTGAAAACTAAAAGGTTTTTCATACTGAGAACTAATTTTTCTATGGCAGCTATACTATATAGTTGACCGATTTCGATCAAACCTAATGGAAACATGGAAAACGATTGCCAAATACAAAGTTTGCAAAAGTTTCCTTACTTTGCTTGGATTTGGCCCGAAGAGCCCCCTAAATGGTTCGCCATTCGCCAAGCTTCTTAAGGCTTTCCCGCACTCAGCTTCGGTCGAAACTCTTCCGATGCTGTTAAATTCCATGCTTCTACGCCGTATTCTACGCAGGATAGCGCTTTTCCATGCGATCGGATAGAAGAACTGGTACGGTTCAGTGGTTCACTAAGTTTTTACATATTTTTTAAAGCCAACTGAACCGCGGTTTCGTTTCAATGGTCACTTTCTTCCCTTAGATCTGAACGGAAAGGTGTTGTTTTCGAACTTTTGCAGGACACACAGTCCCAAAATGCCGAAAACGCAAAGTATATGCTTGGATTCAAACTTGTGAAACCGCGGCAATTTATTTATTTTAATTTTTTGATCAGATGAAACCTACCAAAGTTCCCATCTTATGAGCACCTTCTCAAATGAGCTAGTGATACGGCCCCCACTTTGTTTGTAGAACTAGTTCAAAACAGCATTTTCGCTGCTGCCACTTACGGTCACACTTATCAGCTGTAGCTGCTTACAAATGGTTTTTGTTCGTCTTAATTCATTACAATTTGCTATTTTTAATTGTTATTAAACAAGATTACTTTGTGGAATGGCCTACAATGAGGCCATAGGACCACACATGTTCCAGCAATGCCGCGTTTGCATATCCAATTTGCCAGATGGCACCAACAACAACAACTGGCGAAATATATTCACCGACTCGGACGCCGGACAAGACAACTTATTGCTTATAATCCAGGAGGTGACTGGACACGTGGTTAAACAGGATGGTAAACTACCAGAAAGCATATGCCCCTCATGCCTGGCAGCGGCTAAGACAGCATTTAATTTTAAGCGTCGTTTAGAGAAGAGTCTTCAGCTGCTGGAGCAGAATGGTTGGAGACACGAGGAATTGTTGCAAGTTACTCCAGAGGAGACAGTTAACAGCATAAGGGAACAAAATGATTTGGAATCTCTTACAGCAGCAAAACATAGCGAAGACAAACAACGACCCCACAAATGTGCCCACTGCCCGCATAAATTTGCCCACAAATGCTTGCTTAAGCGACATCTTCGCATTCACGCTAACAATAGGGAGCGAGCCTTTCAATGTACCCACTGCCCGAAAACATTTACAGAAATTAACTATCTAAACCAACATCTGCGTACACATACCGGCGAGCGACCTTTCAAATGTACCCAGTGTCCGAAAACATTTAGCTTACTTGCCAATCTCAGCAGTCACCTTCGCATTCATACTGGAGAGCGTCCATTTAAGTGCACCCACTGCTCGCAGACCTTTGCCAAAAGCGGCAATCTAAACCAACATCTACGCACTCACACTGGCGAGCGACCTTACGAATGTTCCCACTGCTCGAAAAGCTTTGTCCAAAGTAGTAGTCTACAGCGGCATCTACGCACTCACACAGGCGAGCGACCTTTCCAGTGTACCCAGTGTCCGAAATCATTTAGCATACTTTGCAATCTAAATATTCACCTGCGCACTCATACGGGTGAGCGACCCTTCAACTGTTCCCAGTGCTCGAAGACCTTTGCCCATGGAAACAGTCTAAAGGATCACCTTCGTTCGCATACTGGCGAACGACCCTTTGAATGCTCCCACTGCTCGGAAACCTTTACCCAAAAATGCAGTCTGAGGATTCACCTTCGTATTCATACTGGCGAGCAACCTTTCAGATGTGCCCAGTGCTCGCGGACCTTTAACCATAGAACCAGTCTAAAGGCTCACCTACGCATTCATTCTGGCGAGCAACCTTTCAAATGTTCCCACTGCTCGAAAGCCTTTACCCAAAGCAGCAGTCTGAGGAGTCACCTTCGCATTCATACTGGTGAACAGCCCTACAAATGTTCCCAGTGCTCGAGATCCTTTGCCCATAGAGGCAGTCTCAAGGCTCACCTTCGTACTCATAATAAGGAATCAAAACCTTTAAAGTGAGCTCACAATTTTGAAGACCTTTAAAGTAAAGCCACATGAAGGAATTCCAAGGGAAAACAATAAATCAAATATAACTTGTTGTTTGAAATCGTGTGTGATTATTACAAAATGGATAAATGGATGAATCCATGCCCCCTTCAAGCAGTATTACTGTGCCAAGATTATTACAAGACAAGATCTTCTAAGTTTAGGTAGAATTATCAAAAGATTCTAAGTAGACTCGACTATGTTAAACATCGCTGTTAAAGTTCCTAATAGTTGGAAAATGTGTTGTTCTTATCGTCTGCGATATGTCCCTTTTGTTGGAATATGAAAATGGATTTTCAAAATGACTTAGGGACGAATTCTCAACTCACTTGGTAGATATAAAAGATATTCACATGACCATATAGAAGACTTTAAAGCGAATATTTCTGCATCATTGTCTCAAAAATCTTGTTATTATACTCTGTACCGTAGGTACATAGAGTATTATAAGTTTGTGCAAAACATCCAGAGGAAGCATCTCCGACCCTATAAAGTATATAAATTCTTGATCAGCATCAACAGCCGAGTCATGTCCGTCTGTCTGTCCGTATGAACGCACAGATCTCAGAGATGGTAAGAGATAGAGGTTTAACATGTATGGGACATATGCTTCTTATGTCTGCAGGCAGATCAAGTTTATTTTCAATTTTGGCCACGCCCCCTCCTGCCCCCGCAATTTAGAAAAAACGTCATATCTCCCACAGTTTTGAAGATAGATGGCTTGTTCCTTCTGGACATATTTAGTTAGCAGGATAACTTATCGATCCGCCAAAGGAATGAAGAAGATCGGATGAACGGTTTTCGAGTTATGATCAAAAGACAAATTTTCTTGGAACAGAGTATGTTATAGTCGGGCTTGACCGACTTTCTTTCTTGTTAGGTCCACGTTATAATTGGTGAAGCTTTAATAATCCGAAGCAGAGAAAATTACTAAGAAAAACAATTTCAGAATAGATAAAATCTTGTAGCAAACGATTGTTCCACACCAGAAAACTTTATAACATAACAAAATGCAGGCACTCTGATACATTTTATGAGGCCAAATCAAACTTATCAACCTTCCCAACTCGGAAGCATCTTCCCGGTCCTCATTTAGTTTGCCGAACAGCTGCAACGTTCCTCAGTCGGAGATCGAACTAGTTCAAAACTTCATTTTCACAGTTGCGACGTACGGTCACACTTGTCTTCAGCTGGCTAATAATTGTTTATGTTGTTCTTAAATTCCTTACGATTTGCTATTTATATTAGTTTATAAACGGGATTCGGCTGTGGAATGGCCTGCAGTGCAATAGGACCACAAGAGCAATGCCGCATTTGCATGTCCTGTTCGATAGAAGGCACCAACAGCAAATGGCGAAATATATTCAGCAACTCGGAAGCTGAACAAGACGACTACTTATGGCTTATAATCGAGGAGGCGACTGGACACGAGGTTAAACAGAATGGGAATCTACCAGAGAGCATATGCCCCTCATGCCTGGCAGCGGCTAAGACAGCCTTCAATTTTAAGCGGCGTTTGGAGAAGAGTCTTCAGCTGTTGAAGCAGAAAAGAAAAAGGAAGGAGCAAGTCACTCAAGAGGAGACTCTTGCAAGTGCCAGCGAAGACAGTGAATTGGATGAACAGAATTGGAAGAAACAGCAAAACAAAGAACGACCCTTTGAATGTCCTGAGTGCTCGAAAACATTTAGCGTGCAGGCCAATCTAAAGATACACCTTCGCACTCATACGGGAGAGCGACCCTTCAAATGTTGCCACTGCTTGAAAAGCTTTGCCCAAAATGGTTGTCTTCAGCGGCACCTGCGCACCCACACTGGCGAGCGACCATTTGAATGTTCCCACTGCTCCAAATCTTTTGCCGACAAAGGCATGCTGAACAGACATCTGCGCATTCACACGGGCGAGAAGAAGCGCACCTTCGAATGTTCCCATTGCTCGAAAACATTTAACGAATTGTGCAATCTAAACCAACATATCCGCACTCATACTGGGGAGAGACCCTTCAAGTGTTCGCAGTGCTCGAAAAGCTTTGCCCAAAGTGGTTGTCTACAGCGGCACCTACGCACTCACACCGGCGAGCAACCTTTCAAGTGTACCCAGTGTCCGAAATCATTTAATGTACTTGGCAATCTAAACAATCACCTACGCACTCATACGGGTGAGCGACGCTACAACTGTTCCCAGTGCTCGAGGAGCTTTGTCCATGCAAGTAGTCTAAGCCAACATCTTCGCTCGCATACGGGCGAACGAACCTTTGAATGCACCCACTGCTCGGAAACCTTTACGCAAAGCGGCCAACTAAATAATCACCTTCGCACTCATTCTGGCGTGCAACCCCTAAAATGTTCCCAGTGCTCGAGTACCTTTACCCATAAAGGCAGTCTAAAGGCTCACCTACGCATTCATACGGGCGAGCAACCTTTCAAGTGTTCCCACTGCTCGAAAGCCTTTACCCAAAGCAGCAGTCTGAAGGCACATCTTCGCATTCACACTGGCGAGCAACCCTTCAACTGTTCCCAGTGCTCCAGATCCTTTGCCCATAGAGGCAGTCTAAAGGCTCACCTTCGCTCTCATAACAAAGAATCAAACCTTGAAGCGATCGCTGAGTTTGAAGACCTTTAAAGTAAAGCCACATGAAGGCATAAGTTTGGATTGGGGAAAATAAATGGAATAATTGCAATTATTAAGAAAATGTTTAACTATTTATCTTTAGAGGAAAGGGAATTTATTATAATTGAATATTCTTGAAATTTATGTCCCAAGGCAGTCTTAGCATTCCAAAACCACCAACATCGATCCTATTTTCTTCAAAGGTGGGTCCAGATGGCGAATGGAATAAGCTACGGAGAATCGACAGCTTAGATCAGAATGTCTCCTGGCGAGCTTAGCTCAGAGCCAGAGGATTTTTTAAGCAAAATGGACAAAAAAAAAGAGCTATCCAAAAACCTTCTTTTAGAGGAAGTTACAAAAAGTGCGGAAGATGTAAAATTCGGCTATAATGGAGCTTACTAATTGTTCCAATAATGTCAGACGGTATCCTCATAGACAGAAATTTCGAAGAGCTTGGGCATAAATTACCTTCGGTTGAGTATCGTCACGGAACGCCTATCAAAACTGGTGGAACAGAGAAATAGCTCAGATTTACTGGCAAGAGATCATTTTTTGCTAGGGTTAACAGATGAAACAAAGCTTTCATCAATTCCAACTTTAAATCCTTTTTTATCTAATAAACCACCGAGCTGGTGCAACGTTCGTGAGTCAGTGGGCGAACTAGTTCAAATCTGCATTTTCGCTGCTTCTAAGTACGGTCACACTTGACCCCAGCTGGTTAAAACAAAGTGTTTATTTAATTCGCTGTTGCTCTTCAAATTGTAATTAAACAACTTTTGACTGTGGAATGGAATGCAGAGCAAAGGGTTTACAACTGGCCGCACAATGTCGCGTCTGCATGTCCAGTTTGGCAGATGGCACTGGCACCACCAACTGGCCAAATATATTCACCGACTCCGACTTGAACCAAGAACAGGACGGCTTGTTGTTTATAATCGAGGAGCTGACTGGTAGCCTGGTTAAACCTGATAAGGATCTACCCGAAAGGATATGCACTTTATGCTTGACAGAGGCACAAACAGCAATTAACTTTAAGCGTCGATTTGAGAAGAGTCTTCAGCTGATAAAGCTGACCAGCCAGGATTGGTCGCCGCTGAACTTCAAAAGCGAAGAAGATTTGGTAGAGAGCGGAGAGCGAAGTGCACCACCCATCCAGTGTTCCCAGTGCTCAAAGACCTTTAGCCGAAAATCCACTCTAAACCAACACCTACGCACTCATAGCGGAGAGCGACCCTTTGAATGCACCTTCTGCTCGAAAACCTTTGGCAAAAATGCCTGCCTAAAGAGGCACCTACTTACGCATACGGGCGAGCGACCCTTCGAGTGTTCCTACTGCTCGAAAACCTTTACCCAAAAGTGTGGTCTAAAGTATCACCTGAGCACGCATACAGCCGAACGGCCCTTTGAATGTGCCCACTGTACGAAAACCTTTGTAAATAATGACCATCTGAACCGACATCTGCGCACTCATACTGGCGAGCGACCTTTCCAGTGTTCCCAGTGCTCGAAAACGTTTACGGACAAAAGCCGACTGAATTCCCACCTTCGCACCCACTCGGGTGAACGACTCTTTGAATGCGCCCACTGTTCGAAAACCTTTTGCGAAATGGGCAATCTGAACAAACACCTGCGCACTCATACTGGTGAGCGACCTTTTGAGTGTACCCACTGTTCCAAGACATTTGTCAAAAATGACTGCCTAAAGAGGCATCTACGTACTCATACGGGTGAGCGACCATTTGAATGTACCCACTGTTCGAAAACCTTTAGCTTAATTGGAAATTTAAACAATCATATACGCACTCATACGGGCGAACGACCCTTCGAGTGTTCCCATTGTGCCAAAACCTTTACCGAAAAGAGCAAACTGAACAATCATCTACGCATTCATACTGGAGAGCAACCGTTCGAGTGCTCCCACTGCTCGAGAACCTTTACCCATAGAAGCAGTCTAAAGGCTCACCTCCGCTCGCATAATAAAGATTCAAACCTGGAAGTGATGGCCATGTTTGAAGATCGCTAGGACAAAGCACTCAGGGATGGGTTGGTAGAATCCAGCTATTTAGAAGATGAGAAATCGGTTGAAAGAGAAATAAAAACTTGTTAAAATCCAATAATGATGTTTCAAATCGTGTTTTGATTATTGGCACAGCTCGGAGCTGTAGGCTGGCAGATTCAAATCAAAGTTTATCAATGGTTAAGGTTAGGAAATTTGAGGTTCGGGTCCTTTGGCCAAATACTTGGTACAGCCCCTTGTTTTTCGTCTTTTCTTTTGCTTATAACTTGGCTACCTTGCATTCTATCTGTACTACAACACTTCTTTCTATAAAACTGTCCGAGATTTGAGGCATTTTGCCAAATTGCAGTATACATGCCATCAATCATGTCCAAAATGACGCCAACAACCACTCTCTAGTCATGTTTTCATCTATATATCTTCTCTGGTGCAAATGTTGAGCTAAATTTGGAATCCTGTATTATTTATGATTAGACAGCGGATGGGAGCATTATTTTCTCTGATGAACTAGCGACTCAGCTCTCAATCCTTTAGCCGAACATGTGAACTAGTTCAAATCTGCATTTTCGCAGCTGCAATGTACGGTCACACCTCTCAATCCATTAGCCGAACTTGTGAACTAGTTCAAATCTGCATTTTCGCTGCTGCAATGTACGGTCACACCTGTCAGCAGCTGGTCAAACATTGTTTGTTTTGTTATCAAATTTGTGGCAAAATTATGGCCAACAATGAAATAATAGAACCAAAAGCGTTCCAGCGATGCCGCGCTTGCTTCTCCAATTTGTCAGCAGGCACCAACACCAACTGGCAAAATATATTCACCGGAGGTGACTCCAGGAACTTGCTGATTATAATCAAGGAGGTGACTGGACATGAGGTTGTACAGGATGAGGATCGACCTGAAAGCATATGCTCTACATGCTTGACAGCAGCAAAAACAGCATTTAATTTTAAGCGGCGTCTGGAGAAGAGTCTAAAGCTGATGGAGCAGCATAGAAAGAGGAACGATAAATTGTTGCAAGTGACTCCAGAAGCGGAACTCAATAGCGTAAGCGAAGTGGAGGCAATTAGTAGTTTCTTTCTAAAGAGACATCAACTCACTCAAACTGAAGAACGACCCTTCAAATGTTCTCATTGCTTGAGATCCTTTATTAGAATCCACAATCTAAACCAACATCTACGCAATCATCACATTGCAGAACGACCCTTCAATTGTTCCTACTGCTCCAGAACCTTTGCTCAAAAAGACAGTCTAATGGATCACCAACGCACTCACACTGGCAAGCAAATCTTCAAATGTCCCAAGTGCCCGCAAACCTTTGTCCTTAAGATCAGTCTAAAGGGTCACCTTAAAAAACATGAAGCTATGCGACCCTTCGAATGTTCCCGTTGTTCCAAAGCCTTTAGGAGGAAGTGTGATCTAAGCAGACACCTTTGCCTTGTTACTGGCGATACAGGATCTGTTCCACAGAACTGGCAACTGGAATGATATAGCCTCTCTACAATATAAGTTGCTTACAGAAAATTGTAAGAATTTAATCAATTTTTGAGCAAACTCAAGACTTGAGGTGAAGCACGCTTGACTTGTGTGGGATTGAAGCTTCTACAAGTAAATAATTCAAATTTTTAATTGAACACAAATGGAATATAACATGTTTTCAGCACTTCTTACGATAATCGAGCGATGCTTAGAATGATTAAGTTATTGGTTGCATTTGGATTTGAATAGAAACAATCAAATTTAAGCTTTCCCCTGTCCACTTGTTTGTCATGTAAACTGTTGATCCTTTTGAGACTGTGTTCAGAATTCCTCAAATCGACCAAGTTGTGGCCTAAAATAAATTGTTATTTAAAAACTGAAAACTAATTTGTATATTTTTTTTGAAACCAGAGATCCAAATTGATTGGTTATAAGAACTGGTTCGGATCAGTGGTTCGTAGAGTTTTTGAACCACTGTTTCGGCTTGGTACATGATTTTTGAAACCCTCTGAACCGCTGTTTCGTTTCGGTTCAGTGGTTCACTCTCAATTTATTATGGATTTATTGAAGGCCCGTTTACGTTTACGCAGAAAACGCCGATCTTCTCTTAAATCTGACCGTCTGTTCTTGGTTCACCCTTTGTTTCAGCCCATCTCAACTCTTAGAAGCCTTTTTTTGAGTATGTCCTTTTCATTTACAATTAAATCTGGTCGGAAAGTTGTATTTTCGGACTAGTGAAGTTACGACAAATCCAAAATGATGTCAAAAACTTCTTTCTGTTTAAGGATCGCCCTTAATTCTACCGAATATTAGCGCCTTAAGGCCCCTTTTAAGTCAAACATTTAGAAAAGTACGTAAATCTATTCGGAAGGAAGTGTTTTTAACTTTTGAAGATGCAAAAGTTTGAAAAACTATTTGATATACGATAAAGTTGGCTAGTTTGGGTTTGAACATATTTTATAGTACTTTTTATAATTAAAACTAATGAATTTGAATAGAATATAGACCTTGATTTATCAGATGATCAAGATGAATCAAAACTATGAAGCTGTTTCTCAAATGAACTAGTGACTCAGTTGTCAAACACTTTACCGTTGATCGAACTAGTTCAAATCAAATCATTTACGCTGCTGCCATGTACGGTCACACTTGTCAGCAGCTGGTTAAATATTGTTTGTTTTGTTCATAAACTTGTAACAAATTGCTATTAAACAAGACTTGGCTGTGGAGGAATGGCTTACAGTACACCAGAGCAATGTCGCGTTTGCATGTCCCACTTGGTAGATGGCACCAACTGGTCAAATTTATTCACCGTCTCCGACTTGAACGAAGAACAGGACAGCTTATTGTTTATAATCGAGGAGTTGACTGGACACGAAGTTAAACAGCATGAGAATCTACCGGAAAGCATATGCCCTGCATGCCTGGCAGAGGCAAAAACAGCCATTAATTTTAAGCGTCGTTTTGAGAAGAGCATAGAGAAGCTAAATCGAGAGGTGATCTTCAAAAGCGAAGGTAGCCAGAGCAAAGAACTCGAAACTTACACTCCAGTGGAACAGAAACAAACTTTTAAGTGTCCCCAGTGCTCAAAGACTTTTGGCAGAAAAGGGACTCTAAAGATTCACTTGGTCACCCATAGCGAAGAACGACCATTTCAATGCTCCCACTGCTCCAAGAGCTTTGTCCAAAAGGCCTGTCTGAAAAGGCACCTAAGCACTCATACTGACGAACGACCCTTTGAATGTGGCCAATGCTCGAAGAAATTTAGCGAAGTGGGCTATCTTAACAAACATCTGCGCATTCATTTCGGCGAGCGTCCCTACGAATGTTCCTACTGCTCGAAGACCTTTCTTGATAAAAGCAAATTATCGTATCATCTGCGCACTCATACGGGAGAGCAACCCTTCAAATGTTTCCAATGCTCGAAATCGTTTACCCAAAAATGCAGTCTTAAGGATCATCTGAACACTCATACTGACCATCGTGTCTTTAAGTGCACCCACTGCTCGAAATCGTTTTTCCATAATGGCATGTTGAAGAGACATCTACGCATTCATACGGGTGAGCGACCCTACGAATGTTCCCAGTGCTCAAAAAGCTTTGCTGAAAAATCCAACCTAAAGTCTCACCTTCGCACACATACTGGGGAGCGACCGTTTGAATGTCACCTGTGTTCGAAAACCTTTACCCATGGCAACAGACTCAAATCTCACCTGCTTATTCATGATCGCGATGTGAACTGCCGAGAGTGGTTGGCTGTGGAACACTGATCCAAAGGATTACAGACGGACATACCCTACAAATCGTTCCACTGCGCTGGGGAACCTTTACCCATAGAGTCAGTTTAAGGAAAAGCACTTTGGGCTTTGAAGCCGCCAAAAGAAAATTTATTTTAAGACGAATAAAACTTGTTTAAATCAAAAGAATCATATTTCAATTCGTGTTTTTGGTTACTATAAAATGGTTAGATCCATTCATATTTTGTTGTAAAAATCCGATATTTTCAGGTATTATCAGTTCAAAGCAAACGTATTAAAACTAACGTTTACACTGAGTTCAAAATCAAGAGATTAAACACCTCTAAAATTGTGGAGAAGGTTCGGTTCGAGGGTTTGAACCATTTGGAAGGTCTAAGGTTCGTTTCGTTTCGACCGGTTTCTTTTTTTTAACAAATATAAGGCTTTGATTCCAAGCTTGGTTCATGGAATCTTCGACTGTTGATGTTCTTTCATTATAAACAAATAAAAGTATGTTCTAAAAGAATCAGTTCGGCAAATGACCCAACAACTCAAGCTAGTTCTAAGTGTCTTTCGCCACAGTAATCTAGCTGATCTAGTGTAAACAGCGCACAATCCACCAAATAACAGTGTGAACGCGGGCCTGAGCTATCGATAGGTCGATAACGATTCTGCTTCTTACTTGTTTCGCCGGGCAGTGATTCTCACTTATTGTTGTTCAGCAAATCGCTGACGCCTACACACTTTCAATTTTATAGCGTAGGTGGAGGGATCATCTGCAGCTGGTGTCACCATTAATGCCATAAACCTTGTCTTATCTGCCAGAAATCCCAAATCGATAAGCTGATATCAATAAAAGAATCTTTTTCCTTGCAGTTTCCAGACGCGGCTTGTCCACCACGACAACACATACTCTTCAACCCACTCTTCTGCCCATCTATCAACTCCAAACACGCAATATGGGTCGTCTGGGTACAGTGGATCCGAGTTCTTACTCCCAACCCGATTTGATTACCACGGAGCACAGCAAACTCAACTGGAAAGTGGATTTTGCGACCACCAAACTGCAGGGCAGTGTCTTGCATCGTTTCAAAGTGTTGGCCCATAATCTGGAGAGTATAGTGAGTAGCTCTTGGAGTAAGCAAATACCATGTATTTATCTCTACTTTTTAGCTGTTGGATGTGCGCGACCTTAAAGTGACCAATGCCATTTTATTGTCCGGCGGCAGTGAGCAGCCTATTAACTACTTCATTAGCGATGCGGTGCCTGATATGGGTCAGAAACTAACTCTGGAGTTGCCAGCCGGCACCGCCAAGGGCAGGTAACCACTGATAATAAGCTTATCTGGAACAATCTTATCACTCATCTTTTCTAGTCTGAATGTACGCATTGATTATGAGACCTCCAGCAGTGCCAGCGGTCTGCAATGGCTTAATCCCGCCCAGACTTTGGGCAAGGAGCATCCCTACATGTTTTCGCAATGCCAGGCCATACATGCCCGTTCGGTGTTGCCGTGTCAGGATACGCCAGCTGTTAAATTCACCTATGAAGCAGAGGTGGAACATCCCCAGGAGTTGACAGCTCTGATGAGTGCTTTGATAGCCGAGAAATCTCCAGGCAAAACGCATTTCAAGCAGGAGGTACCCATACCTGCATATCTGGTGGCCATTGCCATTGGAAAACTAGTTTCCCGTCCACTGGGTGAGAATTCCAATGTCTGGGCAGAAGAGGCCATTGTGGAGGCCTGTGCCGAAGAATTCTCGGAGACAGCTGTCATGTTGAAGACCGCCTCGGATTTGTGTGGTCCCTATGTATGGAAACAATATGATCTGCTGGTGATGCCGCCCTCATTTCCATTTGGGGGCATGGAGAATCCTTGCCTAACATTTGTCACTCCCACCCTACTGGCCGGAGACAAGTCCCTGGCTGATGTGGTGGCCCATGAGATAGCGCACAGTTGGACGGGCAATTTGGTGACCAACAAGAATTTCGAACATTTCTGGCTGAACGAAGGTTTCACCGTATTCGTGGAGTCCAAGATTGTGGGACGCATGCAGGGTGCCAAGGAGCTGGACTTTAAGATGTTGAGCAATCTGACCGATTTGCAGGAATGTGTAAGTGACTGCCCAGCATTTGAAATGCCATTTCTCAAACACCTCCCCCTTAGATACGCACCCAATTGTCTGGAACTCCAGAGCTAACCAAACTGGTAGTTGATCTATCCAACTGTGGACCCGATGATGCCTTCTCTTCGGTGCCCTACATCAAGGGTTCCACCTTCCTACGCTATTTGGAAGATCTGTTTGGTGGTCCCACTGTGTTTGAGCCATTCCTGCGTGACTATTTGAAGAAATTTGCCTACAAATCGATTGTTACTGATGACTTTAAGGGTGCCTTGTATGACTACTTCAAGGATACGGATAAGAAGGATCAACTGGGTGTCGTTGACTGGGATCTATGGCTCACCTGCGAAGGCATGCCACCCATTATACCCAAGTAATGCTGACCAATTCTTCACAAAATACCATTTTTAAAATTGTTTTCCTAATTTCTACAGATTTGATGAATCCCTGGCAAATGTGACCAAAGGTTTGGCCAACTTGTGGAGCACCAAAACGGTAGCTGAGCTGGTAGATAATCCAGACTTAAAACAGAACATTTCCATACATCAGTTAATCGATTTTCTGGGCAAACTCATTGAATGCAAAGAGATTGTGGCCTTGGATGAGCGTAAAATCGAATTGCTGGAACAGACCTACAACTTAAGCCAGTCCAAGAATGCCGAAGTGCGTTTCCGTCTCAATCGTTTGATTATACGCGCCCGTCTGATTAAGCGTTTGGATGAGATTATTGAATTTGCCAATTCCAATTTCCGTATGAAATTCTGCCGTCCCATTTATCGCGATTTGGCTGCCTGGCCTGAGGCCAAACCGGTGGCTGTGCGCAATTTTGTAAGCGTCAAGGATCAAATGATGGCCGTTTGCTCGCATACCATTGAAAAGGATTTGGGTTTGAAATGAAATGGGTTCAAGAAATGCATTTGAAATTTAAACAAAAAAATTATACAGTTTTATACAGGAATAAAAACAATTATGAAAATGTTATAAACAAACGGACGCGAGCCAACGAATGATAGGGACCTGCTACAAGTTTACCCTTTTGAGTACATTCAAATTCTATGTTTATCGATAGGCAGAGCAAAGGGCGCCAAAAAAGAACTTGGCAGCGATTGAGGCAAGTGGGCAGCTCTGTTCACTCAGCGTTGTATACACTCGCAAAAGGGAGAGGGTGGGGGGATCGTTATCGTGTAACGGTATTAAGTAAGTTCTGGAGCAGGCGCTCTATAGCCACTGGCGGACGAAATCTTTGGTTGTTTTCTTCAAAAACACTAGCTGAACTGTTTGAATCCGAGAGCACAGAAAAGCACACAAGCACATTTTTCTGTCCTCTCACATTAAATTTTTCCACATTTTCCGGCATTAGTTAATATTTATGTTCACAATTGATCAAAGTTTTACATTCTCGCGTTCATTCAAACAACTTTCACAGAGAAAAAGATTCACAGTTATCCCGCCATTTTGCCTACAAACACAAATGCAAGCGAAGCAGAAGTACATACATATGTACGCACATATTTGGCAACTGCGCTGTGATTGGCCAGCGCCTCAGTAGGAAGGCCAACCTCTTCTACCTACTCTTTCTTTTCACTGCGATCGAGTCTCTTTCTTACGCACCCATATACATACATATATATATAAACGTAGGTAGCAACACTCACCTATTTACAGTTTGGTCCAGCGGAGCCTGCGGCGCTTCTGTGGCTTGTGTGTGTGTGTGTAGTTGTACGCAACTCACCAGCGTGGCCAAGGCATTAACAAACAATAAACATTTGCACAAACACTCAAAAACATATTGCACAATAAAAAAAACAACAAAATATGCACTTAAGAATCACCATTTTGTGTGATTTCTTTCTTTCTCCTTCTCTCTCTAACTCACACGCGCAACCAAAATGGCGTTGATCGGAGAGCAGCTTGTACATATGCATATGTATGTAACAAAATTGCCGAAGGCAGATGTAAAACAACAACAATACTGCCAATCACTTAACACACACTAAACAATAAAAATAAACAAAAAAATTAACGCAATTCACTGGTTAACATTTCTTTTCCTCCACTTCAACTGACTCGCGACGCGCCTCCTCTTCAACTGACTCGCGACGCGCACGCGCCATTTGCAAAATGATTTCTGGCTGCGCGCTGCTCCCATAATTTTGGCAGAGAGTTGTCGTTGAGCCGAGAGCAGCGTGATCGGACCGTTGGAGTTTAAATGTTGAAAGGAAACTAACTTTTAGTTTGAAATGAAATGAGAGTCAGCTAAAATGGTTTCTTCTGCTCATTTTTGCCCCTTTTCTCAAATAATTTGAAGAAAAAATTGGTTTTAAAGAAAATATAGATCAGATTTGTTTATCGATATTTATGGTGTGCGGGATCCTTTAGCAGTAGCGTTAATTTTTATCAGAAGTAGGTGAATAAAACGAAATCATAAATTTAAATTACATGAACATATATAGACTTCCTTGTCCTACTGATCTGGTATTACAAGACATTTTTTTTCAATAAATATCACAAAATAATCTTTCAAAATGCGAAAAACGTAACATTTTAAGCAAATAAAATGGAATTTCGCTATATTACAGCGCTTAAGCTTTAAAAAGTATAAGTTTTAGGAATGTTCTATTTTGAGAGGTGAGATTGGGCTCGGTCGAAAGTTTGATAATTCAGATATAAGGATTTAGTCTAGGCATAATCAAAGCTTAATTTCAATCAAAAATCTCAATATTTGGACGTTAATTGTCTTGTTTAGACGAAAATGACAATGACAAATAAAAATTACAACAGTTTCCTTTGGAATTTAAGATAATTCGGTCTTGGGAGATAAAATCCAAAGTTTTCTGCTCAAGAAAAAGCTGACCAATTTTGGCTGATGGTCATTAAGTGTGGGTTGTAGGGTATTTACAGTTCGATCTATGTCATATGTAAAAATCAGAGAAGAGAGGACTTCTCTTTACACTGAGCACCTCGAAATTTCATTTATTTTGTTCGCCACACTGAAATAAAAATACCCAAAAAAGATCAATTTGGATTGGATATGTCATTAATATCCTTTTAATCATCCAACGGTTGTGAAAATCTGGATGAACACTTCTCTATATCCTCTGGATGATTTTTGATTGATATTTCTACTATATAATATAAATAAAATATATATAAACTCAACCAATCAAGAATTATAATATAAAAGAAAAATCTACGGTGGAAATGTGTTAATCGTTGGGATCCAAAAATATAGTTTGCCAAAAATCTTAATGAAGTTTTCTTTTTTTTTTATAAAATTTTGACAAATTGTCATAAAGATTTGCTTGAATTTTAAATGTTGGCGCTTGCAGTAAACCCAATCGATAGCCACTGCCATTAAATATCGATAGGAATTTAGGGTTGTCGTCGCTCACGTGCTTCACGTAAGTCACGTACAAAGCCACGCCGGTAAAGATTATTTGTAAATAAACAGAGTTCTCGATGGCTACCACTAAGATTCCTTTGACCTACAAGGTGGTGGCGGAATGCTCTACAACCAAAGCACGAGCGGGACTCATGACGCTGCGGTAGGTCTGGGATCGGATTGTCATGTACAAACTTTATGTCCAAATCCACTTTCCATTGGGTAGCTAAATGGGGAGTTAATTGAGTATCCACTTTATCCACTTCCAGGCACAGCGAGGTCAACACGCCCGTCTTTATGCCAGTGGGCACTCAGGGCACGATGAAGGGTCTGCTGCCAGATCAGCTGATTGAACTGAATTGCCAAATCCTGTTGGGAAACACTTATCATTTGGGTCTGCGTCCTGGTATAGAGACTCTGCGTCTGGCCGGTGGCCTGCACAAATTTATGAGCTGGCCTCGGGCCATACTAACCGATTCGGGTGGCTTCCAAATGGTTTCGCTGCTCCAGCTGGCCGAGATTGATGAGCAGGGCGTCAACTTTCGTTCGCCCTTTGACAACAGCGAGTGCATGCTGACTCCCGAGCATTCCATTGAAATACAAAACACCATTGGGGCGGATATCATGATGCAGTTGGATGATGTGGTAAAGACCACAACGACTGGACCACGCGTGGAGGAGGCCATGGAGCGTACCATACGCTGGGTGGATCGTTGCATTGAGGCACATTCCCGCGACGAGGAGCAATCTCTGTTCCCCATAGTTCAGGGTGGCCTGGACATACCGCTGCGTCAGCGTTGCGTTTCGGCACTGATGAGGCGCCAGGTGCGCGGATTTGCGGTGGGCGGCCTAAGCGGCGGAGAGAGTAAACATGATTTTTGGCGCATGGTGCATGTCTGCACCGATCATTTGCCACGCGACAAGCCACGCTATCTAATGGGTGTGGGCTTTGCGGCCGACCTGGTCGTTTGTGTGGCCCTGGGCATTGATATGTTCGACTGTGTGTTTCCCACACGAACTGCCCGCTTCGGTTGTGCTCTGGTCGACAGTGGTCAACTGAATCTGAAGCAGCAAAAGTATACCAACGACATGGAGGCCATTGATAAGGATTGCGATTGCAGTACATGCAAACGATATACACGCTCCTACCTACATCACATAGCCACCAATGAGAGTGTATCCAGTTCACTGCTGAGCATACACAATGTGGCCTATCAGTTGCGTCTGATGAGAAACATGCGAGAGGCCATACAACGTGATGAGTTTCCACAATTTGTACGCCAGTTTATGGCCAAACATTTTGAGCAGGAGCCCATACCGGCCTGGATACGAGAGGCTTTGGAGGCAGTCAATATACAATTGCCAAGGGAGGAGGCACAAAAGACAGTGGAACATGCAGCTAATAGATAATAAAGGATGGCTGTTTGTTGAAAATTGAAATGGCGAATGTATTGTTTATTTGCTGTGAGACATCTTAAGGATTATTCCATGTAAACTCCAATTTTGGCTTACCAATGGCAGCTGTAATGTTGTCTTCTAGGGCACAATTAGATTGTCTAGGCGGCCAAAAAGATAGCAATCACCGCACGGTAGCGCTTACCATTCACAGTAAAGCTCCTGAAACTGCACATGTTTGACAGTAACATGTGAGGCGAAAACAGCTGAGCTGCTGCTTTTGTTTTCTGTGTAGGTGTTATATTGCAATTCTGAAGGGGCGATCCTCTACAATTGGTGTCAACATGGCCTTATCTGCAAGAAAACTTGAAATTGATAACCTTATCAACACATTTGTGGTTATTACAGCCAAACGCGGTTTGTCCAGCTCTTCTGTTCATCTATCAACTTCAATATGGGTCGCCTGGGTACAGTGGATCCGAGTTCTTACTCCCAACCCGATTTGATAACCACGGAGCATAGCCAAATCAACTGGAAAGTGGATTTTGCGGCCACCAAACTGCAGGGCAGTGTCTTGCATCGTTTCAAAGTGTTGGCCCATAAGCTGGAGAGTATAGTGAGTAGCTCTTGGAGTAAGCAAATACCATGTATTTATCTCTACTTTTTAGCTGTTGGATGTGCGTGATCTTAAGGTGACCAACGCTAGCTTACTAAATGGCAACAGTGAGCAGCCCATCAACTACTTCATCAGCGATGCGGTGGCTAATATAGGTCAGAAACTAACTCTGGAATTGCCAGCCGGCACCGCCCAGGGCAGGTAACCACTGATAATAAGCTTATCTTGACCAAACTTATCACTCATCTCTTCCAGTCTCACTGTACGCCTTGATTATGAGACCTCCAGCAGTGCCAGCGGTCTGCAATGGCTTAATCCCGCCCAAACTTTGGGCAAAGAGCAACCCTACATGTTCTCCCAGTTCCAGCCTATACATGCGCGTTCGGTTTTGCCGTGTCAGGATACGCCTGCTGTTAAATTCACCTACGAAGCGGAGGTGGAACATCCCCAAGAGTTGACAGCTCTGATGAGTGCTTTGATAGCCGAGAAATCTCCAGGCAAAACGCATTTCAAGCAGCCGATACCCATACCTGCTTCTCTGCTGGCCTTGGTCATAGGCAAACTAGTCTCCCGCCCACTGGGTGAGAACTCCAATGTCTGGGCTGAAGAGGCAATTGTGGAGGCCTGTGCCCTGGAATTCTCGGAGACGGCTGTCATGTTAAAAACCGCCTCGGATTTGTGTGGTCCCTATGTATGGCAACAATATGATTTGCTGGTGATGCCACCCTCCTTTCCCTTGGGTGGCATGGAGAATCCTTGCCTGACCTTTGTCTCACCCACCTTGGTGGCCGGAGATAAGTCCATGGTGGATGTGGTGGCCCATGAGATAGCACACAGTTGGACGGGCAATTTGGTGACCAACAAGAATTTCGAACATTTCTGGCTGAACGAAGGTTTTACGGATTTTGTGGAATGCAAGATTATGGGACGCTTGCAGGGCAAGCAGGAGATGGACTTTACGATGTTGAGGAATCTGACCGACTTGAAGGAATGTGTAAGTGACTGTCAGGGTATATAAAATGTAATTTAATAAACTTTTTTTTTACCAGATACGCACCCAGTTGGCAGATACACCAGAGTTAACCAAACTGGTGGTCGATCTTACTCACCTGGCACCCGATGATGCCTACTCAACGGTGCCCTATATCAAGGGTTCGACTTTTCTGTTCTATCTGGAAGAACTGGTTGGTGGTCCCCAAGTATTTGAGCCCTTTCTGCGTTTTTACATACAGAAGTTTGCCTACAAATCAATAGAAACGGCGGACTTTAAGCAAACGTTTAGGGAATACTTCAAGGATACGGTCATTGACTGGGAGTTGTGGCTTAAAGGCGAGGGCATGCCACCCATTATACCCAAGTAATTGTGGCTTCAACTGAAGAGAAGCGTATTTTATTAAAGTTTCTTTACTTTCACCACAGATTTGATGACTCCTTGTCGAAAGTCACCCAAGAGCTGGCCCTTTTATGGAGCCGCAAATCTGTGGCAGAGCTGCTACTTTGTTCACAACTGAAACTTACCATTTCCATACATCAGTTAATCGATTTGCTGGCCAAACTCATCGACTGCCAAGAGATTGTGGCCTTGGATGAGCGTAAAATTGAGCTGCTGGAACAGACCTACTACCATCTAAGGCAGTCCCAAAATGCCGAAATACGTTTCCGTCTCAATCGTTTGATCATACGCGCCCGTTTGCTGCAGCGTCTGGATGAGATACTTGAATTTGCCAATTCCAATTTCCGTATGAAATACTGTCGTCCCATTTATCGCGATTTGGCTGGCTGGCCCGAGGCCAAAGCCAGGGCCCGGCAGAGCTTTCTCAGCGTCCGGCAGCAGATGATGGCCGTTTGCGCGCAGGCCATTGAAAAGGATTTGCGATTTACTTGAATTATTTGGTTTTTATTAAAAAATAAGCAAAACTACGTTTATAACAAGTTGATTTCCATTTCCATGCCATGAATTTCTAATCGAATTTTGCTTGTTTTTAATTGTTTAATGTTTTTTCTTGTTTTTGGGCTTGCAATTATTTTCGTGCAACTCGCCTGGCCAATATCAAATTTGTTTCGTATAACTAATCAAATGTTCTTCGAGTGCTCTTTGCGGCAATTTGTTGTTGTTTAAATTCTTTAAAGTTCTCTCTGCTCGTAATACACACACACACAATTATTAAATTTATTATTGTTGTTTGCTTTGCTGGCTGCTTAAATATTTTTTTCGACAAGTTTTTTTTTGTTTAACTATTCAACAATTTGTTTCTTTTACATTGACCAAAATGCAACACGCCCTCAACTCTGTCTTCGTGCCGTCGTCCGGTTTGAGGAATAAAAACTATCACGCACTAGAATTATCATTGGAACGGGACGTGGATGGACCGGCACCCAGTTCATCGCCTAGGACGAATGTGGGACTCTGGCGGGACGTGTGATAGTGATAGCCCTCGCGATAACGCTGATTGGGTTTAATGCGTGCGGTTTGTGTGTGACCCAATGCTGGACGCTGATTGTTGAGCTCATTGGGTCGTTTGGCTGTGGAGAGAGAAGGAAATGGTGATTAATATAAGAGCTTCATTTAGTTGATTCAGGTTTTAAGAGTGTACAGTGTCCAATTTTTTCTGTCGGCCTTGTTTCAATCATTCAAAGCAGCGGTGGGCACAAAATTTGAGACCAAACTTGGCTTGGTTTCTTTCTACTTCTTGATGTAACGTGTAGATTCTGTGTGGCTAGTGTTTCTGCACTGGGTTTCGATTAATTCAAACTTCCGGCTTGTATTTTTACTATCAAGAGAAAATTTCAACTCGAAATTCATGTTATTACTTCCAGAATTGTTATATAACATCTTATGTACTCCCCTTAATCCCTTTCCCTATCTTAAAGTTAGAAAATGACTTTTTTTTAAATCTAGAAATGTTTTTATACTCTGTACCGTAGGTACACAGAGTATTATAAGTTTGTGCAAAAGTATGTAACAGGCAGAAGGAAGCATCTCCGACCCCATAAAGTATATACAGTGGTGCTCATAGACTTAAGCCACTGCCACTACCATAAACTGTTTCCTTAATAACTTTTTTGAACATATTTATTTCGGCCTGAAATTTTTACATTTTGCAACACTGTTATTTAAGCAGCTGATCACAGAAAAAAATGACAAGAATTAATTCGGGGGTTCCCAAAAAATTGACTAAATGTCAAAAAAGAGAATTGCGCTCTGCTCATATACTTAAGCCACCTTGAGCTAAAATCGTCAAACTTGTGTTTTTTATCGGGAAAGTTGTGCTAGTTATTTTCTAAACTAAAATATTGAATACTAAATACGTTTCCCAAAACAATTTGACCGCTATGGCTAAAAATAAAAATACAAATCCGGCCGAAAGAAAGCTAATATGGGAATATTACGAAAAAAACACATGTATTCTACAAATTTGTAAGACTTTACATTTTTCGCGTGGCAAAGTCAGAAATGCCATTGCATTTTATAAGAAACATGGAACCTGGGCAAATATTCCACGTGAAAAGCCCAGAAAAACCACTTTACACGACGATAAACGGATTGCCAAAATCAGTAAAGCCGATCCGTTCTTGACTTCGACGCAAATCAGAGGTCAAATGGTGACAGATTATGGGGTGAATGTGTCCTCTCAGACCATAAGAAGACGGCTAAATGAATTCGGGTTATATGGACGCATTGCCCAAAAAAAACCATTGCTGTCCAATAAAAATGTTAAAAAGCGGCTGCAATTCGCCAGAGAGCTTATTCAAAAAGGTCCCAATTTTTGGAACATGATTGTTTGGAGCGACGAATCCAAGTTTAATGTCTTTGGGAGTGATGGTAAAGCATATGTACGACGTCCTCCCAACAAACAATTGGACCCCAAATACACGAAGAAGACCGTTAAACATGGTGGCGCTTCGATTATGGTCTGGGGCTGTTTCACCGCATCGGGCGTAGGTCCCCTAGTGAAGATAGAAGGCATTATGAACGGCAAAAGTACAGGGACATCCTTATTAACAATTTATCTGGAGAATATGCCGATAATTTGCCACTTGCCTGGATATTTCAACAGGTCAACGACCCGAAACACACCAGCAAGATAGTCAAGTCGTGGCTTAACCAAGAGGGAATCAATGTTTTGCAATGGCCACCGCAGAGCCCCGACTTGAACCCTATAGAGAACTTGTGGGGAATTCTTAAAAAAGTCGTTGGCCAAAAAAACCAGCAAATAAAAACGATTTGTGGCGAATTTTGCAAGAAGAGTGGAAGAAAATCACCCCTCAACAGTGCGCACGTCTTGTGGACTCAATGCCAAAGCGTTGCTCCGCTGTTCTTAAGCAGGAAGGTCATCCCACTCAATATTAAAGTAAATTTATTAAAAGTATAAGGAATATTGGGCAAATTTTAACTTTTTCAACCATTTTTTTACAGGTGGCTTAAGTATGTGAGCAGGACATTTTGGAGATGGTCTCAGATTTGTTAAGTTTTTCGTTGAATATGTATTTTTATAACTTGGTTATTCTTCTAAAAGAACACTGATATATAGAACTAATGTGACACAAAAAATAGGAGCTGTGAAATAAAAACTTTTCTTAATTTTCGTTAAAATTCTTGGTTGAAGTCTTGTGGCTTAAGTCTATGAGCACCAGTGTATGTTTTCTTGATCAGCATCAACAGCCGAGTCGATATAGCCATGTCCTTCTGTCTGTCCGTATGAACGCACAGATCTCAGAGATGGTAAAAGATAGAGGTTTGACATGTATGGGACATATGCTTCTTATGTCTGCAGGCAGATCAAGTTTATTTTCAATTTTGGCCACGCCCCCTCCCGCCCCCGCAATTTAGAAAAATCGTCATATCTCCCACAGTTTTGAAGATAGATGGCTTGTTCCTTCTGGACATATTTAGTTATTAGGATAAATTATCGATCCGCCAAAGGAATGAAGAAGATCGGATGAACGGCTTTCGAGTTATGATCAAAAGACAAATTTTCTTGGTACAGAGTATGTTATAGTCGGGCTTGACCGACTTTCTTTCTTGTTTATTATATGAAGTTTGGCAGGAATTTTTAGTTTCCGCTGTGCTGGATACCCGGCTTAAGGCGATTTCGGAAGTTTTTTTTGTACACAAAATAAGAGAGGTGCTTAGAATGGGTTAGAACAGGATAAGAACAGCCTTCTGGATAAGCACCAGGGGGCATGAGTCAAGCAAAAGCTTTGACAATGAACCACAATCTAAAAAGGATACAGATATTGATACAATACGGAAAGAATGCTTTCAGGATCCTGAAGGGGTAAACTTCTGCCTCATCCAAATGTTCAGTGGACAAAGCAGAAGTTAACTAAACAGTTTCGGGCCTGATGCCGCTCCAGAATGCACTTGTTGGACGATGCATATCACATACAGAGTCCATTTGTTATCTGTAGTAAGTGGATAATGAACTGTCGAAAACCTACTGGCTGTGATGATCTCATGGACTGAGGTATGGGATGGAACTGAGGTAATACCAGTGTTCCTATGCGGTTCATTCACTTGGAAACGAATGTCAAAACTCCAAGCTTTTGTAAATTCTGCATATTCTAGCCTACGGAATTCCGGGTTACTCAGACGAGCGAATATGGGCAGTTGATACCATAAAAAGCAGATTGAAATGAAGCTGGTTTACATTTGGAATGGAAATTTTTTCAATATCCATTTTTGCATGTTAAAATGTTCATCTAATGTCAAGTCAATCTTAGATCCTTAGAACCTTAAAAATCGATATCTAAAATATCGATATCTCCATTCCAAATGTATCTTTTTGTATCTTTTAATATCTGTGTAGTAGTTTGTACAATAGATTGATATGATTTTCCAAATTTCCCCAACCTTAAAACTCCAAGAAAATAACTTTCTGAACAGATTAAAGATCATTTTTGAATGTTAAGCTTAAGAAAGATGGCATAAAGTGCGATCTTTGAACAGATAGAAGTTTTTGACAGCATTTCGAATTTGTCGCAACTTCAAAAGTCTAAAAATATGACTAACGGAGTATATTTCAGGGTAAGTTACATCGATATACGGTTAAATGGTAAAATGGTAAGGGCTATCCAAGACCAAAAAACGAGAAAGCTAAGCTAACTTTGTCTGTGCCGAATTTTTTATACCCTTGCAAGTGCTCTCTTAAATATTTTTGAAAAAAAAACAAGAAAGAAAGTCGGTCAAGCCCGACTATAACAAGAAGTACCAAGAAAATTTGTCTTTTGATCATAACTCGAAAACCGTTCATCCGATCTTCTTCATTCCTTTGGCGGATCGATAAGTTATTCTAATAACTAAATATGTCCAGAAGGAACAAGCCATCTATCTTCAAAACTGTGGGTGATATGACGTTTTTTCTAAATTGCGGGGGCGGGAGGGGGCGTGGCCAAAATTGAAAATAAACTTGATCTGCCTGCAGACATAAGAAGCATATGTCCCATACATGTCAAACCTCTATCTCTTACCATCTCTGAGATCTGTGCGTACATACGGACAGACAGACGGACATGGCTATATCGACTCTGCTGTTGATGCTGATCAAGAATATATATACTTTATGGGGTCGGAGATGCTTCCTTCTGCCTGTTACATACTTTTGCACAAACTTATAATACTCTGTGTACCTACGGTACAGAGTATAAAAACTTTTTCCCATTTTGCGACCGATCGTTCGTATGGGAGCTATATGATATAGTCAGCCGATTTGGCCAAAAATTTGTAAAATTATGTGAAAACACCTGAAACAAACAAATACAAAATTGCAGGATGCTGCCATTAAAAACAAAAAAGTTTTTCTAACTAAGACTGTTTTTCAGACCTATCTTTTGTATGGCAGCTATACCATATAGTTGTCCGATTTTCATCAAACTTGGTAGAATTATAAAAAAACATAGAAAACCTATGAATACAAAGTTTGAAGACGTTTCCATTGAAAAGAAAAAAGTTTTCCATACTAAAACTAGTTTTCCGACCGATTGTTTCTATGGTAGCTATGAGATATAGTCAACCGATCCGGTCGGTTTCGACACATTAGTAGCGTGCAGCAAAAAGAAGACGCTGTGCAAAATTTCAGCTCGATAGCTTTAAAACTGAGAGACTAGTTCGCGTAGAAACAGACGGACAGACGCAGGGACAAAGCTCAATCGACTCAGCTCGTCAGCCTGAACAAGAATATATATAGTTTATGGGCTCGGAAATGAATATTTCTATGCGTTGCAAAATTAGAATACCCTTTGCAAGGGTATAATGAGTTTTGCACCTTTTAAAGCTTGTAAAACATATCTTTTAGGGCGGATTTAAGAGCAAAGTGGGACTTTATACTTGAAGAAGTGCTTTACGGCTTGAGACTTGACGAAATTGGGAAAGATGTTTGTACAGATTTTCGAAAGTACGAGACAAATAGCTCGCCCAACAGATTAAGGCCTGTTGACACTTTCAGTCAACTTTCTTCACATTTTCCACTCTCAACTACAGTCGAAAGCAGCCATGTTTCAGAGAAGCTTAGATTTTGTTCTGTTATTTGTAGGTTTATGTGACAGATAACTCTATATAGTAGACTAGAATCATCCCAGCCCTAAATCATTGTCGTATACCTGATTGTTCTTGCTGTTAATCCCCTGGGACAACCTCAACACATTCAATCATTCTTCATTCAATCACAGTATTCTGTTTTCTCTACTCATTTCTATAGAACTCTGCTCAAAGGTGTTTCTGTTTTCCATTTAGGTGTCCTTACCAGGTATATAAGGCTTTTGATTATAGGACGATTGTTGTTGTTGTTGGTTATATGCATCGATCGCCGTTGCATTACCATTATGATGGCTATTTTGCTGATACGGCGTCAGACTGTGGCCAGTTGGCTGTAGATCGGTGCTGTTGATGGGACTCATCGGTGTCATTTCGCGATCCTCGATAAACAGTTCGCTGGCATCGTCGGGCACCTGGCGGTATTGGGTCCAAGGCCAGGAGGCCACGGCCGACAAGAGAAATGCCTCCAAGGCGCACAGGTAGCCTATCAGCTGTGTTTGGGGGGATTTGGGTTAAGAACTTCTACCATAAATTCCAAAAAACATACTCACCCCAGTGGCCAACAGCGTGTCCTTGGAGTGTTTGGATACCCAGGTGTATTCTGTGGCATAGAGCACCATGTGGACGAGTAGCGTGGAGCTCAAAATAAATATTAGGCCAACACTCAGGTACATCCACGTGTTCTGTGCAGGGTGAAATTAAAATATCAACTCATCCCTAGGATATTTGTCTCGTTTCCCCTTACCACTTTCGTCCAGTTGAATGGAAACATGAGCGCTATGTGTGATATATCCAGAAACAGCATGAGACAAGTGATGAGTAGCGAGAAGAGCGCACAGAAGACCATCAGTCTCAGGCGTCCGATGAGTGGCAGTAGAAAGAGGCCCACCTGCACGGTGCCCGCGGAGCATTCGCAGGCCAGGCAGGCGGCCGAGGATAACTGTGTTCGATAAGTGGGTTTGGATTAGTAAAAGGGGGTTCAAGTTCAAAGGACTGCGTTTCATCCTACCACCAATAGTATGCGCACAATCCCTGTAGGCGTTTTCAAGTGTTGCGGATCACAGTGTAGGGCCACGCCCCAGGGCAGCGGCGTCTGTCCGCTGCGTTGTTTGTAATTGGCATGCGAGTCCCACGACGTGCAGGTGCCCAGCGGCGACTCTAGCGATAGCGAGAGCTCACCGGCCCTGCTGCCAGCTATTTCAAAGTCCTGCTCATCGTCCAGCTGACAGCAGACCGGCTCCAGCTCCAGCTCACGTATCTCGTCCAGCAGCAGTTCTATCTCGTCCGTGCCATATAGATCAGATACAGACGGTATAAAACGTTGGGGTTGTTGCATTGCCCGTTGCGGGATGTGTCCCACATCACCGTTGCGTGGCCTGAACGAGCGGAAAACAGTGGCGCTGCCTTCTGCAAGTGGAAGAGAGAGAGTGAGGGTTAGAGGGTTGGAGGGAGTTAAGTGGGCTACATAAACCGTTAACTGTCACTCGACTAATGAGCCCAAGCTGGCGCATAAACCCAACCGTAATTTGATAGTTGTCGAAGCTTGTCACTCATACGCCAGGTGTGCGCTGCGAGGCAACACCCAAGGGTGCCGCCAATCGCTCAACCCCTCAAGGTGGGGCAAACTGATGAGATGGAATTTGTAGACAAGAGTTTGGTAGGCGGTAGACTTGAGACATTTGACTTAGCTTTATTCAGGAGTTGAGAAATACTCCAACTTGTTTTTGGGTAGGTTAAGCACTTAGTTGAAGAATGATCCAACTGGGTTTTTGAATCTTTTAAACACTTGATTTAAGAATTCTTAACTTTTTATACTCTGTACCGTAGGTACATAGAGTATTATAAGTTTGTGCAAAAGTATGTAACATCCAGAAGGAAGCATCTCCGACCCCATAAAGTATATATATTCTTGATCAGCATCAACAGCCGAGTCGATATAGCCATGTCCGTCTGTCCGTCTGTCCGTCTGTCCGTCTGTCCGTCAGTCTGTCCGTATGAACGCACAGATCTCAGAGATGGTAAAAGATAGAGGTTTGACGTGTATGGGACATATGCTTCTTATGTCTGCAGGCAGATCAAGTTTATTTTCAATTTTGGCCACGCCCCCTCCCGCCCCCGCAATTTAGAAAAAACGTCATATCTCCCACAGTTTTGAAGATAGATGGCTTGTTCCTTCTGGACATATTTAGTTATTAAGATAACTTATCGATCCGCCAAAGGAATGAAGAAGATCGGATGAACGGTTTTCGAGTTATGATCAAAAGACAAAATTTCTTGGTACAGAGTATGTTATAGTCGGGCTTGACCGACTTTCTTTCTTGTCATACCTGAATTTGGCTAAAAATTTATGTTAAGTCACAAAAATCTTCTTTCTTTCACCACTTCTGACATAGAATGTTCTTGATCCAAGCAATTCAGAGCTTGTACCCTGGAAAATATCAAGTAATTCATACTTGAATAAAACTTCAATGTTTTAAGTACACTAATACTTAAGTCAGGTTCTTAAAAACTTGATACAGGCACTGCTATTCAATCTATAGTAGACCAGCTTACTTAAACAAAAATCATGTTATTTTGAAGTTCAAACAAACATTTTTAGTTTCTCAAAACCAATGAGCCCGGCTATACTGGTTTTGAGTACGAAATACTTGATTCAAGAGCGTTTTTAGAAATCTCCGAATTTTCAATTTCAAATGTGTTAAATCGGGATTGTCTTAAGAACTTTTTAGGCTTGTTGATAATATATCAAAATATCAATATATCGATTTTTTTTACAAAAAAATAAATATTTATATCGAAATATTTTTTTTCCTGATATATCGCATATCGATATTATTTGGAAATATATTTTTTGATATTGTGGCTGGTCACACTACACTTAGAAATTTTAAAAAGAGAAGATGAGCGAGGGCAAGGAGCTTTTACACAAACATAATGCCACATGCAGCTACCTGCAGCCTTTGTGCAAAAGTAATTAAGTCAAGTGGCAACACCACTAATCTCCTGTCACATTTGAGGAACAAGCACCCGGCGCAAGCGTATTTAACATGTGTTAAGGTAAGAAAAAAATGTAATGCCAGAAAGTCTTGAGAATTTTCCCGCGCAATTTTGTGACAGTGTGTGTGTGTGGGCGCGTCACTAACCCAGTCGGACTTTGCGTCATGTGTTGAGAAGAATCAGTACACCCGGTGGCATGATATTTCACGTAAATAGTCTCTACATGACTTTTTTTGCATGAAATTAGCCCTTAATATATCATGAAAAACTAACACGTTATTTTCTCAGGTATTTGTAAGGCTAAATGTCTGAAATTTCATTCGAAAACATGAAAAACTCAGGGGTTTGTCAGCGAACGTCTCATGTCTTCCCATCTACGATATACAAAGTAAGTACATCTGGAGTACTAAGAAAGTGAAGAACCCGAAGGCTGATGACGTCATCTAAGCGGAAACGGTTAAAACCCCAAGGCTCAGGTTTTGTCATGGCTTATTACGTGAAAAGTAAGCATGAGAAAGTACATTTTTCATGATGAAAAGTCCGACTGGGAAGCCTTTTTATTCTTATGCATTTGTATGTGTGTGTACTTTCCGCGAATTTCGTTGCTTTGTAAATAATTTTGGAGGTAAAATCATGTTACCAATATATAAAATTTTCAATTTTCTAGAAATTGAAATGAAATGAAGTCTTTTAAGTTTTTTCTTGTATTCTTACTTAAACTATTCAACCTTAAGATCTCTGTTCTTTAATGGAAAAAAGTTTATTGTTTTATTTTTAATTAATAGAAAGCTCAAAATAATTATAATGCATTTAAAGTTAATGTTATTTTGGGGGGTTTAAGATTTTTATATACTGAAATATAACAAGAAAGAAAGTCGGTCAAGCCCGACTATAACATACTCTGTACCAAGAAAATGTGTCTTTTGATCATAACTCGAAAACCGTTCATCCGATCTTCTTCATTCCTTTGGCGGATCGATAAGTTATTCTAATAACTAAATATGTCCAGAAGGAACAAGCCATCTATCTTCAAAACTGTGGGAGATATGACGTTTTTTCTAAATTGCGGGGGCGGGAGGGGGCGTGGCCAAAATTGAAAATAAACTTGATCTGCCTGCAGACATAAGAAGCATATGTCCCATACACGTCAAACATCTATCTCTTACCATCTCTGAGGTCTGTGCGTTCATACGGACAGACAGACGGACATGGCTATATCGACTCGGCTGTTGATGCTGATCAAGAATATATATACTTTATGGGGTCGGAGATGCTTCCTTCTGGATGTTACATACTTTTGCACAAACTTATAATACTCTATGTACCTACGGTACAGAGTATAAAAATATCAAAAATATCAGATATATCGATATATTTTGGTGATAAGTATTGCAAAAACCTGATGATATTTTCAAAAAATGATAATCATCGATACGATATTTTTTACATATTTTCACAACCCTACAACTTTTACAGCAGAATATAAGTTATTCTAAGACTAAATTATGCCCAGTATGTGTTAAGTTTTCACAAAATTCCAGCAAATTCCGAGATATCCTGGCTAAAAGCAATCCCAAAGGATGTCAAAGAATAATACTTTTCTTTTCTATCTTATATAGACTTCAGCTTCCACCTCATGCCAGCACTGCTATGACTGCTTGGGAATTTCAAGGCAGCATAAGTGTAAAAATTGACATAGAACAAAGAACAAGTAAGAAAGTCGGTCAGGCCTTTGCACCCAATGCACATTTGTTGATTCATTTTGAGAGCGATTGTTAAATTATGTAGAATCCATATCGTTTTTTGTCGGGGCACTCGACTGCAGCGCCTTTACTTGTTTGACTTGAGCTCTTTGATCTTTTTTGTTCACCTCCGTAAGGGTAATCTGAGACACTGGCAGTTCAAAGAGTGCAAATGGCAGGTTCCACTTCCCGAATTTTGGTGTTGCCTGACGTTTGTATCTTCTGGTGACAGACCAGAGGGCATAATTATTGCTTGCTCAAGAAATCGATTAGTTTTCATGTATTTGTGACTGCTCAACAGCTTTTTAACTCGATTTGACACTCTACGATAGACTCTATCAAATATAGAATCAAGAGTATGAACGTATTGTCTTTATTGTCTTTTCTTAGTGAGGAGCAGAGTATCAAGAGCAGGAGAAAGTCGAGGGTTAACATTTTGTGCTTACAGTACTTGATTTAAGTACAAAATAGTGCATATCGAACCATGCTTAAGAGAATTTGTTCCTAAAACTCCCAACTGTATATGAAACTTTGGTTAGGAATTCACAGAGATCGTTCAAAGAGTGAAGACCTTGATATGTGCTTCTTCAATGGCCACTTTTTGGTTCAGTGACTCATTGTTCAGCGTATAAAGAGTTATTTCAAACTGTTCATCGAATCGATTTACGGCCAACCCCTGTTAGATCATCATCCATTGTAGATTATTATTATTTCCATGTACTCTACATAAGTGCATATTCTTGATAGACCCATTAAAAATTCTATTAAAAGTTATTTACGGCAACTTTGGTCCATTGAATGCGACACAACTTATGGAGGGTGTGTGGATGTGTGTGTGTGTGTGTGTGTGCAAGTCAAACAAAAAGCAACAAGAGCCTAACCCGAGCCCAAGTCGAGCATTGTCTATGCACGTTCATAAATAAGAAATGCAGTCGGGGCCAACGTAGCGCTGAGTGGCGGTTGGACACCCCTTCTCTCCACCTCTCCCTGTCCCTGCCCCACTCCCCGCCAGCAATGACAATCAATTTGCATGCACAGCACTTGCACTTCCGCTGGTGGAAGGGTGGCGGGGCTGAAAGGTGGAAGCCAAAGTCGGTTTATATGCAGATGAGCATAATTGATTTCAAATTGTGCAAAAAAGTGGACTTGGGGTAGGTTCATTGTTTGGCTGTGAAGAGTTTAATGCCATCGATAGATAGCACAGGTCCTGGGGAAGACAAGGACTCTCATTAGGCACTTGGAGTGTGCAGACAGAGATAAGCAGCCGAGGTAGAGGGAGAGGGAGCGGAGCAGAGCAGCAGCCGCAGCAGCAGCTGGCTTAAACTGGAGCAAGGACAACGCAGGCAGCATCAGCAGCAGCGACTGCAACCCAAAACTTCGCCAGAGCGCAAATGGTTACATTGCCTGTCAAGAGAGAGAGAGAGGGAGAGAGCACGTATGTACATATGCACTCCCCTCCTCCTGTGTGTACTGGCCAGTTGCATTCGGTCCTTAGTCCTTGGAGCATAAGCCACTCGTACCTTCATTTCGTTGCTGATTATGACAAGTCAAGGAAAACTCGGGCTGCTGGGTCTGAGCATCATCAGTTTTCGGCCATGTCGAAATTGTTGGCATACTCCAAGGAATTTCCTTTGCAGTCTCTGTGTCTGTGTCTGTGTCTATGCCTGTGTGTGTGTTAATTGCCAGGATGTGTGACATAAAAATCCATTGCATACGCGCTGGGGCCAAGAGTTGAGGGTAACAAAAAGAAAAAAACAAACAAACAATTTCAATTTAACTTGGCAGACACCTCATTATCAAAACACGATTGTCACATAATTAATAACAATTAGTGGCGCCCTATGAACTGTGTGAAGTGCTGCCCATTTGGACTTTGATATCTTTAATCAACCAAAGGATATGATAAATGATCATCCTGCGGGTGATTTTCATATCGGAAATCATCCAATGGATATGTTTTCTGTGTAGGACAGATTATATTCTATGAAAATTCTAAGGAGGTAGGAAAAAGTAACCAAATTGGTGTTTCATGATAGAATATTCAATGTGGCGCCATAAGCACTGCAAGAAGTGCTGCCCATAATAACTTTTTGTGCGAAAAGCATTCAAAACATGGTTTTTCCTGTTAGATACGGGGCTCTAGATCAAGAAAAACTAGACAAAATGGTTTTTTCAGGTAAGTATTTTTAATGTGGCGTCAGACAAACTGTGTAAGGTGCTGCCTATTTGCCTTAGTGGCTGGAAAACTTTTAAAATGTTTGTTTTTCAATTGATATTTTGTTTCAGATCACGAAAAACTTAACAAAAAGTGTTTTCACCATTCAAAATTTGGAAACTGGCGCCAAACGTACTAAGTGAAGTGCTGCCCATTTGCTTTTGTAATAAAATATTATTTTAAATGTGGTTTAACTGTTAAAACATAAGCAAAACTTTGTTACAAGTAAGATTTTTGAATATGCCGCCATACGAACTGCGAGTAGTGCTGCCCATACGCTTTGTTGGCGGAAAGTTGAGACAAAATGTGGGTTTTCTGTTAAATTTATGGTTCTATATAGCAAAAAACTATACACTCAAGTTTTGCAGCTAAGAATTTTTGAATGTGGCGCCATACGGACTACGAAAAGTGCTGCCAATAAATGTTGGTGTTGGAAAAAACCACTTAAAATTTATTAAAATTTATATATTATAGCGGAAATTTATAAACAACAGTTTTGCAGTTAAGAATTTTGAATGTGGCGCCTGAGGAACAGCGAGAAGTGCTGCCCATAGCGGTAAAAAACATGTAAAATATCGTTTTTCTGCTAGATGTAAGTTTCTATATGACGAAAAACTATAGAAACAAGTTTTGTAGTAAAGAATTTTTAAGGTGGCGCCATACGGACTGCGAGAAGTGCTAACCATTTGATGTCAAGTGGCCGAAAAAGCATTTTAAATGTGCTTTTTCTGTTCAATTTATGGCTCAAGAAGTTTTTGCAAGCCAGAGTTTGGAATGTGGTATCAGGCCAACTGTGCGAAGTGCTGCCCATTCGTCTAAGTGCTTGAAAAGTACTTGAAACGTGCTTTCCTGCTGGATCAGAGGCTCTGTATAAGAATTTAGAAGCAAGAATTCTGATTTCTGAAACTGTGCATTTGAATTTGTGAATGAAAAGAACTTTTAAACTGGGGTTTCAGATCGGATTACGAAGAAGTAAACCAAAAATTGGTTCAGTTCAACGAATCGTCTAAAGTGCTGCCCATTCGCCTTTAAATGTAACACTCAATATATGAAAAAAAGGTGATTTATCATACAAAAGCATTAATGAGCCGTCGTCTAAGAAAGATTCTTGTAGCAGAGCTCAGCTGACGACTTACACTGACCAACCAAATGATATTTCCTTAGTTTGCAGACTTAGCAACCGCCCCACGAATTGAACTAGTTGTCTTCCACTGCCTTTACCCTTTATTGTAATTTTATTATGCCTGACCTGAACCCGGAACTGCCCTGTGAACTTATCATTCAACGAAAATCCATGGAGCATTGCGCGATTTATGCGGCCCGACTGCTGCGTATAAATTTTCTAAAATATTGGAACAATTTTGCAGACAACACGACTCTTGTCCTCATTTCTGGGGCGGCGTTCAATGCGGCTGGTTGGCTGGCTGACCGAACAATTTGGATTGCACGAAATTTCCTACTTATTATGCCACCGCATGTTTTGCTATGTTTGCCTTTTTGCCTCTTTTTTTTGCGGAATTATCGATTACAAATGAATATTTCATTAGGGGAGGAGGGAGGGGAGAGGGGGTAAGCGGTGCCTAGCACCTGATACTTATGCTGCTGCGGCTGCTGTTTCCGTTTCCGGCTGGCGACATTTGCAATGCTCTTTTCAATTAAAATGCAGCATACTTTTGTGCGTCGCCTAGTGTATTTGTGTCTGTGTGTGTGTGTGTGAGCGCTCTTTTATGTTATATAATGGATTTGGCGCTCTGTTTTATGTCGCATAATTACAGCACCCGGGTAATTAATGTGACGCAAAGCAGCAACAGCCAAAACGACAACAGGAATGCGGGTCCCGCTTCTGGGATTGGGGATTTACCAAACATTTGGGGATGAACACGTGACTAAATGGAATGTCACGCAGATGAGTAGTGCTATGCGGTAGTAAATTTAAGTTGGATTATGAATGGGTATACCAAGCATGTTCCCAAAGGGGCTTAACTTGTAACACCAGACAACAAATTGAGTTTGAATAGACAGGAATAGTTAAGCCAAGCAGTATCTAAATTTAAAGGAGCATCTACAGCTGAAACTTAAAGAACTAAATGCTGAATAGAGATTCCTAAAATGTTAACACAATTTGAATGAAAATCATCAAAGAGTCAAAGGCTATGTCGTTGAAGCGGTCCAAAATATCTTACAATCACAAAACTATTTGAAATTCTGAAATTTTAACTAAAAATTGCTTTCAAAAACGAACAAAGGTCTTAATTTTGAAATCTAAGAACAAAGTCTATATTTTTAGACTGTTTTGAGATTCTAACAAGAAAGAAAGTCGGTCAAGCCCGACTATAACATACTCTGTACCAAGAAATTTTGTCTTTTGATCATAACTCGAAAACTGTTCATCCGATCTTCTTCATTCCTTTTGCGGATCGATAAGTTATTCTAATAACTAAATATGTCCAGAAGGAACAAGGCAATTTTCTAAATTGCGGGTGCGGGAGGGGGCGTGGCCAAAATTGAAAATAAACTTGATCTGCCTGCAGACATAAGAAGCATTTGTCCCATACATGTCAAACCTCTATCTCTTACCATCTCTGAGATCTGTGCGTGCATACGGACAGACAGACAAACGGACAGACGGACATGGCTATATCGACTCGGCTGTTGATGCTGATCAAGAATATATATACTTTATGGGGTCGGAGATGCTTCCTTCTGCCTGTTACATACTTTTGCACTAACTTATAAAACTTATAATACCTTCGGTACAGAGTATAAAAATGTCAAATGTGACATAAACTAGATCTGGGTATGGAATACACCTACCTAAAGGTTGATTTTTTTAGTAGCTTTTCGGATTTGATTAAACAAAAAATACATAAAATACAGAAAAATGTAGGATATTTCCATAGAACGTTCTAAATAATTAAATGTTAAAAGATGATTTCCTATAAATATTGAACTCAGGCTAAGGCTTAAATGGTTCATACGCTGGGTTCAATTTGGGCATACTCTCTCCAACAGTTCGGCCTGAATGTTACGCTTCCAGTGGGCCTTAACATAGCCCCACAACAAAAAGAGTCCAAGGGCTTTAGAAAGCACGATCTAGCTAACTAACTATTCACCGAACTCGCCTCTCAATTGGGCAATTGTATCGCGTGCTGTGCGGCATTTGGCACCGTCTTGTTGAAACCACATGTTAGCCAATGGGCAAAAATAAGTTTTGTGATCATCGCACGGTAGCGCTTTACATTCACAGTAATGTTCTTGCCATCGTTCGATGCCACCGACCCATTATCCACACCAAACAGTGCAGTTTTCGGGATGTATTGTCAGTTCTTGCAATGCTGTACGCTGCTCTATACACCAAATTGCGCCAATTTTGTTTATTCAAGTATCCATTCAATCAGAAGTGAGCTTCGTCGCTGAACACAATTTTTCGATAAAAAAGTGGCTTGAATTTTGATAATAAAATTCAGTAAAATTCGTTTGCAAGTCGATTAATGGTTAAATTATAGACCAAACTGAACATGTTTGACAGTAACATGTGACAAAAAAAACAGCTGAGCTGCCAAAAATAGTTCTGCCAAAGAGAAAGCTGCTAAAAAATCAAACTTTAGCTACACAGACAAAAAAAAAAGAATATTAAATATCCAATCCAATCTCCATTGAATGATTTCCGGTATCCATTTGGTAAGCATATGTCTAAAATATCCTTTTAATCATCCAACAGAGCTTAAAATCATCTAAAGGATTTGCAAAATGATGATCATTTGGATGATTTTGCAGCTCCGCTAGATGATTAAAAGGTTATTTTAGACATATCCCGTCCAAATGGACCCTTTTTGGATCTTTTTTTCTGGGTAGTCTATGTGTCCGAATAAACGCGCACATATCTTAGAGATGGTCAGAGATAGAAATTTGACCTGTTTGGAACAAATGCTTCTGAAACTTCCAGGCTGCCACTTTATATCTAAAACAGTTTTGTAAATTAAAGTTTCGTACCTTTTGGACATATTTAGTAATCAGTTTTATTTATCGATGCGCTCAAGAAATGCTCAAGATTGGATGAACGATAGTCGAGTTAAAGGGAAAATCAACATTTTTGCTGGGCAGCACCGGCAGGAACAGCGATGGGCAGCACTTTACACATTCTAAGACTTTGGGATGTATAGATTATACTGTTATAGTCTCTTAGTTGCTTATTAACCCAAACAGCAGAATATTTTCACCAATTTGAATCCGATCTTTATGAAAATTTTGAGGGATTATAGATATTCTACGTATAAATGTAAGTATTATATTAAAATCAATCAATATATTTAACATTTTTGGAGTCTTGAAAGCTTTCTTTTCATTTTTATTAGAAGAAGATCATGGTCAAAAGTCGTCGATGCTATTTCAATAGTTTCTTTTAAATAAAAACCTAATTCCTTAGATGTCCCGAGACGGAATCGAACCCACGACCTCTGGCACAGTAGGCAAACCAAGTTTTAACATAACTTAACATAATGTTAATGCGCTGTTAACTGATTTAGACTATTTCAATAAAGGCGAATCGATGACACAAGTCAAAAACTGAACAATTGAAGTATTGAACAGCTCATCAGCTGAACAACTGAGCAAGTTAAATGATTTGACTGAATTTGAGAAAAACCACAAAAATATGAATTTTGATAATGAATATATTGGAAAAATATACAAAATTACTTAAGCCGGTTTGGAAATGGTTGATGATGCCAGTCACCTGGCATTTCATTAAGATGTGTGCCATTAGCAATTACGCTTGTTCATCCCAGCAACAACAAAAGGTACCGAAAGGTGATTAAAGCACACGTTACTGGGTTACGTAAGCTCCTAACGGGATACTTAGCAAGTTGTGTGTGTGTGTGTGTGTTGAGTGTGTGCCATGCATATCATTGCTTTATGTGTTTATGCGCGACTCTGAAATGAAACACCTACACTATGTTCAACGTCCCCCGACACCGACACGTGAGCTCCCTTAAAGAAGGCCTCGTCATGGCATGGACGTGGCAACACGCGACGACCAATCTGCCGCCGCTCCATCCCCATCGCGTTTTCACTTTTGTTGGAAATCTTGCATTGGCTTTTGTTTTTACGCTACATAAACACAGCTTTTAAATGCGGACTGACCCCAAACGCTGACCGAGCGCGTGCCAGTTTTCCAAAGGCTGACCCAATCCCTATCCCCCCCCACCCATCTAAGCGGGCGGTGCAACAACCTCGTTTAGCTGCAACCACAACACAGCGCTGGGCGACCTTGAACCAGTTTCATTTCTAATTTTGGTTTACGCGGAGAACTTTGGATGTCTTGCCATATTAATAGGACCCCAGTGCAATTATGGCAATTTAATTGGACCAGCACATGAGAACCAGAGGAGGTTCTATGACAGCAAACTAAAAATAAACAAATGAGCCAAGCCGAGCCAAGCCAAAAAAAAGAAAGAGGAGGAAAAAAGCAGCAAACGAGTTGGGAGATGTCCAGCGACTGCGCACAGAGAAGGTTCGCTCCTGCAGCATAAAGTTTTGGAGCGGGACTTCGTTTATTGTTATTATGGCTGCAAAAGGATTTCAAGGAAGTGAAATAGCTGCAGACGGGACTTTCTCACCGACCATGTTTTTGCCATTCTTTGACTGCCAGCCTGTCGTTTCCTCTGTGTGGGTTGAAAACACATTGAGCTGAGCCCCCTGTCTGCATTTTAGAGTTGACCAAATATGTTCGAATTGAAGAACTAATTGAAATGTCATAGAGAATGTACTTGAGAACAGCTGATCATTGGAGATTTATACGTTATACTGAATGGAATCGAATCTGTTTTCTTTTGGCCGGTTACTCACTGTTTTCTGAACTTAAAATACCCTTTCTAGTCGAAATTTAGAAGTACAAGTTTCAGAATCGACCGAATTGTTAAATAAAAACATCATCAAAGGCAATAAAGGCTTGAAAAGGCAGAACAGTGTGACAAAAGTTGGAACAGATTTATAAATATTTCGAATTTTTCCATTACACTCTTTTTGGAGATTTCATTGTGAGTTTATTTTGTACTCATTTCATGTATTTCGATACTTGAATATTCTGGCAAGACTTTAGGTAAGGAAAAGTACTTGATTCAAGAATGTTTTACGACTTCAGAATGTTTCGTATGTGCGAAGAGCGCTCCTTCTTAACATTTTAAGTACAAAACGGCATAACTTCCGATCCCGATCGATTTAGAAATATGCCAGTCGTTTTTTCTAAGTTAATAATAATTCCAGGCTATTTAAAGTTAAAGATATACTAACTAAACCTACACAGAGGGAAAAACCGTGTTGAGAAAATAAGATTATTTCATCTCAAAACAAGAACAGAATGTTCTATCCAATTTTTGAGAACATGGTCCTGGAATCTCAGACCTAGACCTGGAATTGGGCCAGAAATTGGACTTGGAATTGGATCTGGTCCTGGACTGGATCTGGTGGACCCTGGACCTCAAATTTTTATACTCTGTACCGTAGGTACACAGAGTAATATAAGTTAGTGCAAGTTAGTGCATAAAGTATATATATTCTTGATCAGCATCAACAGCCGAGTCGATATAGCCATGTCAGTCTGTCCGTCCGTCCGTCTGTCTGTCTGTCTGTCCGTATGCACGCACAGATCTCAGAGATGGTAAGAGATAGAGGTTTGACATGTATGGGACATATGCTTCTTATGTCTGCAGGCAGATCAAGTTTATTTTCAATTTTGGCCACGCCCCCTCCCGCCCCAGCAATTTAGAAAAAACGTCATATCTCCCACAGTTTTGAAGATAGATGGCTTGTTCCTTCTGGACATATTTAGTTATTAGAATAAGTTATCGATCCTCCAAAGGAATGAAGAAGATCGGATGAACGGTTTTCGAGTTATGATCAAAAGACAAATTTTCTTGGTACAGAGTATGTTATAGTCGGGCTTGACCGACTTTCTTTCTTGTTTGAGTTTAAATCGTTCTCAAAAACTGAACATTTCAACTCAAATCAAGAATTTGCGTTCTCAAAAATAAACTTCTCGAAGTGAGAAATTGTTCGTGAAGTGAGAAAATCCGGTCATGATTAGTTTTTGACACCGAATGTGCTCATATTGAGACCAATGTTCTCTGTTTTTTCCCTCTGTGTACTTATCGAGCTCCGGGGTTGAAGTACACTCAAAAATCAGGGCCATAAGATACGTTCCAAGAAGTTACTTCCTACACCAAGAAATCGAGAACGATCATATCAGTTTGATATATCTGATCGACTGAAAAAATCGAAGCTGCGCAGTTTATACTGCACTGACACTGAAATGCCAGAGTTAAAAATAAATAATGCTATAATCAACATGGCAAATGTATAAAAGTAGTCAAGCTTCAGTTTGGGCACATGTATAAGTTTTTTAAAGTTTTTATTGTCCATAAAAAGTAACTCATTTTCAAATTAAGTGCTCGAAATGAACCAAAATGCGGGTGTTGGTATCGAAAAAAACCTTTCAATATACAGTAGGTACCAGTATTACTTAAAAGGAGCCTATACTAAAATGGAGTTATAAGCAAGGCAATAATAATGTCAATAAAATAATAATAATACAAAAGAGTTAAAGCGACAGTGAGATAAGCTGAGAGAGAAACTAACAAGGCTGTTTTTTCTTGAAAACAAATTTCAGTACTTAAAGGAACTGCAAGGGTTTTCGAAATATCTTAAGCAGAACTGTAAAGAAACCCTTAAATGCAGGCTAAAGGATTTAAATAGCTGAACAACTTTCCTACTGCTTACTTTTCTATATAAAGGCGATGAAAATTCGTTGCCAAATTCTAGGGCTTCGCTCTATTCTGTGTGTCTGTGTGTGTGTGTCAAAGTGTTGTATTGACATTTGGCTACATAATGATTTATGCAGCTGGTGCAGTCAGCGCGCGATCTTAGTCGAAAGTGTGTAATCCCTGCTGCTATTTTTGGGACATGCCCATAATTTATTTTTATGTACAACAACAACAACAACAACAGCAGCAGCAGCAGGAGAGCAGAGAACAAGGCAAGGGCAAACGCTGAAAAGCATGCTACAATTTGGTTTCGGTTGGGAGTCGCGTGGGCGGTTCGTTGGTTAGTTGGGTGGCATTTCGTGTATACAACTAGTTAAATAAATTTACACTTGACCCACCTTTTTTTCTATTTTTTTGTTTTTTGATGCGCGGCACGTTCCAAGGGGAGTTTCTATTTCTTTAAGAAATCTTTGAAAATTGCCTTTTTATATGCTTTTAAATGTGTGGCACATGGATGAGAGAGAGGGAGAGTGAGTGAGCGAGGGGGGGACGGGGACGGGTCGGTGTGTGTGTGTGTGTGTGTGTGTGAATGGAGAGTGAGTGAGAGTGGGAGCTTTTGCTCTGGCTTGTCAAGTTTTATGTCAATTCATTCATGGGCCAAAAATCTGTCGTCGCTTGTCCCTGTGTATGTGTATGTGTTTGCGTATGTGTGAGTGGCACATCACAAGTTTTTGTTGTACATTACGTTTGATTCACATTCAATTTTCATTTTCATTTTATAGCACGCACAACATTTTCACACAAAAATCATTATTCAGTGCGCCCGAAAGTATGCACGGCCCAGGCGGCTGGCTTTCAACATTTTTGCTTACACGCGCGCACACACACACACACTTTTATAATGGAGAGGAGATAGGCAATGCAAAGCAGCAGCAGCAGCAGCAGCAACAACAACAACAACAGCCAAACACAAAGCCCACGTAGGAACGAACGAACGAACAAAACGAAATGACAACCGACAGCTTTGAAAGCCAGCAAACGACTGAGCCAACAAGCAAGAGCAAGTCAGCCAGTAGGAGAGAGAGAGAGAGAGCGTGTCCTTTGCAGACACCCACAGAACTAGAACTAGTTCCGCAAGAGAGCGAGAGAGAGAGAGAGAGAGAGAGCCAAGTGAGTGAGAGCCAACGGTATTTTGATTTCGTTTTTGGTTTTTACTGATAAGCAACTCTAGCGGCTGACTGCCTCAGCAAGCTTCAGCTTTGGATCAGTTGTCTTTAGTCTAGCCAAACGAACGGTTGTTTAAGTTTACAGCAACAGAGCGAGAGAACGAGAGAGAGAGAGAGAGAGATATCCCCATCTATTACACACACGAGACATCATGGAAAGGTGAGCGTTTTTGGGAAACCCCCCCGCGCCAACGGCCACCATTTGAACTTCCCAACGAATTCTTCTAGTCTCTGGCAGGAGCTGAAGTCATTTCTCAAGACTTTGTTCTGCTTTGTTGTGGCCCTGCTTTTGCTGCCTCTGCTGCTCTTATCATTTCTATGTAAGTAGCTACCTCCCCCCCTCGAGATAAGCCTGGCCTGCCTCATTAATCGCAACATCAAACACAACCGACACCCTCTGGGTTGATTAACCGCTTCAGAAGGATGTGCCTGTGCGCCTCGCTCTCTCTTCCACGCTTCAAATTTTCATCTCGCGATAAGCCAGCTTTGTTTATAAATAATAATCTATTACCTGTTGCACTTTCGCGGAACCCAGACGAGCCCGACACAAGCGAACCTTGACCAACTGAATTACTCATAAAATTTTTGCACAGCCGATAAGAACATAACGAGGCTTCGTCGCTGAGGGATTATCAATTGTATTTATGGCTCATTTGCCTGTTGCAGGTGCCCACTTTGTCAACGAGCTGTCCAACTATCTGCTGAGCATCAAATATCCCAATCTGACCATCTCCAAGTCGCAGAAGATACGCACCCTGATCGATACACCCAAAAATGCGGGCATATTTCATTTTCTGCTGCAGGTGGAGGGACCCTGCGATTTTGAGCGGATTAAGCGAGCGTATGCCATGCAGTTGACTGATCTGCGGGATAGGACGGGACTGCTGCGCTTTCCCAAGTTGCGACAGAAGTTGGTAACTTGTTGGGGTCATTATGCGTGGGTGAATGATAGCAGGTGAGTTGAGAAAGCAATGCTTAACTAGATAATTGATAAGTTACAAGTTTTTGGAAAACAAAAATTCCATTTGTGAACTTTTGTTTCTATATTGCTCATACGCAGTGTGTCCATTTAGGGTAAAGCATCTGCGACCACATAAAGTATATATATTCTTGATCAGCATGACGAGCTGAGTTTTTATGCTAACCTCCATCTATCTAAACGCTTGAAACATTTTGCTGACCAACTGCATTTCGTTCTTCCAGCGGCTTCAACATCAACAATCATGTCCTGCTCAGCACCCACAAGTATCGCGGCCGTCCCGTCGGTGAGTCCAACATACAGGATTACGTGAGTGAATTGGCCACCAAGTACATACCCTCCGATCTGCCCCAATGGCAGGTGATTGTCATACCCAATTCGGATGCACAGCAACCGTATTATATACTCATCAAGTTGCACCATTTGATCATAGCCGAGGAGGAGGATTTGCATGTTAGTGAAATGTTGCTGCTGCATGACACTGAGGAGCGTAAGAAAAGATCGCTGATAAGTCTGCAGGATGGTTTGAGCCTGGGTCAGGGTTCGTCATCGGAGCAGCAGCTCTCTCACTTTGTGCGTCAGCCGGAGCACATACGAAAACTGTTGGATCATGTGCTGGACTTGATCAACTGCCGCTGGCAGCAGTTTATATACGAATTTGAATCCTTGGAAACGCCCGACGGTGCCTCGAGCAGTGTAAAGGCCAGGAACTTGAGTCAGCTGTTGTCCCTGGTTGTCATTGTGTGGGTGAATGTGATCCTGGGCTATTGGCGTATACGCAAACTGAGGGGAAAGCTGCAGCGTCGTTCCAGTGGCTATCGGAATGAGGTGGGTCGTCTGCAGACGTTGCGTCTGTTGTTGCTCCGAGAGTTGGAGCAGCGTAATCTCAGCTGGTCACTGGCCCGTAGTGCTTTGGCTAGTAGCTTGCAACCCTCGAATCTGGCCAAGGTTTGGACGCGTTTTGTGTGGCGTCTGAATTTCAATCATGTGGTGCTGCTGCCCTATCATTTCTACTGCGAGCTGCTGGCTCTGAGGGATGTTTTGATGAAGGGTCAGACCAGCTACAGCTCCACCTATTGCGCCCGCCTGCATTTGTATGTGCCACTGCTGATCTATGCGCAGTTGGAGCTGCTGAAAATCTGTTGGGAACTGTTCAAGGCTCCACGTAATATCTATGAAGTACTGTTTGCGCAGCCCACGCGAGAGCTGAACATACTCCATCAGATGTCCTATGCAGGACGTAAGATAGTGTCCTTCAGTCGTTCCATTGATGGCTCACAAATGCGTCAGCGTCAGGGCGACAAATTCGATGATCAACTACGTGAATCGGACTTCAGTTTAACCTGTCTGGCCGGAGCCGTGCATGACTACTTCAATACCTTTGCCCATTTGGCTCCCGTACCCACATTGCTCAACACCACCTGCCGCACCATCGCCAAGGGTTACTTCACCGATCGCAGTGGCGAGACCTCGGATTATGTGGGCGGTGTGGTCTTCTTGCAGTTGCCCTTACGTCTGCCCAATGCGGAGCATGCACATCAGTTGCACGAGATAGTGGAACGCATACGCCAGCAGCAGATCATGATCTATCTGGCTTCGATCGGTCAGACCAAATACAGCCTGCTGACTGCTTTGGTGCCGCATGTACTCACCAAAATCTTCATCAATTTCTTCTCCTACAATTTTCCTATAACGATCACAGAGATCTATGGGGCCACATCGGAGTTTCAGTCGGCCTGGGGCCAGCGTGTTCAGGATGTACTGCTGTTCCGGCCACCCCAGTCGAAGACTTGCCTCTCCTTGAATCTGCATCGATTTGGCGATAAATATCGTTTGGCTATTATGGCGGATACGCATCTGGCCCCGGATCATACCATTATCACGCAATCGTTCGAGCGTTATATGGAAACGGTGATGCTTTGACAGTGGAGAGATTAACTAGATTTAAGTGGAAAACGAACTTAAACAATTACGAAATAAAATTATTTATCCGCAGTTTGTTTAATTTCTAAAACCCGCTAATCCTGAGATTTTTCCAATCTGATCTATGTTTGATCTTTATACTTCTGTTGTAGTTGTTAGATCCATATGATTCCGAAGTGTCTTTGGATGTTGAGACCGAAAAACGGATAGATCTGAGTGCTCCTGAAAAACTCTCTCCGTTTGATGTGACTTACGGAGTTTTTATGTGTTATAAGGAGTTTTTTATTGCGTTTCTTGAGGTGTTTTGCTATATTTATTGAATTTTGCGGTGTGTTTTGGTGTTTCGCTGTGTCTTAGTGTTTTGTTAAGCGGTGTTTTGTGGTTATTTGCTGTGTCTTATGGAGTTTTGCAGTGTTTGGCTGCGTTTTGCATGTTTTTCGCTGATTTTCTGTGATTTGAGATGTTTTGCTGCATTTCTTGAGGTGTTTTGCTATGTTTTGGGTTTGTTTTCGGTATTTTGTTGTGTCTTTAACGATGTTTCTTGGTAAATTGTGGTGCTTTGCAGAGACGAGGTTTTCTTTTTTCGCTGATTTAAGGTGTTTTACTGCGTTTCTTTAGGTGTTTTGGGTATTGTTGCTATGTTTCTTGGTTTCGCGCTGTTTTTTGATGTTTTGCCGAGTTTTTTTGTTGTTTTTTTGCAGTGCTTTTTAGTTTTTGTGGTGCTATGGCGGTGCTTTTGTGACTTTTGCTGTGTCTACGTAGTTTTTAAGTGTTAAGAGGTGTTTTGCTGCGTTTCTTAAGGTGTTCTTGAGATGTTTAACCATGTTTTGGGACCCCTACTCCCTGTTACAGTCAGTATTAGAAGAAATTCGGACTTACTGGTCCTTCGAGTCGGATATAAAGAAGAAAACAACGGATCAATAATCCGAAGTCTGCCTCTGCTTCAATCTACTTAGCTGTTATAGTGGAAATACTGCGCTACCACACTTTTCATTGGTCCTTCGAGCCGGATAAGAAGTCGAAGACAACGAATCTGGAGTTAGAAATCGTTCTCAACTTGGTTTTTTTGAATGTAAAATAGGTCCAGGAAACACTTGTCAAAATGTGGTATATAAATGCCATCTCATCTAGCAGCCTATTTGTGTGTATTTGAACAAATTACAGTGGATGCAGTGCGTCTAAACAATCCATTTTGATGGCTAAACGTAACGAGTACCGCAACGACCTACGTGAGCATTTCTATGGGGAGTTAAGCAGTCCGCACCCGCAGGTGAGTGAAAGAGTTGAGCTCAATAGATTTCTGTTCAAGCCACATCTATTGCAGCATTCGAGAAATGATTACCCACCACCAACTGGGAAGAACTATGAGCCACGTACAAGTAATCAGCGTCACTCAACCACTCAAACAGCTGAGCAGCAGCAGCGGGAACGGGTGCCCCCGCCATGTCCTCACACGCAATGCCCGCACAACTCTGGCTATGGACAGCGACTGCATCATGCGACAGCCAATCTTCAATATCAGTTTCAACATGCCGACCACTGTCAACATGCTCAGCCAGAGCATGTGTCTCCCTGCAGTTCTCGTTACACTCCCCTGGCACTCCATCCGCAAATGCATTTACCATCCGTAAAGAGCAAGCGGGAGTCGGCCAACGATGCTGCTAGCGGTGATCGATTGATCTATAAAAACATCAACTATGGCGGCACCGACTCAGAGAGCCCTGCACCACCGCCACCGCCACCACCAGCGCCACCACTCAGATGTAACCATCATCATCAGCATCAGCGCCTGCCCAAGGACTCGAACAATTATGCAGAAGAGGCACGTGCCCACTGTCAGGCGAAGACGGCTCGCTTCAAGGCCAAATATGGCTTAACCTCGGATGAGTCCACCAGCGGCTCTAAGAAGTCCTGCCCCTCTGTCCAAACGGTGATCAGTGCCAAGAGCGGCGAAGATCTGCGCTCCATGGTGCGCTCTCAGATTGCGCTACAGGAGGTGGTGGATCATTCCATTAATCATTTGACTGGTCTCAGCGATAAATTGGTATTGCAAATGAAAGATTATCAGGTGCCATCGTCCACTCTTTTGCCTTCGTTAAATCTCTTCGACTTGAGCTCGGACGCCACACCGCAGGCGAAATGTCAGCCCGAGTCAGTGGCGGCCACCAAGACAGTTACCGTTCCTGCCTCTGCCCGAAAGCCACCATCAATAGCGGCCAAAGAACCCGACTTTAAGGTGAGCGTTGACGATATCGTCAGCTCCAAAGTGATTACGCCGATGATACGGAAAATACAGCGAATGTATTTGTACAATCTGCGAGAGGAGATGGCCCTGATGGAGGATCTAGAGAGCGTGCCACGATTGGTTAGCGAAGTGTATAAAAGTGCTGCCGAGTTTCAGCAAAAGAAGTGAAATTTTGATTTGTATTGTAGTTCAACTGGTTGTCCAGCTTTATAAATATATATATTTTATTAGCCAAGAAGCGTGTAAGACGTCTTCTGAGCCTGTTCGTAGCCAGATTTTTAATCCAACAACCTAGAACCTTGTTCCATTTGACTGCAACTCAGCAGCTTCCTACTCATGCCAGCATTGCCATGACTGTTTGGGAATTTCAAGGCAGCATAAGTGAAATAACCGACATAAATAAAGACGCTAAGTCGACAGAAACCTTTGCTTGTGTGTGTGTGAAGCCTGTACCTCAGTTTCTTGCGCATTGATATTGGTATTCCGTACCTACTTTAATCTTGAGTCATCAACATTCCTAATTGCTGCTTACAGCTGATAAAATAATCAATAATCAAAATAATCAAATTGACTCACAGTTTTTCGTTTTGTCCCAGTGTGCAATGTGCCAAATTCCATTAGGCGAACAAAATTCTAAACTTACCCAAAGAAAATGAAGATTAAGCGGGAGCAGCAGACAGCAAGCACAGCACAACAATAACAATTGCATGTTTGGTTAACTTTAAAAAATTATATTTAAGCAATCACAATAACAAAGCAATAAAAGGGAAATGATGATGATGATCACAAGAACCGTTAGAGGGGGGGGGCGGGTGCGAAACGAACCGGCACAAGAAAAACACACACGGGGACAACGCGAACACAAAAAAAGAAGTTAGAGCGAGAGCAGCAGGAGTTTGCACATTACATTTGAATTCAACTAACTTTATTTAGTAAACAAAGAAAAAAGCAACAAAAAATACGAAAAGACGCGGCCGCGAAAGCAGAGAGAGACAGCCGCGCGCTAAACATAACGGGAAAACAAACGCAACTTGCATATACGGCCAACTTATTAAACTGCGTAAAATGATTAGCTAAATGCAGAAAATAGTTTAATTTCAACACAGGACAACTCCAAGATACGACCGAAATCATTATATACGATCAAATCGAGTTAAGAAACCAAAAAATTAATAAAACTTGGGAGCTCGTACAATATGCGGCGTCAAATATAAAGCTATCGAATTTGCCAACTATCGATAGTTCTTAATAAGAATGAGAGCTTCTTATCGATATTTTAAAGTGGGAATTTGAATGAAATTTTAAATGTGATTTGATGAAATCTTAACAAAATGATTTAAAAAGTGAGCAATCGAAGAGTTTATTATAAGAATGAGAGTTTGGTATGGAAAATCGTTCTATGACGCAATGTTCAATATCTTAAGAATTAGATGAAGCCAACATAGTGGTTTAACACCAAAACCCTAGGGCTTTATAACTCTAAAAACCAGAACTAATACTAAATAATGTATTCGAACCCAACTTTATGTTATATCAAATAGTAAATAAATCAACATTTATCTCATCTCCAATAAAATTATGTATATATGCATTTTTTTTTGCTGTTTAAACCATATTTTCCCATTAAGTTGGTCATTTGGGCTTGAATTCAAATTTGAACCTTGAGGCAACACCAGTGTTGGAAAATGTTTGTTGATGATCTGTGTTTGTTGTATGTTTGATTTTATGTTTCTTTAACTTTAACTTTAACACATTGCACAACATGCAGCAATTGTTCAGTTTTTTTGTTGTTTACTTTTTATTTTATATATTACGCTGCAAGCTTACCGTAGTTATTTTTTGGCTAAACCGCCGCTGGTCATACTAAAAATTCTTGGCCTATCGATACTTTATCAACAACCAAGACGGAGTGCGGGGTAGTGCTGGCATACCCAAACATTGATTTTCCAATTTACCTAATCCAAAGGCATTCGAGTTAACGCACTAGCCTGAATAACTCTGCGAGTTGTGCTAAAACAGCCAAAACATGAGTGGTAAGTCTGGCTTGGGTAAAGGAATTTGATAAACATTTTGTGGGGAAGCCTGCCGCCTGCATCGAAATTTTTGCAGTCTACTTTTGGGGTGGGGAGCACCTGCGCAGGAGCTCTGGGATGAAGTCATCATCAAATCAAACGTTAACAGCTTGTGGTTTCTATTGAACAGGCGACGACGAGGAGAAGCAGACGACACTCAACCTAAGCAAACAGAAACTGAAGAAGGTGCCCAAGCAGGAGGATGCACACAGCATACGCAAGCTGATACTGGATGAGAATGAGCTGCAGAAGATAGATAACATAGACTCGTACCTCAAGATAGAAACGGTAGGGCTGGTTGAAACATTAAGGCAAACCGTTACTGTTCTATTTTTTTGGTATCTTCCAGCTGTCCCTGGCCAAGAACCAATTGCTGCGCATGTATGGCGTCTGTCGTTTGCATTGCCTGCGCGATTTGAATCTGTCCTTTAATGGCATACTGTCCATAGAGGGCCTCAAGGAGTGCCTACATCTGCGCGTGCTCAACTTGGAGGGCAACAACATCAAGACCATAGAACATCTCAATACGAATGTCAATCTGGAGTGCTTGAATCTGGCCGAGAATAGCATAGGCAGCATATCGGATATGTCGTATTTGCGTAATCTAAAGGAACTGCATCTGCAGGGCAATCGCCTGACACATTTGAGATCATGCGATAAATATTTACCCACTTCGCTGGAGACCCTGACGCTGGCCAAGAACAATCTCACGGATCTGAATGAGATTTGTACGTTGTCACATTTGAATAACTTGCTAAGCATTTCGATTATGGAGAATCCCTGTGTCTTGATGACCAACACGACAGAGTAAGCTGGAATTTGGCGTTGCAGTTTGAAGGCTGGAGGTAATGTTTCCCTTTTGTGTGTTTTTCAGGGGCTTTGACTATCGTCCGTTTGTCTTAAACTGGTGCATGAGCCTTAAGTACATAGATGGCTTTGTGGTGGATCCTATAGAGAGTCTGAAGGCCGAATGGCTGTACAGTCAGGGCAGAGGACGTCAATTTCGTGTGGGTGAACAGCCTGCGCTGGCCAAATACTTGAGTTCGGCGTGTCCTTTGGTGGGCAAGGCACTGGAGAATGAGAATGATCGCAAGCTACGCTTGATTCTAAGCAAGGCACAGCATCATCAGCGCCAGCTGCAGGAGGAGATATTGGATAATGCCAACAGTTCGGCCAGTACCTCACCCTCAGCGCATCGCAAGAAGCCCACAAGTCGCATACAATCGCCGCGCTGTAAGCTGAAGCTGATTTTCCAACCATTTTCCAACTCGAATAACAACAATTCCATTACAGTTTCTCGCCTGAGTGGCCGCCAGGGTTCACCCGAGTCCATGATCAACAGCTATCATGGCAACATAAGCAGCAATAACAGTGACAACGGCTCGGCCAATCATTCGCTACAAATGAGCATTTCTCTGATAGAGAATATCAAAAATGAAGGCGACAACTTTTCACTGGCCAGCAGCGGCATGTCCAGCAGTGTGACCACCAAAACCTACAACTCCACAGAGTCCACACCTCGCAACATAACGCCAAATCCCTACAATGGTAAGCCTAAGCATGGCTTTTACATTAACTAAACTCATTTTCTTTTAAACCAGAACAACCATTTCTGAGTCAAACTCCATTGGGTGGTCCTTTGGCTGCCGCCTCTAAAATGGTGCCTGTGCCCGAAACTCTAATGAGTCCCGATGTTTGTCCCGCCGCCGTTGCCCAACGTGTCACCGTTTCGACACTCAATTCCCAGCTGCACAAGACCAAAGTCAACAAGAACAAAGGTAGCCAAATTTAGAAATTCAAAACTTGTATTAAAAAGGGAAATGTTTCATACAGATAACAAACTCAATCTGCCACGTGTGCGCAGTCCACAGCTGAAACGTAACCAGAGCCCGGCCAGCAGTCCGCGGAAACTAAACACACGAACGGTGGAAAAGCAGCAACTAATGGCCAGCGATGCAGGCGGCTTCAGCACGGATGACGATGGCGAACAGATAAATGTTGATAAACTAAAAACTATACGCAAAATGGCGGCACAAAGGACCCAACAACAGCAGCAACAGCAACAGTTGGACAACAGCAGCCACAATCTGAACTGCACGGATCGTTTGATTGAGCATGTCACCGAATCCTCAGCGGTGACCATACAGAAAATGTGGCGTGGCTATCATACGAGGAAAAAAACCAATAAGGATATAGCCGAGAGGCTGCAGCGGCGTCGTACCCAGGAATATATTGAGTAAGTGGAAGATTCTAAGCATTTCTCCATTCACAATTCTTCCCCCTTCCAGGCAACTCAGCAAGGACATGCTGCTAACCAAGGCGCAACTGGAGAATGAGCGTAAAATCCAACAGCTGCAAATGCAGGCCATCAATGCTCTGTGGAAAAAGGTGTCCACCATGCAAGTGGTAGATACCAGCAAAGTGGCAGCGCCGGTTATGGGCGAGGCGGCCGTCGAAGAATCGGGTTCGGGTCAACTGAGCCTAGATACAAACTCAGCAGCAGTGGTAAATGATCTGGCCAAGCGTTGTACAATGCTGACGGATCAGGTGCAACAGCTGCAGAGTTCGATTGGCACCATAGTCAATTGTTTGACCATGGTGTGTAATCTGCCGCAGGAGGCAGTGAAAAGGCAAATCCAAGGCGGTTGCGAGGGTGAGGCTGAGTCCACGCAAACGGATCTGATAGCAGTGCATACGCCACAAATGGAGGACTTGATTAACTTTCCATTTACCAAACTAAGACCCTCGACTTTGGCGCTGGAGCACAAGAATGGCACTAGGATAATTGAGGAGGAGCAGCAGCAACAGCAGCCGCAGCAGGAGGCAGATGATGGCGAGCTCAAGGAAAACGATGAAACTGTCAAGGAAGCAGCCTAGATTTTAATTGTAAGACACGCTTTAAGACGTAACGGATCTCAGCGGCGCGCTTCTAACTAAAACTTTGGCTTTGTGTTGCTTTTGCAAACCACCACCAACACCACAACAACAACAACTAGGAGTAGTGGCCACCACAAATAAGTAGACACCTTCAATTTTTTGTTACAAACATTTGAAAAAAAAAACAAAAACGGAGAAATATACAAAGCTAAATTTTTGTAATGCACCAACCTAATGGCTAATGGAATTCTACATCAGTCTTCTTCAACGCTATCATCATCGTCATCCGTTTCATCCGTTTCCGACTCCTCCAACTGTGGCGGACGATTCGTGTTGGGTGTGAGCTCATTGTCTGGATCCTGTGAAATGTTGGTGGCTTTCTTGGCAAACCGTTCCGGCCATATACCCGCCTTGGTGTACTCCTTCACATGCTCGGTGGTTAGAATTTTACATATTTCTGCCTTGACCTTGTCACCCTCTTCGATGGGCTCCACCAGAATGAAATCTCCACGTTTGACCCAAACGTTTTTGCGAAATTTGCAGGGCATGGATACTGGAAAAGAGCAAGCGGAAGTGTTACAGCTAAGTACAAGTAGTTAGGTTAAAAGTGCCTAGAGCCACTTAAGGAGTAACGGCCATGCAAGTGATTGTCAGGGATGTGGCTGGATGTGTGCAAAGTTTGTTCCCAGTGGAACTTTGCAGACAGTGGTTCCCAAGAGAAGCCCTGCTCTGGGTGTCGTATTCTCTCTCTTAAGGAAACACTCCTCCACATTGTCCAATTTCTCCTTGCCATTCATTTGTATGGGGCCCTTACTCATCTTATTTGCTCTAGGTTCTTGGCTTGGTTGGAAGTTTAATTTACCCAAGAAATTGTCCGCCTGCTCCTCGGCCGTCTCCACCTCGTGCAGATTGTTGCCTCGACTGCTCACCACACGCACTATCTGCTGCTGCTCGCTGGGTAGGGCATAGTCATCCTCCATCATTTCCTTAATTAAATGCTTGCGTCGCGTGGTGCTGGGATGTGATCTGTGCATCTTGACTGGTTAATAAACAAAAATTTGTTCAATTCCAAAAATAATAAAATGTGGTCTGCCTAATCGATAAAAAGTATAGTCGAATTTGGTCTCCCTAATCGATAGCTCTGCTTAGTTTAACAACACTAGTCGCTTTGCAGCACTGCAAAAGAGAACCATTTGAAGTTCAACTGGTTCCGGTGTAGAGTGGCCGTTATTTAAGCCAGCGTTTAAATTGCTTGACTGACTTTCGCTTCTTAGCGACAGCAGCAGCCGCCAATTTGAGCTTCTGATCGAAAACTGCAACATTCACATGTGTCCCAGAAACCTCTGGAGACAACTGATTGCCCTTATATGTAAAATGTCGCCAAAATGCAAGGCTACAAGATTCGATAACAATAAACCGACTGTTCACAGCCAAATAGATTTGATGCGTACAGTTTTCCTTCTTTATAATCTAGTAGCCTGCAACTTTATATCTACAGTTCTCCTAGTTTAGTTCAAAATGCAATCGTTTAGACGAAAATCTCTAGAGATTTCTGTTTTACCCCCCACTATTAAGGTATGGACCACCCCCAGAATTGAGAAAATTTTAAATTTTTTTAACTAGTCTTTTGACAAAACAAAGAACAAAACAAATCTACTGACAAATTTATCAAAAAATTTAAGACTCCTCAATTCTGGGGAACGCGATATTCTTTTTCCATTGTTAGACTTGTAAAAAAGTTTAAAATTTTGGGGGTTTGGTCTTGAATACCCTTTTGTAATCCCAAAGAGACATCACTAAAACTATAACGAGAACGGTGGGCACTTGATTCGACCATTTCGTACAGTTGAAAAACGAAATTTGAATAAATATATTTTTGTTATATAAAGTCCTCATATTGATACCTTTTTTTTAGGTACTGAAAATATTGCTAATGTTTGTTTCATGTTAATATTATTGTCTACATTTTAAAATTTTTGGTTTTTTTAGCCGTTTGCATGTAGTAATTTGGACCATTTAGTTAGTTTGTTAGAAAATATTTTAATTCTTGGGCTTTAAGCTTTCTGAAACCCAATGTATTCCGGTCCATTGCACGACAACTTATCTCCCAATTAAGATTCGCTTATATAAAAAACGAAAGAAACTAGAAATTAAAGTTTCTAAATTAGAAGATAATCCTCTACCGAGAAGGGCAGACATTTAAACTGAGTAAAGCTCGAGCTAAATGCAGATTTTCTTATCAAAAATCTACACAAAACAGTATAAATTAGCAGAAACAATTTCAGAACCCTTTTGTTTTTAAGTATAAAAAATTTGTAGAACTATTTCAATAGATCAAAATCAATCAAAACTGATCGAAAAAAAAGGTAACAAATGTTATGGCATGAACAGAAAACACTTAATTAAATAGAAATGCCTATAGAAGTGATGTTTGTTATAAAGGTTGGGAAATAAATATGACAATTTTGTTACAGACGGTAAAAAAAATATAGAACCTGATGATTATTCCAATATGCACATGGAACGGGCCTCAGCAGCTGCTTATGTCAGATTATTAGAATCATACGTGGTTAACAGTGACCTTATCAAACTCTGAGATCAAGTGTAAAATAAAAAAACAGAAATTCACAATAAATATTTAAAATAAATACAAGAAAGAAAATACATTTCGAACCAGAATGCTCTCGCATCAGACTGTATAAAGTTTTGGCTTGCTTCTGCTTAAATACTACCCTTTGTAGTAAGACCGTATTAAGAAGACAGCAAAATACTTTCGTTCAATCTCAATCAGCTGACAGAGTTGCCACCGCCACAGAAACTTACAAGGGTATTACACTAGGTGTTCGTTATGCGTTAATAGCCAACATTTAGCTTTTTTTGTATGGGAAAAAAGCTGATTGTTAGCGATTAGCTAGTGTAAACAGCCTTATTACAGTGTAGCAAAGTTGCGCAGGTTTGTTTTTGTTCAAAAATGTCTTTAAAAAATAATCATTTATTTATTTTTAATGAGAGCGCATTGCATTTTTCTTAAGCCTTAACTTAACAATTAGTGGAGAATTATACCATACAACGAGAAATTTGCTTAGCATTCATTAAGAAATCATTAAATATAAACTAATTTGTTTAAAGCTAGCTCTATTATTTTTTATTGCGTCGCATCAGCATGCGCTCCTTCAGTGTCATGCGGCTGGACTTTTCCACTTTGGTGGAATTATTGCGACGGGTTTCGATCTCTTTGGATTTTTTCATTCTGAAATGTACAAAATTATATATTATAATATCTGAACTTCAAAAGAGCTCAAACTGAAACCCACAAATCGTTAAGCAGACTGGCAATCTCTTTTTTCCAAATATCTTTAAAGTCATTCGTAAAATTGGTCCAATACTGAAAGAACTGATCGGGTGTACACTGGGCCAGGGTCAGAGTGCAGGCCTTGGGTGAGAAGTGATAGAAACGCATCGTCTCTAGAAACAGCTCTCGGCACTCGTCCAACAATTGATTTAGCTTAACCATGGATTCATCGGCACCGGAAGTAAATTGCTCCATTTTGGACTTGAAAGGCTCTACAGTATTTACGCTGGAGGCATTGACCACACGGACGGCGGTCTTTTTGCAGGCTAGGTGGTAGAAGGGAAGGGGAGAAAAGAGGGATTATTAAAAAGTGTTGAAAGTTGACAAAAGTTTGCTAAAGCAGAAACTGCTGAACACTGAAAAATTATTAAAAAAACGACTAAATACATTTCCAACATTTCTCTCTGCCTATGATATTTTTGTAAATTTCTAGAAAACGCTAAAAAGTACACAGAGAAAAAATATCCATTGCATGATTTCCCGTATCCTTTTAATCATCCAACGGAGCTGAAAATCAAGCAAAGGATACAAAAAAGGCTCAAACTTTGATAGATTTTCAGCTCCGTTGGATGATTAAAAGTATATTTAAGACATATCCTTCCCAGATGGATCTATTTTGAATCTTTTTTTTTCTGTGTAAAAAAATTGAAGTAGAAAAACCAGTCAAACTTGTCTATATATATACTACATACCCTCCCAATTAATGTTTTAAGTGCTGCCCATCAACTTTGCGAACGGTGCTGCCCAGCAAAATTGTTTGATTTGCTTATAACTCGACTATCGTTCATTCGATCTGGCTAAAACCACTCGGTTGCTAATGCTGCTACCTTCCAACTTAAAACACTCTGTGAACCTCTCTGCTTTTCTTACGATCCTCTGCCCAAATACCCAAGTAAGGAGTATGTCGAACTGCTTTATTTCTGGAAGAGAGATTTCCGTCAGACGGTTTACCTCTACCGATCTAGCAGACCTAAGGACTGCATTGCGAGAAACTGTATCTTAGTTGCAGTGGAAGTGGAATTGGGAACATGCTTGTATAATCGTTACATCGGAGCGAAGAGCTGATTCAGTGAACCTTCCTTTCTTTTCAATAAGTCGGTGAGCGGCATGGAAGAGGCGGCTTGAACACTTTAATCCAGTGGTCTTCAAGAAGAGAGGCTATCTGTCGCTGTCTGTCTCTCTCTGACACTTAATTCGGCAAGCATTCGGCGTGAATGGCCGAAAGTGTTCGGCCCATGGTGGCTATGGGTGAACAACGCTGCTTTAATCCTATATGCAACGACATTTGTTCCTCATGCATTACAAATGCCATTCACACTCAAGTATGTTCGGTTCGATGAATTGTTCATCATTTGTGAAGGGGTTCGCGTCAGCTTTTTCCAATTCTTGGATTCTTGTCTTGATCTCGACATTATTCCACATTGATTTTAGCCTGATGCCTTAGTAGCATCGAATCAAGAAGACCCGATATTGATTTAAGCTCGAAATTCGTACTTGATTTGAACTTGAAATCGGCTTGAAGAAAGTTTGCCAGAGATTAAATTGACCTCGATATTCAAACTACACACACAATCCGAACAGGGATTGTTTTAAAATTACCCAAATTGACTTTATCTTTTTAATTAAACTTTATGTTACCCCAAATGAACTCCATTCGGTTTATTTAACTATCTAAAGGGTGATTTTTTAGCTATTCTCTTTTTGGCAACACTGGCTTAAACCAGAGCGGGCAAACAAACGAAACGAAACGTTTCTGAATCGTTTCGTTTCTTTCTTTGCACAGAGCGAAATACTAACAAAACCCGAGAAAAGCAACTGTAACAAAAAATGAGTTCTGTTCAGTTTGCGTTCGTGAAAGCGAAATGCTCTCATCTTGATTTGCGGACAAAGGGAATCGGAACGATATGCAACGAGCGCGAATAGTTCGGAAACGTTTGCTGCTCAATTTGTATTTGTATTTGTATTGTTGTTTTTTTTTCTGTTGCTTACTTCTTTGTTTCTCTCAGCTTTGTTGTTTTCGTTTCCGAAACGTTCCAAGGCAGTGCAGCTGTTGAGAGAACAATATTCCAATCGTTTCGTTTGCGCTCTTCGGCAATATAAAGCTAGTGGTTTCGTTTTCCCTGACTAGAGTAACAGCTACAAAACATATGAATCGTTTCTTAGCTTTCGCGAACGGTTCGTTAAACAGCTCACGTACGTTTCATGTTTTGTTTCACTGTCAAACATCTTCAGTTTGGTCTATAATTTAACCATGAATCGTCTTACAAACGAACAACGCTTGCAAATTATTGCATTTTATTATCAAAATGCGTGCTCTGTTAAGAAAGTTTGTCATTTTTGGCTCAATGGGTACGTTACATAAGCAGAATTGTCGATTTTGGAGTGAATATCAGCCAGAAGCATTGCAAGAGCTACCAATGCATCCAGAAAAAGTCACAGTTTGGTGCGGTTTATGGGCTGGTGGCATCATTGGACCGTACTTCTTCAAAACTGATGCGAATCGTAACGTAACTGTGAATGGTGAGATGATATCCAACTGTTTTTTTGCCCAAAATGCCAGAGCTTGACTTGCTTGACATGTGGTTTCAACAAGACGGTGCCAAATGCCACACAGCATGCTTAACAATGGACTTATGGAGAGGCGAGTTCGGGGAATATTTTATTTCACTTTCGGGCCGCCTAGATCGTGCGATTTAACGCCTTTAGACTATTTTTTGTGGGGCTATGTTAAAGCTCATGTCTATACAGACAAGCCCGCTTCAATTGAAGCATTGGAAGACACAACATTGAAGCATTTATTCGTGAGATACCGGCCGAAATGTTGGAGAGAGAGTATGCCAAAATTGGACTAAGCAGATGGACCATTTGAGGCGCAGTCACGGTCAACATTTGCATGAAATAATCTTCAAACATTAAATTATATGGATATAGTACGGCAATCGATTCAAATAAAGATTTCAAGCATTTTGTCTGAATTTTAAGTGTTTTTTTTTCTGTGAAAAACTTTCCCTTTATTTGATTTTCAAACCAGCAAGTTCTTGCCGGCTCGAGAGCATGAGTCATTGCTTTGACTGTTTGGGAATTGTAAGGCATCAGAGTGGCCAAAAAAGCGACACATAAAATGAAGTGTGTACCCATTTAGGCTTGTGGTATTGGTGAGAGAGATATTCTTCCTCTTCCTTTGTTTAAATACGGATTCGAGATTGACTGTAGCCTTTTTAGAATGGTTTCAATCCTTTCGAGCCTGAGATTCCAATCCGTAGGTGAAGATCAAATCAATCTATTTTATGTCCTAGGGGTACTATCTAGCCAAATGATCTTGTATTTCTCTCTCTTTATGTGTTCTAGAAGTGTGTATCTGCCCAAGTCTCGGAGTACCGCTAGCTTTGGCATTGCACGCTTCGGAGTGTTTGCTCTGATTGAAGGAGTTAGAGGTTTAAAAACGGTCCATGGACCGAGTAGGAGTGCTTCTTCTAGACAAGTGGACGGTAAACTACATGTGCTTAGGGTCAAATTTTGAGATTGAAGATCGATTTTAGAAGTTCGTTCAACCAAAAGAGAGAACTAAACTTTGCGAAAGGAAAGTAAAGGTCTCAGTGTCTGTCTACAAGCTGGAACAACCACTCGCCACTGGTGTTTGAGCAAAAAAGTGTTCCCTAAATAATGAAGTGAAGTAAATTAAGGCTTCCACTCACCCAAATACTTTCGATTCAGATCCTTGATCTGTTGCTGCACCTCCTCAAAATCCATTTGTGCCGCTCGCTCCACATCCGCCGGCTCTGGTATGGGCAAACGTAACTCCATCGCATGGACACCCTCCTTCTTGCGTTGCGCTATATACGTCCTAACGATAAAATGCAATAGCGTTGTGTGCGACTCCTTGGACTTGACATCCTTCAGTTTGCCCAGTATATCCAAATTGAAACCATCCGCCTGTCCTCGCTGTCGATTGCCACCGTTCATATAGTTGCCCAGGGTCAGTATGATGGAGAACACCAATTTCAGATCCTCACTTTCGATCAGTTGCTGCGACAGCTGGGACAGCGTTTCCAATTTACGCACCAGCAGTGTCAACGACTCCTCAAATTCGGCCTGAAACACAATGCAAGAGATCCGCTCGCTGGCCATCGAGATGAGTGAAATGTCCAGCAGAAATTGCTCCGGCTGATCCAGCGGTATTTCACCGCCGGCAGCCTCCCTAATCTGCAGCAGCTCATCGGCGGTGGCTCGAATGTGACTGATATGCTGCAGTGCCTCTAAACTAACCACCGAGGTGTCCACATTGTAGATGGCATGCTCGATCTCGCTGGAGGGCAGGTGTAGGCTACGCCAAATGATGCCCACATTGCGCGAACGTTCCGGATCCAAGACTTTGATGGATTTCGCACGCTTCACTTTCAGTTCTTTGGGCTTGCGAATTGGAGTGGCCTGGCGGGAGAAGAGTTCGGTGAACTCTTCGATATTGTCCAAGGCAGTCTCTTCGATTTCGGTCCAGATATCTTTGACGGCAGGTGAATCGCCACTGGAGGTGGCTGAAGTTTCGGCGGCTGGCTCATCCAGTGAGCTGCCGCTGTTGTCGGCGCTGTCAATGGAATTGGTGGCGGAAGGAGGACGCGGCACGGGCGGCACAGCGGTCACAATGCGTGTCCAGTAGAGAGGACGCATGGGTTTGGGCGGATTGACGGCACTTTTGCGCAGGGCTGGTGGAGAAGAGACAAGGATGATTGAGTGTAAGCCAAGCTGGCTGAGTTTACTCACTGTTTGTGCGATGAAACCAGTTGCCCTCGGCAGGATCTGGCAGAGGAGCGGGTGTGAGTGGGGCTCCGGACTTGCTGGCGCTTTGAGGCGGTGGCGGCGGTGGTATGGCACCAGCAGCCAGGGGAGCAGGTGGGGCAGGCGGCGGTAAGGGCGCTCCACTAACAGGCGGTGGCGGTGGAGGCGGTGGTGCAGCTATATTAGGCAGTCCAGGCGGCGGCGGCGGCGGCGGCGGTGGCGGAGGAGGTGGCGGCGGTGGTGCTGCTGCTGCCAAGGCCGGCATGGGTGGCGGTGGCGGTGGTGGTGGCGCATTAGCAGCTGCCTTCTCATCCCCACTCTCCCCATCCGTTTGCGTCTCCGCATTCGCATAGCTCTTACCCTCAAAATCATTGCTAGCTTCGCTGGCATTTATCAGCTCCGTGAGATTGACACACCGCTTGGATGGCCTACGTGGCGGTTCATCCACACTGCTCAGCAGCTCATTGACCACCGCATGCACCTCGGCCAGTGTCGAGCAGTTGAGCAAACGATTCCTTAGGATCTGCTGCAACGTTTTCTCCTCCCAGGAGCCACGGCTGCCCACAGCCGCCGTACTGGAAAATGGCCATGCCGTCACCTTGTCCAGTTTACCCGGTGTCAGGGGCAAGGATGTTGTCGGCTGCTCTGTGTGCCGCCATTGGTACATCTCGTAGGGCTGTAAGATAAACTGGTATTAACCCATTGACTTCTAATTGCAGGGCTCGAGTGTGCCTGGCATTCGAGTGAGTTGGTCTCGAGTGGGCCAAGCGACAAAGCTTAAAAGCTGCTGGCTTAAGCTACCCTTGCCAGCTCTTCTGCTCTGCTCCTCTCCCCCCGCTGCAGCAACAATGGCAGCACAGAAGCTGAGCGCCGTTGTCCCTGGTTGGGGAATTGTCTTATTGTTTCTAGTTTTATTTTTCTATGTTATACCCTGCACTCCTTAGTTGCAGCGAGGGGTATATAAGTTGGTGGAAGTAAAGAAAAATGTATACAATTTTTTGGGTGGCTTATTTCCACCTAGGTTTCGCTTTTAGCATTACTTTACTCAGTTCTCCTGGCTGCACTCTTAAAAGTTTTCACTTAAACACCTTCACTGTCATTTATAGGGTATATAACAGTCGGCATTGACTTACTTTCTTACTGTTTAAAGGTATATTGAGCTGACTTTATGAGACACTTAAGGCAAAAAAAACAAATGCTGGCTTTTTAGTACTTTTGTATAGACAATTTCCACTACAATTCGTACTTGAGTGCACTTAAATGGAGTACGAAACATTCTTAGACTGCCAGACGACTGTTATTGAAATGAGAACAAACCAGCTTGTATCAAAAACATTTTGTGCACAGAAAAAAAGCAACTGAAAAAGGTCCATTTGGACCAGATATATCTTAAATATGCTTTTAATCTTCCTACACTGCTTAGAATCATTCAAAGAATGATGATTTTCAGCTCATATGCAAGTTTGCCTGAAATTACATAGATCTGGATTTACGAATTTGCTTCTAAAATGACCGAAATGGACCTCAGCTCGATATTCAAACTTGAGTGTTTCCTATAAAATAGGCTTCCCACAATATGTGACTTAGTAAACTACGTTTTTGATTTTCAAACCAAAAATAAAACTTCCAGTCACGTAGTAATTAGTTGTTGGCATACCTTTGATAACCTACAGCTTGCTCCCCATGCCAGCATTGCTATGACTGCTTGAGAATTACAAGGCAAGTCGATTGAAAAACGAGAAAGCTAAGCTAACTTCGACTGTGCCGAAGTTTTTATACCCTTGCAAATGCTTTCTTAAATATAATATTTTCAAATAAATACTCTTTTTCCCATTTTTCGACCGATCGTTCGTATGGGAGCTATATGTTATAGTCATCCGATTTGGACAAAAACTTGTAGAATTATGTAAAAGCATGAGAAACAAACAAATACAAAATTGCAGGATGCTACCATTAAAAGCAAACAAGTTTTTCTAACTAAGACTGTTTTTCAGACCTATCTTTTGTATGACAGCTATATCATATAGTTGTCCGATTTTAATAAAACTTTTTAGAATTCTAAAAAAGCATAGAAAACCTACGATTACAATGTTTGGAGACGTTTCCATTGAAAAGAAAAAAGTTTTTCATACTAAAACTAGTTTTCCGACCGATTGTTCCTATGGGAGCTATGAGATATAGTCATCCGATCCGGTCGGTTCCGACATATAAGTAGTGTGCCGCAAAAAGAAGACTCTGTGCAAAATTTCAGCTCGATAGCTTTAAAACTGAGAGACTAGTTCGCGGAGAAACAGACAGACAGACGGACAGACGGACGGACAAAGCTCAATCGACTCAGTTCCTCAGCCTGATCAAGCATATATATAGTTTATGGGGTCGGAAATGAATATTTCTATGCGTTGCAAACCTCTGGGCAAAATTATAATACCCTTTGCAAGGGTATAAATATAAGGCTTAGTTGATAGAAGCCTTTGTGTATACGTGTGTACCTCTTAGTATTGGTTTGAGAGATTTTATTGCTCTCGGTTTCTATCGCACTTTCGCTTTGATATACTCTTAGATCCTAAAGCTAAAGTGAATCTTGTTTTTCTTGATCCAAGTGCTTTAACACTTGAACTAACTACGAAACATTCTCAAATAAAGTAGAACAATTCTTGAATCAAGTGCATCAAGTATATTCTAACCTAGTATGTTGAAAAAATACATTTTTCATTATTTTATAATTGTCATCTTTTTATATTTAAGTACACACAATTTCAAGTCAATTCGGTCATTATTTAGACATGATATCTCAGGTTAAAATGGAAAAATTATCTCTCTCTGGCCCGCAATAGGATTATGTACAAATTTTGTTTCTTTTTTGCATTTTAATAACAGTTAAAACTTTGGAAACTTTCTGTTTTATTGCTGTTTTGTTTTGTTGTGAAAATTAATGGTAAAAATATGCCCAAAATATGGTTCTATAGATAAGAATACCCCCTTAAATCGAAAATGGCCCATTCTTGAATCAAGAACATAGTGCATTGTCAAAAACCAAGAATCGTTTTCACATTTCCTTCACTTTGGAATCAAGAGCTTTACTGATTCAGTTTCAAATAATCAACATTTTGTAATCTGTTGCTTTTCCCCTTTTTCATTACATTTATATCGAGGAACACACAACACCACAAAGCAGCAGCAGCAGTCTCTTCTGCCTGTCAACTGTCAGTCCAAAGGTTGTTTCTACATGCCAGCAATGCCATAACTGCTTGGGAATTCTAAAGCAACATGTCGATATCTAGATAGTTTCCCCCACATACCACTCTCCCATATAAAACGAAACTGTGAGAACGGGTTCAAAGCTATGCTCTCAAATGTGCTTGATCTTCTTTTGCTCTCCTATTTTAGTAGCCTAAAATCACCAAAACTGAGAGCTAGCTTAGTTCGACTTTAAGAGTGAATATCTTTGTGTCTTCGTACTTAAAATTGTTGTTCTGCTCTTGATTGCGTACTTTACTTCACTTCAATCTAAAGACGGCACTTGGAGACGTGCTATTAGCCCGTGATATTAGCCTGTTCGGATTCATACACGCTCTCCAGGATTGTTTTAAGCCAGTCGAGCTTGTTTCTATCCGGAGGTTGAGATCATAACAATCTTTTTCAGCTTGATTTGAGTTTTCAGTTTGTTCCATGTATGTGAAAGCAGATCGTCATTAAAGTTAGTCAGATTGTAACAAAACCAGCCCCAAGGCCCAGTTAACCTAATGGAAGAGCTCAAAAGTGTTTGGAGAGTCTCAAGTTTGGATTCGGTTGATGGTAATTGAGACCCCACTTGCCGGATTTGTACTATTTTCAGATTTGTTCAAACAAACCGCCACAAAATGAAGCCATTTTGCTTCATTTGGGATCTTTTGAATATGACACTTATGAACACATATGAAAATGCGGTGGTTAGAGCGAGACAGGCATAGTCAAAACGGAACTAAGAGAGCGAAAATGACAGCGAACAGCCGACTGATTACCGATATATGTGATATTAGTTCATGGCACAATCCGTCAAACCAAATTGATATATGAAATTTTGAACCATGAATGCTTTGGAGTTGTTGGGTTTGGGTTGCTAGTAAAATCCAATTGCTTATCGTTATATAGGTTTTGGGGGGGGGTTTTGATTTGAATTCTAGCCACATCTTTCTGATCATTCCTATTCCTATCAGAATTCCTCTTATCTGCAGTTTCCACCACCGACTTTTCTAGCTCTCCGTTTTCCATTAGAATGCTCTCTCAACCGGCATGCAAAGTGCAAACACTCGGTTGAAGCTAATATGTGGCCACACCTTTACCGATTAAACTTCCAAGTAGACTCAGCCAGGCAGGTGATTTGCACATGACTTGCGCTCGTCAAGTTCCTTGGCTGATTGAGTCTGTTGTTTTAGGCGTTAAATTGGTTTTGAGTAGTGAGAGAGTAAAATTAAAATGTCAATTATTTTGGTGTTTTTTGTACAACAACAACAATTGGCCACAATTTCTTGGCACACAAAAAAAAGTTTCCCCAAAGAATAATACACGCAAAAACTTTGACTCAAAGTAATAAAAACGCACAAAACTTTCAATGAGCAGGAACAACTCGAACTGGAACTCAAACTCGAACTCGAACCTTGCGCCCTGCGTTGGCCTCCTGCCCAAAAAGTTGATGATGCGCATATCGGAGACACTGGAGCCATCGCTGTCGCCTTGGCAGTTGCCTTGTCTTGGCTCCGCTGCCAGTTGAACAAATTCTGTGATATCATAATCTTCGGCTCAAGTATCATCACATAGAAAATCACTTAACGGTGTTGTTGTCTGCTCATTGCTGGGATGCCCTGTGCTGGTGGCTCTCTCAGGGATTTGAGGTTAAGCTGCTGCTGCTCCTGCTGCTGCTTGTGTGGCTAAAACTTTGGCCTAAACTAATTTGGGGTATGTCTAGTGCTTCATTATTTGTTGTTGCTGCTGTTGATGTCGCCTGTCCAATAACACTTAACATTTAACCGTAGTTTAGCAAAAGGCAACCTGGCTCTGCTTTTTGGGCCAAGCAATTAAAGCGATTTTTCCTTTTTTGGGAATTTGTTTGTTTATTTAGCCTGCTGGTCAAATCAACAGAAATGGCCAGCACTATTACAACGTCCATTAGACATGGCCAAGAAGTCGGTCAGAGTGTTTAGAGAAACGCAAGAGGGTTTCTTTTTCAAAGGACACTTGGGAAAAATTAAAGCTAAACTAGGCTTTTTGAGCCTTCATAAAGAAGTGAACCGGTTCGGTTTAGAAAAAACCTTAATTTTGTATCACTTTGAAATGCTTAGAAGTTAATCAATGTACTCGCTACTCGATACTCTAAAATACTCGATATGAGTTACTCGTTACACTGATTGAGTACTCGATATTTATTACTCTTTACTTATTTCATGATTCTCAGCTCTCGATATTCAGTATTTCAAACTCTGTCTTATTACTGGATACTCATTTCTCTATACTCATAATCTCAATAATCGATACTTTATCTCAGCACTCAATGCATCGTATTTGAATCTGAATACTCCATACTCAGTACTCGAAACTGTGTCAAAGTACTCTATAATCATTAGACGAGACTCAGCTCTTGATACTCTGTATTCAGTGCTCGATACTTGGTCTCAGTAATGGATACTCTGGCTCAGTACTCAATGCTCGTTATTTGATTCGTTTTACTCGATTATCAGACCTCGATATTTAGTTCTCGATACTGGATACTCATTCTCCTTTACTCATAAGTGAATAATCAGTACTGTGTCTTAGTAATCGATACTCCATCTTAGTGCGCTCAATGTTCTTAATTTAGATTCTCATTAGTCAATACTTAGCCCTCGATGCTCTGTCTCAGTACTAGATACTCCGTGTCAGGTCTTAATACTTATTACACGATACTCAGCTTTAGATACTCTGTTCTCTGTACTCAAAACTCTGTCTCAGTAGTGGATACTTATTTTTCGATACTCAGCACTCAATATTCAGTGCTCGATACATTGTCTGAGTAATCGATACTCTGTCTCTGTACTTGAAACTCTGTCTCAGTACTCATTCATTTTTCATACTCAGCATCAATCAGTGCTCGACACATTGTCTGAGTAATCGATACCCTCCTACGCAACTCTGCCCCACACCATATTCATTTTTCGTTGCTCAGTATCATATTCAGTGCTCGATACATTGTCTCAGTAATCGATACTCTGTCTCTGTACTCGAAACTCTGCCTCAGCACTGGATATTCATTTTTCGATACTCAGTACTCAATATTCAGTGCTCGATACATTGTCTCAGTAATCGATACTCTGTCTCTGTACTCGAAACTCTGCCTCAGCACTGGATATTCATTTTTCGATACTCAGCACTCTATTCAGTGCTCGATACATTGTCTGAGTAATCGATACTCTCTCTCAGTACTTGAAACTCTGTCTCAGTACTCGATACTCATTTTTCGATACTCAGTACTCAATATTCAGTGCTCGATACATTGTCTGAGTAATCGATACTCTGTCTCGTACTCGAAACTCTGCCTCAGCACGTACTCATTTTTCGATACTCAGCACTCAATATTCAGTGCTCGATACATTGTCTAGTAATCGATACTCTGTCTCTGTACTCGAAACTCTGCCTCAGCACTGGATATTCATTTTTCGATACTCAGCACTCAATATTCAGTGCTCGATACATTGTCTGAGTAATCGATACTCTGTCTCTGTACTCGAAACTCTGCCTCAGCACTGGATATTCATTTTTCGATACTCAGCACTCAATATTCAGTGCTCGATACATTGTCTCAGTAATCGATACTCTGTCTCTGTACTCGAAACTCTGCCTCAGCACTGGATATTCATTTTTCGATACTCAGCACTCAATATTCAGTGCTCGATACATTGTCTGAGTAATCGATACTCTCTCTCAGTACTTGAAACTCTGCCTCAGCGTACTGGATATTCATTTTTCGATACTCAGCACTCAATATTCAGTGCTCGATACATTGTCTGAGTAATCGATACTCTGTCTCTGTACTCGAAACTCTGCCTCAGCACTGGATATTCATTTTTCGATACTCAGCACTCAATATTCAGTGCTCGATACATTGTCTGAGTAATCGACACTCTGTCTCTGTACTCGAAACTCTGTCTCAGCACTGGATATTATTTTTCGATACTCAGCACTCAATATTCAGTGCTCGATACATTGTCTCAGTAATCGATAATCTGACTCAGAACTTAATGCTCGTTACTTGGTTCTTTTTACTAGATACTCAGTCTACGATACTCAGTGCTTGATACTCTGTCTTAATACTCGATATTCTGCCTCAGTACTCGATACTCTGTCTTATTACTGGAAACACATACTCAATAATCAGTGCTGTACACTTTGTCACAGTACTCGATGCTCTACCAAAGTACTCAATAATCTCTACTTGATATTCAAAACTCGATACACAGACTTCCATTCTCAGAGCTGGACACTCCTTGTCAGTAATCGATAGTTTGTTTTAGTACTCATTACTTTATACTCAATTCTTAGTACTCATTATTTGATACTAAGTACTTGTTAATGAGTATTTGATAGTCAGTATTGGATAATCGGCTAGCAATACTCCGTACTCGATACTCAGTACTCAAACTTCAGTAATCGATACACAGAACTTAATTTTCAGTACCCAAAACTCACTGTTCGACAATATTTAGTATTCAATATTCATTGTTAAATACTCATTACTCGATACTTTTTCTAAGTAATCACTAATAGCCGCAACACTCAGTTTTCAATAATCAGTCTTCGATATTCATTATTAGTCGATACTCTAAGTACTCAATACTCATTAATTGATACTCATTACTCAGACTGTCGTGATCAGTGCTCTACAATCATTCTCAGTAAACGATACTTTGTCTCAATACTCATTACTCAGTACTCCTTACTTGATACTAAGTACGTGTTAATGTATATTTGATAATCGGTTATCAATAATCAGCACTCGATAATAAGTACTCAAACCTAAGTATTCGATACACAGAACTAGATTTTCACTAACCGCAACTCAGAGTTGGATACTCAGTATTCAATAATTGGAATTCGATATTCATTATTATAAATTCATTAGTCGATACTCTGTCTAAATACTCAATAATCATTATATAATCTGTCTAAGTTCTCAATTAACATTACTTGATACTTAATACTCGATACTCAGACTACCATAATCGGTGCTCGACGCTCTTGCTCAGTAATCAATACTTTGTCTCAGTACTTATTACTTGAAACTCATTATTCAATACTCATTACCCGATACTAAGTACTCTAGAATCAATTATCAATAGTCAGTATTCGATAATCGGCTATCAGTACTCAGTACTCGATAACTAGCAGTCGATACTCAGTAATCAAGGCTCAGAATTCGATACACACAGTTCGATTTTCAGTAGGTGTTTGGTACTTAATATTCAATACTCATTATTCGATATACATTATTCGATAATCAGTACTCGATAATTAGTATTCGATAGTCCGTAGTCGATAGTCGGTTATCTATTTTCAAGTACTGAAAATCTCCGATATCTCCGGAAGAACATGAATTAAAAAGGTTTTGATTTCAGATCAGGTTCGAAAAATATCAAAACTTGAAAGTGAGATTATTTCAAAACCAAACTTTGCCCCCTGTCTCAATTTCTTTCAGTGTAGTTTCATAATTTTTGAATGCTGGTGCCACACTGCCTACCAGTGCGATTTGATGTCGGCCGACTGTAAAGTTTTAATAAGTTCTGACACTTGCAGGCAAATGCCAAAACCCAGTCAGAGAATGGGCGAGCGTGAGGCTGCTGGCTGGGTAAATGGACATCCGTTAGTTTGGATGAAAGTGCATCCACTAGTAACGGCTGCTGCAATGGAATTGCTAATTTCCGGACACAACTTTGCGGTGCATATTTTTTTGTGCTTTTTTCTAGTTCAACTTTTATTCCGCAAGGTAAAGTTAAGCCTTCGCCTAGAAACTCGCTAATGATTTTAAATTCAGTTAGGCGCCAACCAGGGCGCTCTCATCATTTCCGCTAAACCTGTGACAGCTTCCGTTGCCCCCACTAAAACCCTTCGATGACCAATTTCCCCTCGCCAAAGTTCAATGAACTTACACTGAATCCTGTAGAGGTGCCACCGTCTTGCTGTTCGTTGCTGGAGATTTGCTTGAGCACGCCCACATATTTGAGATTATTGCAGATTTGTAAAGCTATGGAATTCAATAGTTCCGGAGAGGCGGGTGGTGTGGCGGCAGAGCACAACTCTGTGGAGGATTTGGAGGCGTTATTATTGTTGTTCTGTAGCGTTGAGACGAGCCATTTGAGTAGCATTTGACCTGCAAAAAATATACAAAAAAAAGTGAGAAACGGAAAACTTTGACCACAGCTGCGGCTCGGTGAAAAAAAACACATAAAAAACAAACAACTTGAACCCACATCCTTCACACAATGATTTATGTGTGCGGGGTTGACGCTTACTAACCGAAACTCCTCCTCTCTCACCCACACCACAACCCAACAAAACATTAAGCATAAATAAATTTTGAAATGAAATTTCATTTTAGGACTAGAACCGGCAGGAAAATACACTAAGTTTTGATAAGGCGTAGGTTCAGTGGAGTATTCCATACCAATACCACCTTCTTCTGATGCAGACTTACTATACTTTCTTTATCAAGAACAGAAACCCCAATTCGGCCACAGATCTAGACGACATCTATCTTTACATTAATAAAGTGGTTGATTATACTTCATGGTCATCGACCCAAATTGTGACTGAAGTTTCCTTTCGTTATCAAAGTTCTAGGAAGGCAATGCAATTCACAAATCTTGGCAAGAACCTCCAATCCAAACCAAACCATTTCAAACATTAGGTTTGACCCCTGTATTGTCAAGTTTACCATTGACTTTCCTAGAAAAGCTTTTTTTAGTCACCCACTTGATGGGTGCATTCAGCCAAACATTTTGATAGCAGCTAAGTGATCTATTTTTAGCATTTTTCAGACAGATTTAATTTAAGATTTTACTCTTATAAAGAAACAAACAAAAAACCTAAAGCAACCTCGTCTTTACATCACATATTTTGTCGAAGAATCAGAAAAGGTCCTTCGAGCCGGATATGCTGCAGAAGAACTTGCTTCCTAATAAGTTATGCACTTTCAATGATCTTTCTGTTGAACTCCAGCGTGCCAGAGTCATGATCAAGGTGCATGTATCAAAAAATAGTAAGCTCTGTTACCGTAAGCTGTAGTTGTATATCAACAGGCTTCTTATCGATATCTTAATGTAAAAATGAGTTTTTAATGGGCGGTAAACTGTTTGTATGAACTATTAAATATATTTAGACTTTAGTTTGGCTAGTTTTGAGTAATATCCCTGATCGCAGTTGTCTGCTTCGCCTTTAAAAACTTGTCTTCTAAAGTCTTTGGCCGAAAATGTAGCACTTCGTTCAGCTATTTGATGTATAATATTTTCTGAGTGAAAGTCAATGTTTTGTAGGGGAAGCAATCTTAAATCGAAAACGTTGTTTCCATTATAAACACTCTTTTTGAATTGGTGACCGTTAACAAAGATTAAAAGCAGGGAAGAATTCTCAAAGGTCCTTCGAGTCGGATATTCTAAAAATATTATATTGGAGAGGGGCTTAGAATCTTAAATGGAAAAACGTCTTCTGAAAGCTAACGCAGGTACGGATACACCACATGATGGATTCTACCTATGAATGTTCCATTCATTATTTCGTAGAAATGGACTTCTTTGATTTGTCGTCAATATATTTCAATTAAATTCTTATAATTTGTATGAAATCACTGAATTATTCTCAGTACTGTTCTCAGCTGTTTTTGTACTGTGATTCGGGTTCGATTCTATCCTTTGTTTAACTTTTTCAGAATTTTTTCAACCTTAAAGCATGTAAAAATGTTTTCTTTAAACAATTGGCAGGTCTTCTCAGGCAAGATGACTAGAAACTGGCTTTTTGCAAGCCACTTGACTGTTTGTAGCCCCATAAGCAGGACCGATCTTGAACAAAATCTATTCAATCTGGAATTTTCAAGATTTTTGCTCTCAAAATCGAAACATATGCGATAGCAATTTGGTGTTCTTAGGCGAGGTAAGGAAACTGAGAGAGGAGACAAAGCATATTTCATAGCTTTTGTAAGGCAGAGGGCAGTGTGGGGAAACTTTCAAGCAGAGAGCGACATTGATTTTTACACTCAAGTGGCTTTGAAATTCCCAAGCAGTTATGACAATGCTGTCATGAAGAGAAGGCTGTTGGACTGCCAGTTGGCAGGCAGAGACTTCTGCTGCTTTGTGGTGCTGGTGTGTTGCTGGAGCCGGTTTAAAATTGTCAAAAGTAGAGAATTAATTTACGACAAAGAAAAACGAGAAAGCCAAGCTAACTTCGTCTGTGCCGAAGTTTTTATACCCTTGCAAGTGCTCGCTTAAATATATTCAAAAAATACTCTTTTTCCCATTTTCCGACCGTTCGTTCGTATGGGCTCTATAAGATATAGTCATCCGATTTGGACAAAAACTTGAAAAAATTATGTAAAAGCATGAGAAACAAACAAATACAAAATAACAGGATGCTACCATTAAAAACAAAAAAGTTTTTCTAACTAAGACTGTTTTTCAGACCTATCTTTTGTATGGCAGCTATGCCATAAAGTTGTCCGATTTTAATAAAACTTGGTAGAACTATAAAAAACCATAGAAAATCTTCGATTACAAAGTTTGGAGTCGATTCCATTTCAAAGAAACAAGTTTTTCATACTAAAACTAGTTTTCCGACCGATTGTTCCTATGGGAGCTATGAGATATAGTCATCCGATCCGGTCGGTTCCGACATATTAGTAGTGTGCAGCAAAAAGAAGACTCTGTGCAAAATTTCAGCTCGATAGCTTTAAAACTGAGAGACTAGTTCGCGTAGAAACAGACAGACAGACGCAGGGACAAAGCTCAATCGACTCAGCTCGTCACCCTGATCAAGAATATATATAGTTTATGGGGTCGGAAATGAATATTTCTATTCGTTGCAAACTTCTGGGCAATATTATAATACCCTTTGCAAGGGTATAACAAGATTTCAGATTGTTGTTTTTTTGGAGTTTGATTCAAGAGTTCAGGATCTTTCTCTTAAGCCTGATGTGCTCTCAATATAAGCACTAAGATGCTTGTTGTTTGACAAAGCATTTTGATCTTAATTAAAAAATGAGCAATTTTGAATTTGCTTACTGTTTTCTACATGATTTGAGAATGTTTTAACTTGATTTAAGAACATTTCGTACTTAGTTTAAGTATGGAAGGCTCTTGTATCCAAAAGTACTTGATTTAAGAACATTTCGTACTCGTAAGTATGGAAGCTCTTGAATTCGGAAAAACGGTACACAGAAAAAAAGGTCCGAATTCGGGATTGAAAACGGGGTGATCCCGGGACATGCTTGAAGTGATCCTGTTTTTCGGGATCAAAACAAAAAAGTGAAAGTAAAATCAATATTTTTCCGGGATCAGCTCAAGAGTATCAGGGATCACCCCGTTTTTAAACCCGTTTCGGATTGATTTTTTTTTGAGTGTATCAAATATGCATTCTCAATTGAAGAATTTCGCTCTTGGAACAAGAATTTTTATTCTTTTTCTAAGAATACACATTCTTGATTCAAGTATTCAGAAGAATTTTCATGCTTAGACGGGACTTACAGGGTGAAGCAAACTTTATAAAGTTCTTGAAAAAGCTTTCGTTTGCCGTAAAGAGGTGTAGAGGGGCAAGCGACAACACTACAACTCTCTGTTACAAGCATGAGCTTCAGTAAGTTTGCTCCACCCTGTAAATCCAGTCTTATTCTGAGAATACACATTCTTGATTCAAGTCTGAAATGGTCTATATTTTCTGTGTTTTTGATTTTAAGTGTGAGTGTATAGTTCGTCACAGTTCTGGATATAAATAGAAACGCTTTCGAACAGCTCATGAGCATCAAAGCAAAGCCAAAGTGTTTCGTTTAATATAAAGTTTAGTGATGAACTTAGTTCGGGAAACTAGCCTTTAGTCTCAAAAACACATATTTGACCTTCACCTGTAATATTTAGCTCCATTTCAGCTGCTTGGGTTTAATTTTTAGCTATTTCTTGCTATTTTCTTTTGCAAATCTAGCTACTAAACTACGCTAATAAACTAAAGTACCCTTATTCTAGGGAAAGTCGCAATAGCATAATTATTTGAGAACACTTTTCTATACTTTTGCGTTCCAATTGTTTTCCACCTGTTAGACGGTATGACTAACAACTCAGATAAGACTCTATATAGAGAAAATTAATCGTGGTAGTCTAAAACTTAATTCATTTCCTAATACCCCGCCCACCCCCGCCCACTTCTGTGGGGAGAGTGTGCGAACAAAACAGGAAAAACTTACGCTGTCTGTCAGCGCGTGAATGTGTAACCATCGCCACCAGCTGTGTGTCCGGCGCGTGTAGGTCAACTCGAATGCTGACGAAATGCACACTAATGCTGGCGACCCGGGCACAAGCGACATCAGGTGGCTTTTGCGGCTTTCGCCTGGGCTGACGCGCTCGCTGGGCACGCTGGGCGGCCATTGACATTAGCTGCAGATAATGCGGGGTTGGCGGCAGCGACACATCCTCGGGTTGGCGACCCGCTTCCGGTGTACGCCATAATATCGCCAGTGGTCGCTGCTGCTGCTGCTGAATAATTGGCACGTGTTGGTCCAGATGCTGTTGCTGTTGCTGTTGCTGCGGAGGCTCCTGATATGCGTGCCTGGCCAGCAGTGAGCACCAAACGTTGCTCAATTTAGTGCTGGACATGTTTTCGTGCTCGTCTGGAACCTACTTTAACTGGGGCGCACACTTGACTGCGAATTTTGTCATGTTTTCGACAAAACTGAAATGTGTCAATGCGACTTATCAATATTATCAACAATATTGGCAACAGTCGGGCTACACACTGACTAGTCGCTCGTATTGATAAGTTGCAGTCAGAGTAGAGATGTTCTATGCATGGCAAGGTCGCCCTGGTGGGGGTCTTATCAGTCACGGTTGATTAGGGGTTTTGGGTTTTGGGTGTTTTGTGTCACTGAATCATGGGGTTTAAATTTATAGTCCAATGTTTTACACTATTTTTTTGCAGTTTTGAAACATCAACAAATCGCGTCACTGGACGTTAGTCATTGGCAACTTTGATCGGGGAAATCAGCTGCCGCATAATCGATTTCAATCGAACTCGATCTTGTTAGAAAGAATAAAGACACTGATAAGGCAAGTTAACGTCCAACAGATAAGGTCCAGGTCTTTGTTGAAATCTAATTTAATTTCAAGAATTGCTTGCCTTTTGTATACCCATTCAAAAGGGTAGATGGGCATCATAAACAGTTTGTCATACCTTCTGTAACTCTAATAACTTCTGTGTAATTCAAATCAAAAAAGTTAACTTAAATATATATAAACCGCATGTCATAAGATCCCACCTTAAACACCTATTTGTAGTCCTTCCAATCGCCACCAAATCTCTCACCTGATCTATTTATAAAAGCCAAAGATTTCCACTTAATTTCATTATCTTTTAATCTTGCTTATACAGTTTTATTCTAGCATGAAGTAATCACTATTTTGTACACGATTACAAGAAGTGTTCATAAAATTTCTGGACTATGATTTATTGTTAAATTGCAGTTTAAGTGCTCTAAAAAGGGTTATAAAGTCGATTTGCTAGACGCAGTTACCATCAGTCTCAACTCTGTCATTAGTAATGTTAATCATAAACTTGTTTACTTCTTACGTGGACTGTCTTACTTGGTTCGCGGAATGCAGAAAATACCTTAAGTCCAATACACTTCTTCCAATTTTGGAAACAGAATTAGGTTCACAATCCTTTGGGTCAAAATCACAGGCAAAAAATTGCCTAATACTAAGGAATTTTGTTCCTAAATGTGAGATTAGATATTCTTGAAAGTTATATAAAAAGGACAAGTATTAACCAAGGAAGCCAATACCTTGTGTGGTGGGTGATATTGTGTTACGATTCACAATTCTAAATAACTTATCAATTCTTTTATTTTGAACTTTAACTTTAACATTAAGCTTAAAGGAATTCGAGCTCGAGTCGTTCGGTGTTTGAACAGTATCGACTTGGCCTGTTAACATTTTGCGTAAATCCGATTTACGATTACTGATTTACGATTTGCGATTGCTGATGATTCTCTGCTGAGTGTCACTGACTGCTAAGGCTATTTTCTGGCTTTAGTACATTTCGTCAACTCATTTAATGCACAATTTTTAAGGGCTTTTGCAGCTGTCAGTTTGTCAGTCTGTTTTCAGTTTTGGGGTAAACAGTTGTCATCTAAATATAAGGTCACTTTTCCTTAACGTTCGTAATGTCAGTTAAAGCTTTGAGTTATCAACAAGCGGCGAGGCTCAGGTGTCAAAACGTTGGCTTAGAACGTAGAGGTTGTGAGTTCTAAGGGATATCTCGATTTTGTCTGAATCTCGGCGATGTGGGAATGTGGGAACCTACTTGTTCATTTAGTTAAGCTAACCTTTGTTCAGTGTATTTGAGCTAACAACTTTTAATACTCTGTACCGTAGGTACATAGAGTATTATAAGTTTGTGCAAAAGGATGTAACATCCAGAAGAAAGCATCTCCGACCCTATAAAGTATATATATTCTTGTTCAGCATCAACAGCCGAGTCGATGTAGTCATGTCCGTGTCCGTGTGAACGCACAGATCTCAGAGATGGTAAGAGATAGAGGTTTGACATGTATGGGAAATATATTTCTTATGTCTGCAGGCAGTTTAAGTTTATTTTCAATTTTGGCCACGCCCCCTTCCGCCACCGCAATTTAGAAAAAACGTCATATCTCCCACAGTTTAAAAGATAGATGGCTGGTTCCTTCTAGACATATTTAGTTATTAGGATAACTTATCGATCTGCCAAAGGAATGAAGAAGATCGGATGAACGGTTTTCGAGTTATGATCAAAAGACAAATTTCCTTGGTACAGAGTATGTTATAGTCGGGCTTGACCGACTTTCTTTCTTGTTTGAATACGTTTTATGGGTAACCTACTCACTTGTCATGATACTCTTTAATAACAAGTGTTCAAAATTACACAAGGCAACAAAATTAGATATAGGTAGCCTAAGGCCCATGTTGCTTTGGCTTTTCAATTCGACACAACTGGTAATTGTGTGTTAATTTTTTCAAATAATAATAATAATATTATCCAATATATTGACGACTTGGTGTTGAGTACAGTTCTAGTCTGATTTTAGTTTGCTGAACACAGAACTGTTTTTGAAAATGGTCTATCTATTAAGATGTAAGATATGTAAAAAGTTCAACTGGTTAGTCGTGAATACCCTAACTATATTGAAGAATATCTTGAAAATTTTCCACAGCATTCATCGCAAAGCTTAAACATTCTTAGTTATATATGGGATAAACCTGCAGTTTTTAGCCGGCTCGAGGTCATGTTATGCTTTCGCACAACTTTAAACGGAGACACAACACCACAAAGGAGGCTGGTAGATCGTACAGCTGTTTCAAGGGGAACCACCCCTCTATCATCAGCGATCAATGCCTACCAACTGAACGTTTCTCTCCATGCCATTACCGTTTGGGAATCCCAAAGCAGAATGCGCGCAAAAACATCAAGAGGCAGCGTAGAAACAGACAGTCGCCTTTGGGATAGTTATTTTTTAAACTAAACGATGATTTTCCCCATTTGCATTTTGAGTAACATTAAGCTCGAATTACCAAAATTGTAGACAGTGATGAAACATTTCGGTAAACAGTTTCGTGCTCAGCACACAAAAACTATCTAGAATCAGCCCCAATCCTTCAATATAGTGGACAGCCTAAAAAACAAGCTAAAAACAATTGGATCTGCTTTAAATACAACTTCATAAGATCAAAACTAATTCCATTCGGTAATGAAAGTGTTTCAAAATAGTCTGGAAACCGTATGGTGCAATAAACTGGAACAAGAACATAAACCCAGCACAGCACACATCAAAGACAGAAAGAAATAAAGCATAACCTTGACTTTCAATCTCAAAAAGGTTATTATAACCTTGCAGAGGTTATATTGAAATTGTCCAGATGTTTGTAACGCATAGGAGGAAGCATTTCCGAACACATCAAGTATATATATTCTTGATCAGCATGACGAGCTGAGTCGATATAGCCATGTTCGTCTGTTTCTATGCCATCTCCTCCGTCAGTTTTAAAGCTATCGAAACCAAATTTTGCACGAAGTCTTCTAATACAAATACGCAGCACATTTGTCGGAACCGCCCGGAACGGATGACTATAACATATAGCTGCCATAGGAAAGATCGGTCGAAAAACTAGTTCTAGTGAGAAAAACTTTTTTGTTTTCAATGCAAACGTCTTCAAACTTCGTATTAACTAGTTTTTAATGCTTTTCCATGATACGTCCAAAATTGGTTGAAGTCGGACAATTATATAGTATAGCTGTCATACAAAAGTAAGTTTAGAAAACAAGTCTTAGTGAGAAAAACTTTTTTGTTTTCAATGTAAACCTCTTTAAAATTGGCTTACATTTATTGTATAAGCTTTCACATAGTTCTACAAGGTTTTGTCAAAATCGGATGACTATAGCATATAGCTGCCATAGGAAGGATCGGTCAAGAAACTACTTTTAGTAAGAAAAACTTTTTTGTTTTCAATGGAAACGCCTCCAAATTTTGCATTTCTTAGTTTGCTATGCTTTTTCATGATTCCACCAAGTTTGGTTGAAGTCGAACATCTATATAGTATGGCTATTATAGAAAAGTACAGTCTTAAAATTGGTCTTAGTGAGAAAAACTTGTTTTTTAGGTTCGACGTCTCTCGGCTTCAATTCATTTGACACCTCATCTGGCTTTTTAGCCAGCAGATTCAGCTTGTTTAGTCACTTCCAATGCTTTTACAAGTTCTTTTTGAGCTTGACACTAGTTTTCATCTGCCTATTTGTAAATATTGATATTGATCAGTTTAGTTACGCCTCATATAATTCCCAATATTATATAAGAAAATCGATTGGTCACACTGCAAAATTGATTATTCAAGTATCGGTCTGGAGTCCATAAAAAGCAAAGCCTGCCAAAGTGTTTCTTAAAGTTTTTCATGCTTTATTATTATCATCATGAAAATCGCTGTACTGCTAGTAATTGCAACCATGCTAAACTCAGCCTTATCGAAACCTCAGTTTGGTTGTTGCTTTGGCGATCCCAAATGTGATGCAATAAAATATCCTTGTTCAGATGTAAAATAAAACAAGTAAGAATGTTGATGAAGCCCGACCGAAAGTGTTTTTGATCACACTTGGATGATTTGCCTTATCTATTTGAAGTGGATATGTCTATAATATATTTTTAGTCATCCAACGGGAAATAAATAAATGAAATCTGTAAACTTTCTTTTGCTTATAACTTAAGTAGAGATCATCTGATATTTGCCAAGCCTTGGTGATATAATAAATATGTAAAATATACTGGATTTTGCTGCAAGTATAAGAAGTATCAATCCTCTAGCTCTTGCCATCCTACAGTTACAAGTTTTTGGTCAAAGTTAATATATATTCTCTTCTGCAAGGTTATAAAAAAGAATAATGACATTGTTTGTGCAAATCAAGCTAAACTTTTTGATCAGCGGAAATAGAGCGAGATCTCTCAACTATGAGTCAATATCCAGCTGACAAATGAGAGCCTGAGCTGGGGCTGTACACCCCATTAGGATTATATATAATTACCATATATTTCAACTTTATGTTATCCTTACCAGATTTTTCCTTACAAAAGCTTGCGAATTTTGAAATATTTTTATGCTTTTATGCTGTGACATTTCGGTAGAATTAGAAATAAATATACTAAGTTGCCAAATGGATTGACCGCCTACTGCACCACGTTTGGTCTTTATTTGAATTGCACTTGAAGTTCGAAACAGCGCCTCCTGTTGAGAATTTTTCGACTTTTCTTTGTTTTTATCCCATATAGCACTGATTAGCTAAAGCATTATGTATTATACTTAAGGTAATTCTCTAGCTCGTCTTCCCTGCTTTCGGAATATAAAAGAGGCAGCTGAGGGCTGAGCATTTGAGTGCGTTCTCTACTGTGACTCGAAAGCGATAAGATGCTCTTCGTGTGGAAGCTTTACCGAGGTTCTGAGTTCTAGTCCCAGACCAGCTAAACTTCGAAAATAATATAGTAACTATTCATTTTAATGGGATTTTCAGAAAGAAGACTTAAGTCAACCAACTGATAGAAAATATCATCTAGAAATAATATATAAGGGGCTATACGCGTGTAAGGGTCGTCTTCCAGTTCTCTGAAAACATAAACTGTATATATTCTTGATCAGTACGACGAGCTAAGTTGATTTAGCCATGTCCCCTCTGTCCGTTCGTCTGTTTCTCTGCTACCTTCTCCATCATTTGTAAAGCTATCTACACCAAACTTTGCACGAAATCTTTAAGTACAAATACGGTGCGACCAGTTCGAATGACTATAGCATATGGCTGTCATAGCAACAATCGTTCGAAAAACTAGTTTTAGTGAGAAAAACTTTTTTGTTATCAGTTGAAACGCCTTCAAACTTTGTATTTCTTAGTTTGCTTTGCTTTTCCATGATTCCACTAAGTTTGGTCGAGATCAGTCATCTATATAGTATAGCTGTCATAAGAAAGTAGAGTCTGAACAGTAGTGCTAATGGGAAGAACTTTTTGTTTTCAATGAAAATGCTCTTAAAATTGGCACTTATGTATTTCACATGCTTTCACACAATTTTACAAAGTTTTGTCCAAATCGGATGACTATAGCATATAGCTGCAGTACGAATGATCGGTCGAGAAACTAGTTTTAGTGAGAAAAACTTTTTGGTTTTCAATGGAAATGACTGCAAACTTTGTACATCTTAGTTTGCTATGCTTTCTCATGATTCCACTAAGTTTAGTCGAAATCGGACATCTATTTAGTATAGCTGTCATACAAAAGTAGAGTCAGAAAAGTAGTTTTAGTGAGAAAAACTTGTTTGTTTCAGTGGATATGTCCATCAAATTAGTTAGAAAACGTGCTGCAAGGGTATACAAACTTCGGCCGAACCGAAGTTAAGTTTCCTCTATTTATTTTGGTTCGTTTAAGTCATAGCTTGGTCCGGTCCGGAATCTAACCCCTAAAGATCTGACACTGAACCAGTATGGAAAAATATGTATGCCAAAATATCTAAGATGCTACTAAATATTTTGTATAATTTTGAGGTTCGTACAAATGAACTCTGAAAGGGTTTGGAAGTAAGCACATTTGGCATGATAAAAGTTTGAAAGGCTTGGAAAAACCACTAAAGGCTAGAATTGCGTAAAGTATCCCCCAAAAACAGATTGAATTTTCAAGTGCTAGGCTTAATTCCACATAAAGAGTATGTAAAAAGTAGTAAGAAATCAAGAACCAGCAGTTGAAGTTTGTATGTTTCACTATGTTCAATGTGTGCTAGAAAAACTGGAATGTATTTGGAGAATTTGCCAGCACTTTCTTTCCAAAACTCTTTCCCAAATGGTTGACAATCTTCTATAAAGTATAGCAGAAAAGTGTTTTAAACAAGAAACATAAAATTTGCACCTTCTTAGGATTAGAAATGGTTTTTGTGACACTAATTGCTTGCTCTTTAGTCAGTTCTTGGGTCACTTTTAAGGAAAAGATTAAGTTTAATTTCGCTCTCCTTCTATTTAGCTCCAATTTTAGCTTAAAAACCAACCTCTCATTCTTGGCAAATTCAAAAATATGCAGCATACTTGCGGGCAAAAGTTTTTAAGTCGTCCTTCACAGCTCGGCGGCGACCGTCTGAGTGTCTCAGGAATGTTTGCTTTTACAAATATGCCACAAAAACTACCACCCAAACGCAAAACTTATAGGCGCATGTTTCAAACTCAAATTCCAGATAGGAAAATTGTTGATGTGTTCAAACTATTTTGGAGAGGGAGGCGTCTCGCCATTTGACACATGCCACGCCCACGCTAATTGGTAAGCTCATCGCTGACAGGCTCCGTTTTCCGCTCGCTGTCTGCTGCAAATTAATGCAAACAAACATTTTAACGCCCGGCTGGGCAAACAACACACACACACACACAGCAGCAGCAGCAGCAGGAGGAGGAGAAGCTGCATTGAAGTCCAGCTGGACGCAATTTGCTGGGATCGCCTGACGCTGTCGCTGTCGTTGTCATTGTCTGAAGTGGCCATCAATTCTTCGTGGCTTACCCCAGCAACAGCAACAGAAGCTTTTTGTCGCGACTTTTCATCAGCACCAAAATCTGATTTATATGCCCGGCCAGCGCGACAAGAAGCAGCTCCTCGACTCAGTCCAAGGACCGGCAGAGCCAAACCATGTTTGTGCAACGCGTAATGAAACAATATTTTGGGAAAGCGAGCTAGCTGGTCCCTCACCGTCCCGCCTGTCTGTTTCATCCGGTTGGGCTCTGTGGTTTCGGGCATCGTTTCATTTTCGTCGTCGTTTGTTGTCTGCATTGGGCGAAAGTGGACGCCTTTTGGCCGTTGATGAATGCAACGCATGCATGCGTGAGGCGCCAAACCATACTTCCTTCTCCTCCTGGTGCTCCTTGCATCGCCGCCTGCTCTCTGCTGGCTAGCCAAGCAGTTATGCAAATTTGTTGCGACCGTTGCGCAGTTTTCATCAAAAAGTTGCCACGGAAGTGGCAGCAGCGAGCAGCTAAGCTGGCATTTATGGAGAAATCCAAGCTTCGATGCACAGTGGACGGGAATGGTCGTTTTAGCTACACAAAGTTGTTCTCTATCCAGCTTATCGATAGGTGTTCTATTTCGATTGACCTGCTCTAGTTGATCAGCGCCACACAGAAAAAAAAAGATCCATTTGGCATGGATATATCATCCTAATGATCAACAGTTTTCATATCCTTTGGATGATTTTAAGCTCCGTTGGATGATTAAAAGGATATTTTACACATATCCCGTCCAAATGGATACCGGAAATCATCCAATCGATATTTTGTAATATCCTTTTTTTTTCTCTGTGCACATTTGTCGATATTTTTGTCTAAAATATCGATATATCGTTATCGAATATTTTGCCAAGGCAATATATCGCTTATTGCAGCACGTTTTTCTAACTAATTTGAAGGATATTTCCACTGAGAATACTTTTCTAACCTTACTTTTCCATGACAGCTATACTATATAGATGTCCGATTTCAACCAAACTTAGTGGAATTATGGGTAAGCATAGCAAACTAAGAAATTCAAAGTTTGGCGGCGTTTTCTTTGAAAACAAAAAAGTTGTTCTTACTAGAACTAGTTTTTAGAACGATCATTCCTATGGCAGCTATATGCTATAGTCATCCGATGTTGACAAAACTTTAAAGAATTGTGTGAAAGCTTATAAAATAAGTATATGCCAACTTTAAAGAGATTTACCTTGTAACCAAAAAAGTTTTTCTTATTAAGACTTGTTTTCTAACCTTACTTTTGTATGGCAGCTTTACTATATAGATGTCCGATTTTAACCAAACTTAGTGGAATTATGGGAAAGCATAGAAAACTAAGAAATGCAAAGTTTGGCGCCGTTTTCTTTGAAAACAAAAAAGTTTTTCTTACTAGAACTAGTTTTTAGAAAGATCATTCCTATGGCAGCTATATGCTATAGTCATCCGATGTTGATAAAACTTTGAAGAATTGTGTGAAAGCTTATAAAATAAGTATATGCCAATTTTAAAGAAGTTTACTTTAAAAACATAACATTTTTTCCCACTAAGACTACTTTTCTAACTTTACTTTTCTATGGCAGCTATACTATATAGTTGTCCGATTTCAACCAAACTTAGTGGAATTATGGGTAAGCATAGCAAACTAAGAAATACAAAGTTTGGAGGCGTTTTCTTTGAAAACAAAAAAGTTTTTCTTACTAGAACTAGTTTTTAGAACGATCATTCCTATGGCAGCTATATTGCTATAGTCATCCGATTTTGAGGAAACTTTGAAGAATTGTGTGAAAGCTTATAAAATAAATATATGCCAATTTTAAAGAGGTTAACATTGAAAACAAACAAGTTTTTCTCACTAAGACTTGTTTTCTAACCTTACTTTTCTATGGCAGCTATACTATATAGATGTCCGATTTTAACCAAACTTGGCAGAAACATGGAGAAACGTAGAAAACTAAGAAATACAAAGTTTGGAGGCATTTTCTTTGAAAACAAAAAACTTTTTCTTACTAAGACCTCTTTTCTAACCTTACTTTTCTATGGCAGCTGTACTATATAGATGTCCGATGTTTTTTTCGACCAATGGTTCCCATAGCAGCTATTTGTTATAGTCTTCCAGGATTCGGAATTGATCTTTGCTCGCAGCTCTCGAGAGCCAGCTTTTGCTCTCAGCTCATAGCAATCGACTCTTGGCTCTAAGCTGAGAGCTCTACGTCGAGAGCCGTAAGCCAACAACCGGCTCTCGGCTCGTGAGCCAAAGCACAAGGCTGTGAGCTTAGAGCCATAGCGCGGGAGCCGTGAGCCATCAACCCGCTATTGGCTCGTAAGCCATAGCTCTCGGCTCGTGAGCCATAGCTCTCAGCTCTTGAACCTTAGCTCTCAGCTCTTGAACCTTAGCTCTCAGCTCTTGAGCCATAGCTCTCGGCACGTGAGCCATAGCTCTCGGTTAGTGAGCCACAGCTCTCGGTTCGTGAGCCACAGCTCTCGGCACGTGAGCCATAGCTCTCGGTTAGTGAGCCACAGCTCTCGGCTGAAACTAATCAACTAATCTCCGCTAGCCCTGCCTTTTCGCCCCACTGTGTGCAACGCTTCGCCATCGAACCCGGGCCATATCAGTGCGAAAGCCTATTAGCAGGCGGCATTTGATTACACAACACAAACTAATGATCTTTTGGTGTGCCAATTAGGGTAAGGCAAGATTACTGGATGCACCAAAAAATTTGATACCGATCAAACAACCATTTCGTACTCCCTAATTCAAAGTAACAAACGTTTTCATTTACATTTCCCCTCACTCAAAACCGTCTGCCCTCTCAAAAACTGTTAACCCAACTTAATTTTCAATGTTTTCACAGCCTCTCCCTCCCCCCTGCTCCTTTCCTTTTCTATTTACCTAAAAATTTCCCAACTTGTTTCCATTCAGCGTATAATTATGGAGTCGCTCAATAGGCAGGTAATAATTCAACTTGACTCTGCTCTTTCCTCGACTGATTTGATTTGAATTTAGAGGGAGCAGGACTCGTCCTGCCACATGCCGGCTGTGGCGCGGAGAAGGCAAACTAATTGTTAACTTAAAGCAAACAACAAAACGCAATCAAACGTGGCGCACACAGAAATTTTTGTGCAAATGCGCAAAAATGGCATCGCTTGACTGGAGGCGCAGAAAAACTGAATGCGGAGGGACTTACCTTCGAACTTTTCATATGCAGCGAAGCTTAACTTTTCCGGTACATAAGATGAGCCGCGTCGCGAGTTTCCGCCCGCTGCCGCCAGGTCTGGCAAATTCGCCAGCACCGAAGTCACCGAATTGGAGGTTGGCGTGGCCATCAGCGTTGCCTCTTCATTCGATTGCGGCGTCGTGGAGTTGTAGCTGCTGCCCGCCGCGGACTTCTCCACCGAGAAGCTGGCCACCTTCTGCAGCACATTGCTGCCGAGCAGCGGAGTGCTGCTGGTGGGCGTGCCAAAGCCGGGGGGCGGCGGCGGTAATTGTAGGAGCGCCGTGTCACTCTCCACATTGTCAGTCGTTTGAGACGGCACAGGTGTTTGGGATGCCTTGAACGAAATTATTACAGTTGATTGCGTTTCCAGCGAGGATGACGACGAGGTGGAAGCCGGTGGTATTGCCGCTGCGAATGACGAGATGGCATTAGTAGGGTAAATTTGTATAGCTTAAGTCGCAACGATTTGTAGCACAATTTTGAAGGATTTGTTTTATGGTAGAGGCAGGAAAAGAAATATAAAGGTGCTTAGAAAATCAATATTTAACTAGAGCCTGGATTAGATGGGTACATGGGAGCGCTCTTTGCAAGCAAACCTGCCTAACTCTATACAGTTGAGGCTGAAAATACCCGGAGAAGTCTTCCTCCAAGACAAGTGATGTTCCGATAGCCCGTTTTTAACATTCTTTGTAGCTAGCAAAGAGTTTTAGGGTGTGTTAAGTGCTGCCCATCGCTGTTTCCAACAGTGCTGCCCAGCATAAATCTTAGGTTTTTGCTTATAACTCATCTTTGGTTCATCCGAACTTCACCTCTGTTACACAGAAAACAACAAATATGGTAAAAAATATACATTGAATGATTTTCCGTATTCATTTGAACTCAATATGCCATAAATATCCTTTTAATCAGCCAATGGATATGAAAAATGGATGATTGGATGATTAAAAGCATATGAAGACATAACCAGTCCAAATGGATCTTTGTTTGATCTGTTTTTTTCTGTGTACAGGGTATAAAAAGCCACATTACTGAAGCAAACTACATAAAGTTCTTGAAAAAGCTTTCGTTTGTAGGAAGGAAGTGTAAAGGGGCTTCTGACACCTCTTTCCAAAAAGCATGAGCTTTTTGAAAAGCTTTAGGAAGCTTGCTTCACCGACTAAAACCCGTCTAAGACTGTAAAACCAGTCTTATAAACGTAGAAGCTTACTTCAAGAAGTCAGTAAAAAAGATATAACGAACGATCATGTGCAATTTAAAGAAGATTCGAAAATGACTCATGCAAATGCTTTTATTTGCTCGAAAATGATTTGAAAATGAGTCAAAACTTATCAGAACGGCTAAAAAGCGAACCATCGAGTAGAAGTTACTTTTTTCTTCCGCCAAGTAAATTCCCAGCTGACAATTTATGTAATTTTGGATCATATTCAAGTCTTTTTCGAGTTCAAGGCTTGTTTTCTGATCGTAGATGAAACTTTTGTCGCCAAAAAAATCTACCCTAGCCGCGACACTTCTGGAAGAGTCGTTTTTAAACCGTGCTTCTGTTCAGTTTCGACTCATATTCACGTAATTTTCAATTCCTATTTCAATAAATCACATTTTGAGCTAGTGCATGAGTCATTTCCGAGTCTTGTTTCAATCCGACATGATGGTAATCTCTTTTTAACACACTCGAGTCTTTTATCGAACCCTCGTTCTGATTAAAAGTCAAAGTTCTTTATTTTTGTCAGGAGAAAATGATACCCTAGCCACAACACTTCCTGAAGAGTTGTTTTTAGTCTGGTCTTCCGCTCAGTTACGATTAGTATTCGAATCATTTGCGAGTCTTTTGATGGTAATCTCTTTATGGCACATTCGAGTCTTTTTCGAGTCGTAGATGATACTTTTGCCGGAAGAAAATAGCACCCAAGCCGTGATTCTTTATGAATAGTCCCAGCAAACATTTTATGTAATGTTTGATCACATTCGAATCTTTTTCGAATCCTCATTCTGATTAAAATAGTCAAAAAGGCGCTCGTTTTCTGATCGTAAATGATACTTTTGTCGGGAGAAAATGGACACTTCGTGAAGAGTCGCTTTTAACCCGTTTTTCTGATCAGTTTCTGATCAGGTCTTTTCAATTCGTATTCCAATTAATCACATTTTGAGCATTTGCATGAGCCATTTCTGAGTCGTCTTTTAGTCGCACAAGATAGTAATCATTTTTGAATCATTAAAAGGGCTCGAAAAAGAATCATTAGGCTAATTTTGCCAAAGTGATCTTACAAATGTTGGGCGACGTCGCCTATAACCCCTTTTTCTCGTCATTTTCGAGTCATTTGTGAGTCGTTTTTTAATCAACCACATTTTAAGCACAAGCCTAAATCATTTTCGAGTCTAATTTTCATTGCACATGATAGTTATCTCTTTTTAGTCTTCACAAGGACTCCTCAATGATATTTTTTGTTGACATTTGTAATTCCAAATGCTTGCTGGGGTTAGATGGGAATTTATGATCACAAAGCGAACTATTTCAATCAGACCAAGGACTCGAAAGAGACTCGGCTTTGATTATTTAAAACAAAGATAACCTTGATGAGTCTATTTCGAGACTCGAATTTGCTTATTTGGACACAAAATCCATCTCGATGAGTCTATTTCGAGTTCTTAAGATGATTTACAAAAGAAATTACCAACAAGTACAAATAAAAGATGACTTGCAAATGACTTACAATAGGACTTATTGAAGTACGATTCGAAATAGATTCGCTTATGACTCTGAAATGAGTCGAAATTGTTAAGACGAATGGGTAAATATAAACTCTTTAAGAAGAGTCGCAACAAGAGTACCATTTTCTGCCAAAATAAATCAAAAATGAGTCGAAATTGTTTAGAAGAATAGGAAACTTTAAGACAGGGCTACCATTTTCTACCGATATAAGTTTGATTTATGTTCCCAAAGCGAGCGCATTTATGATTATTTCAGTTAGACCAAGGAATCAAAAAAGACTCAAATTTGTTTATTTTAACATAAATCACCTTGATGAGTCTATTTCGAGTCCTTAAGATGATTTACAAAAGAATTACCATCAAGTGCAAACAAACGATGACTTGAAAATGACTTGAAGTTGGCCTAATTGAAGTACGATTCGAAATAGACTCGCTTATGACTCTGAAATGAGTCGAAAAAGATCGAAAGAATGGGCTAAGAATGATTCTTTAAGAAGAGTCGCGACAAGAATACCATTTTCTACAGATTTGATTCAAAAATGAATAGAAATTATGCCGACATCAGTATGACTATTTCAAAAAGCAACAAAAATTACCATCAAGTGCGAACAAAAGATGACTTGAAAATGACTTGAAATTGGCCTTAATTGAAGTACAACTCGAAAAGACTCGAATTTGTGTATTTTAACATAAATCACCTTGATGAGTCTATTTCGAGTCCTTAAGATGATTTACAAAAGAATTACCATCAAGTGCAAACAAAAGATGACTTGAAAATGACTTGAAATTGGCCTTATTGAAGTACGATTCGAAAAAGACTCGCTTATGACTCTGAAATGAGTCGAAAAAGATCGAAAGAATGGGCTAAGAATGATTCTTTAAGAAGAGTCGCGACAAGAATACCATTTTCTACAGATTTGATTCAAAAATGAATAGAAATTATGCCGACATCAGTATGACTATTTCAAAAACCAACAAAAATTACCATCAAGTGCGAACAAAAGATGACTTGAAAATGACTTGAAATTGGCCTTAATTGAAGTACAACTCGAAAAGACTCGAATTTGTGTATTTTAACATAAATCACCTTGATGGGTCTATTTCGAGTCCTTAAGATGATTTACAAAAGAATTACCATCAAGTGCGAACAAAAGATGACTTGAAAATGACTTGGAGTTGGCCTTATTGAAGTACAACTCGAAAAAGACTCGTTTATGACTTTATAATGAGTCGAAAAAGATCGAAAGAATGGGCTAAGAACGACTCTTTAAGAAGAGTCGCTACAAGAGTACCATTTTCTGCCGATTTGACTCAAAAATGAATCGAATTTATGCTGACATCAGTATGACTGTTTCAAATCAAAGCGAGGACTCATAAAAGAATCGAATCTGATTTCCCATCATTTCCTTTGCTTTCAAATGCCCTAAAAATACCACAAAACTAGTTTCCACTTGTTATTTGCTACCACAACTAACAAAACCCAAATGGCCCCCCCAAAACATTTTACACTTAATCACCTGGCCAATAAATACGGACAACAGGACTTAATAAAAATGTTGCTCAACATTTTAAAACTCTCTCTTGGGCATTGTTAAGCCTGATTTGCACTCTCCTTTGTCCTCCTCATATTTGTCGACCGCTTAAGTCCTGCTCCTCCGGTTGTGCAGTTATTAAGTGGGTCCCCGTTAAGCAGTCAACCGACACACACACATCCTTAAATATGCATACACTTTTGTTCGAGTGCATTAAATCTTCACCTTCCACAACAATTGCTCGTATTTCGCTGCTCCTGCTCCTGCCGGCTCCTTGCAAAGTGTTTGCTTTAAGGCAAATTTTTACGGCCTTCGTGCCGCCTGAGCACACCCAGCGGAGCGCTTATCGCAGGCATCATCATTGACTGTTTGCCCAAGTGGCCACCCACTTCCTACACTCCCCCCGCTCCCGCGTGTATCATTCTATATAACATGATTTAATTAAAATTTAAACTTTGTGTTGTGTTTTTTTTTTGTTCATTTTTTTGGTTGGTTGTTCTGTTTCCATTTTCGAAGGCTTGCTGCGCGCTTAAAACAATGGGGAATCAAATGAAGCCAGAGCCTGGAGCGCCTGTTTCCGGCCGACATTTTGTAAACAATGAAGAAGACGTGTTTGCAATTTTTAAGTTTTTTACAAATGTTTTTTGGGGCCACCAAAAACTCAGCGAACCATGTTCGCTTTTGTTGGGCGCACGCAATTAGGTGACGAAGCAGGAGTGGGGGTGGGTGGGGGTGGATTTTTATTTTAGCCGGCAATTATATATAATATTTAAAATATCATGTGCTCCGCGGGGGGGACGAGGAGTGCGAGACCTTGCATAAATGTGCCAATAATTACTTTGGGGCTGGCTGTTTGTGTTTTCTTGCCACTTTTTTTTGTTGTTTTTTATATATTTTCTGTATTTTGTGCGCTGATCGGATCAGTTTGCAAAACAAAGAGAGTAATGAAAGGGAATTGGTGGGGGAGGGAAAGGGTAGCGCACGGGCCAATACGAGTTAATTAAAAAACTTTGTGTGAAGGTCGAGAATACCCTTTTTATTCGGTGTGTGTGTGCGTGTGTGTGTATGAGTTGGGGCTAACTTAGTTAGGCCAAACAAATTTTGAAGTAGGCAAAGGGTTTCACTTGATTAATTGTTCAATTACAATAATAATTTTAATAAGTAGCCTGGATTGTTTATGCTTTTTGAAATCGGCCATAAAGCGACTCAACTGTTAAAGGATGCTGAAACATACCCATTGCCCTGAATAAATCACCACCACCATACAGAAACAAGTTAGAAAGTCGCTCAAGTTGGACAAAAGTGTATGCACAGTATGGGTTTGAAGGCTGCAGTATCAGCGAACATTCTTTTGCTCATAACTTGACCTTCATTCATCATCTGTGTACCAACTCTAAGATCTATGCTTTCATACGGAAGTAGTACATGGCTATATGGACTCTACTGTTGCTGCTGAACAAGAATATATATATACTTTATAGGGTGGTAGATGCTTTCGTCTGCCTCTTGCATACATTTGCACAACTGTAATATACCTGGAAATATGCATTACATGTCTTGATACAATTTCAAAAGGAATTGAAACCAACATTAAATTTGCTTATCAATCCGTATAATTCTATTCGTTCTTGAATGTTCAAAATTCTTATTTCGCTCTTGAAACTGTTCTCAGTTTGGTGTTTTTAGGTGAGGAAAGTAAAGTAAAGCAACCGAGAGCGGAAAGCAAGCACATTTAAGAGAACAATATTAAGTCCACTCTCACAGTTTCGTTTCTTTAGGGCAGAGTTCACCAGCCATGATGCCGAAGTTATGCATCAGTGAGTGTTAGAGAGAGATGGAGAGCGACAGATACACTCTCTTATTGGGGAACTTTATGAAAGAGAGGTGTGTGGGAAAACTACTAAGCGAAGAGCACCTTCGACTTTTTCACTCATGTTGCTGTGAAATTCCCAAGCAGTTATGGCACTGCTGACATGAAGAGACTGCTGCTGCTTTGTGGTGTTGTGTTTTCGTCCTCGAGCCGGCTACAATTTGCTACATAGCTTGATAATTAGCTGGCTATAAAACATATTTAAACAAAAAAGTTGAAAAACAAAAGATTTTATATTGTTTGTTTGGAATTTGAGCGCTTTTTTCTTTGTAAGCTGTTGTAAGCTTTAAGAGTGAAAAAGCTTACTCTTGAACCCGATGAGCTCTTGATACAGGAACGAACATTCTCAGTTCTTGGCAATGCATTATGAGCTAGATGCAAGACTGAGCAATCTTGGTTTTGAGTATGTTAAACACTTGATTCATGATTTTTCTACTTCATGTAAGCATATTTCGTAATTGGTTCAAGTAATAAAGCTCTTGAATCATGAAAGACTGGATGTAGAATTCATACTTGGATCAAGTTTTCATTCTTAAGTAACTTTTGACATTGGACCCGGAAAACAACCAAATCGAGAACTATGAACGATTCGGTTCAGTGTTTGAAACACCTGTTTGGTTTATAATATGGTTTTTGAATGAAGCCAAGCCGCGGTTTCGGTTCGGTTCAGTAGTTCACTCTTGGTATTTAGACATTATACATTCCAACTAAGTGTTTGACCTTTCATTATATTATTCGAAAAATTAATGACGTTTTAAGTATTTAAGTGACCTGTTTTAAAAAGAGAATATACCTTCAATTAATTTTTAATTTGTGATTTTTTACACCAGTCAATTTATAATTGAGATTTTATTTATTTATTTACAGCGAGGCTTAAGTTACAAACCACTAACCTAGCTTATAGTAAATTGCACTGGGTTATAATTGAGATATTTCACTTCAATTTAGTTTTCAATTGAAATATTTCACTTCAATTAAATTTTTAATTGTTACTTTTCACTTCAATTACAATTTCAATTGGGATTTTTGACACAAGTCGACTTTTAATTGAAATATTTCCCTTCAATTAAATTTTTAATTGTTACTTTTCACTTCAATTAAACTTTTAATTGAGATTTTTAACACAAGTCAACTTTTAATTGAAATATTTCACTTCAATTAAATTTTTAATTGTTACTTTTCACTTCAATTAAATTTTCAATTGGGATTTTTCACACAAGTCAATTTTTAATTGAGACTTTTGACTTCAATTACAATTTCAATTGGCATTTTTCCCACCATTCGAGACTTCACATTCTTCCAAACTGAGGTTTATTAAGAGAGACTTCTAAGAGAAACTTCTAGATAGCTGATATGCGCCAGACAACTGTGATTTTACTGTGTTAGTTGTAGTTTTAAGTGTTATTGATTGGATTGATCTTCTTGTAGAGCCTTAGTAATGTTCCTCATTTCATTTCGTTGACAAATTAAACAATTTCCCAAAAAACTAAGCTCCTGTGAGTTGTGCCACTTGTAGGTAGCAAACTAAGTCGCCAGCTTGACAGACTGCTTGCTGTATCTTGTGGCAGTTTGTTTCCCCATTTCTTATTTTTTTTGGCCACTTTTGCTGTCCCGGGCAACGGGCACTTCAATTATTTTTTACATATGTATGGCATCATATTTGGAAAGATGTTGTATGTAGGTGGAACCCTTGGCGCTGGTACACTCCATTCTACAGTTTGACAAGCACTCTTTGTTTGTTTGATTGTGTGTTTACCTTTGAAATTGGTGCAGAGAGTGTAAAACGAAGTAGGGCAGGAGAAAAAAAGGGACAAGCTTTTAGTTTTTTTTTCCCTTACGGACTCGAGGGTCACCACTTGGATGGATACACACACTCCACACATGAACAACAACAATGGCCAGCAAGGAACTGTCCTGTTTATTTGCGCTGGCCAAGTGGGAATTTGAATAATTCGTGCACGTTTAATGTGTTTCTAATATGCCCGCCCACTTTTCGAAGGAAATCAGGGAGAATATTTTCCCGATTTCGGAAAAATATCGTAAAACTTTGTAAGAAAATCAATTTCTTTGGACTCACCTGTTGTTCCCAGTTCTGCAGCTGGCGGTGGCGTTTGATTGACAGCTGCAGTGAAACGAGAGGATAGATTCTGCAGCTCCACCTTCTTGGCCTTGGATATATTGAACAGTTCATTGGGTGAGTCCATGCGCTGCTGTGCTGCTGTTAAGCTGGTCTCCGGACTGTTGCTGCTGCTGCTGCTGCCCAGCACCTGGGCCAGCTTTTTGCCCAGCTGCAGTGCCATCAGCTCGTCCGGCGAGCTCTCCGCCTCCGGTTCCTCCTCCTCCTGTTCCTGATCTTTGGCTATGCTTAGATAGGTGATGCGTGTAAGGCTTAGGCAGGCTAGTTTATCTGCACGACAACGTCGCTGTAGCTCGACCACTGCACGAGCTGTGCTCGGCGAAAGGGTGTCCGCTGATGCTACACTTATCTCGCTCAGTGGTCGCTCCTTGGCATTGGCATTCGCATGGGAAGCCGGCGGCAGCTCAACTTTGGGCGATTTAAAGTAATGATTCGAGATGAGCAACTCCTCGGCGGGATCTGTGAATAGGGAATCATTGCTTGAGCAAGACATGGATAGCGATTGAAGCTGTTGGTGGACGTGATGACGCCGCTGTTGCTGATGTGTCAGTGTGGAGCTGGAGGCATAACAGCAATCGTCGCTGCTGCAATTGTGAAACTCAACCGAATCGGTGTAATCCAAGCTAACGACGTCGTCTGGCCAGCATTGCAAGAGTATAGATTAAAGTAGTCAGATTGATAGATGGATATCAAGAGAGAGAGAGAGAGTTAAAGAAAAGGCTACAAATAACACTGCACAGCAAAATTGAGCAAAACAAAAGGTAGGCTTAAATGGGAAATCAAATATAATTTACGTAAATAGTTGGAAACGTGACGAAATACTCTACAAAACTACACATCCTTGGCTCTACACTTGACTCTTTACTAGCTAGCATGGATTATGTGGAATGAAGGACTCGTTTTCGTAAAAGCAATCGCTACAAAAGGTTGCAGGTTTCTGAGAGAATAATCCAAAGAAGGCTTCCAAAGGATTGTTCGCACTGCCAAGCGTATGGTCGATGCTGGCCTGCTTTATAAGCTAAGGTTTTGCCTAAAGAATACTCAAGTAAGGCAAGTATAGTTCATTATTATAACCTCTTTTGTGTGAACCAAGGTTCGAACCACAAGATTTGGTTTGAAAAGTTGAGGCACCCTTGACTTTACGACCTAATCTAAGCAGAATTTTTGCGGATTACAGTCTTCAACAACACCAAATTGACTTGATTTAGATAACACTATCATAGGGCTATAGTCAAAAACTCTTTTCTGTTCTAGGAACACAATATATTCCTTCGAATCCCAACCCTGAGAGCTTGTGCTTAAAGATAACGTGCCGAATATTACTTGAATCAGCTTGGAAAGCTTTTTCGGGACTTTCGTAGGCCAGACATTTCTGTTTAAGAATCGTTCTGATTCGCTAGGCAACTTCCAGAAAAGGAATGTTAGCTGAGGACAGGCCTTTTAGCAGTTCGGTTAACAATATCAAGAGATTACATAAGACTGGCATCGATAACGACTTTTGTTAGATACATAACTAAAATTGGCAAAACTTTAAGGTCTTAGAACTACTCAGTAAACTGAACCGAGCCGAACCGCTTTGATTTGTGGTTTTCGTTTCGGGTTTGTAGCGTTTTCGAAGGCACTCTGACTCGGCTTTTTAACTGAAATATGCGGTTCGGTAACGCTTTGGTTAGGCTTAGAACAGGTTCTGCATCCCTGGTTCAGTACTTCTAAAAACCTCAACCTCTGAAGCCAGCATTTAATAGAATTTCTCAGTTTTGCGGCCTGTCTCTAAAGTTTACCGATAGGCACCTAGTCTTCCGAGACGAGGTTATCTAGGCACACTTATTTCCACTGAATAGTTCGCTCGGTCTATTACGCTTCGCCAAATGTAAATGGAAAGTGGAAAAAATGCTTATAGACCAAACCTGGCCAGATCTAGCACCCCGATGAGCTGAATTCACTCGTGCTTTTGGCAACAGAAGAGATATACAAAGAGAAGTAAAGCAATTAAAGCAGCGCTTTTCAAGAAGAGCGAATTTTAAAAGGTGAGTTTGAGAAAATAAAGCGACGTAAACTAGCTCTGAACTGCCCTCATCGACTGCTGGGACTGCGACTGAAAGCAAACAGCGCCCAGCCAACATTTGGAAGATACTTTTCATAAAAATACCCTTAATGAGTCTTTTTTGAGCAAAACAAAAGGTAAACTAGCTCTGAACTGCCCTCATCGACTGCTGGGACAGCGACTGAAAGCAAACAGCGCCCAGCCAACATTTGAAAGATAATTTTCATAAAAATAGTCTTTTTCGAGCAAAACTAAAGGTAAACTAGCTCTGAACTGCCCTCATCGACCACTGCGACTGAAAGCAAACAGCGCCCAACCAACATTTGGAAGATAATTTGCATAAAAATAGTCGTTTTAGAGCAAAACAAAAGTTAAACTAGCTCTGAACTGCCCTCATCGACCACTGCGACTGAAAGCAAACAGCGCCCAGCCAATATTTGGAAGATAATTTTCATAAAAATAGTCGTTTTCGAGCAAAACAAAAGGTAAACTGCCCTCATCGACCACTGCGACTGAAAGCAAACAGTGCCCAGCCAACATTCGAAAGATAATTTTCATAAAAATAGCCTTAATGAGACTTTTTCGAGCCCTAAAAAGAGATAACTAGGATGCGCTATTATAAATAGACTCGAAAATGACTCATGCATATGCTCAAATTGTGCTTTATTGAAATACGGCTGGAAAAATACTCGCAAATGACTAGAAAATGAGTCGAAATGCGTTCGGCTCATTAATTGCGACATGTGCTTGGCCCCTGCGGGCCAGGCATGACAATCGCTAAAGTAAATCGACTGCTGTCTTTAAGGCTCAGCAACTCAAGCACTTGAGCGGATCTATTATAGACTTTCTGTGCTCAGCGATTCAGATATAACGTTATGTAAAAGCACGAGTGATAACGAGAGGTAATTGTCTATCCCATAATCTCTCTTAAGGCTGAAATCGAAAAATCACCAAACTTAGTAAGAATGTTTACGATGAAACTTTATTAAAATGCTAAACAAAATTCCTCTCAAAACTTGTGAGTTTCGCCTTGCTTAAGCAAGTCTTTGATTGTGAAATGAAATGCCTTACTTTTGCAGTCTAGTGTAATTAACCACACGATGAGCTAGCTGAGCAAATATTTCAAATTAAAGAGGAAAACAAAAACGCCGACGGACTTCTGTTTTTAATGATTTATGTCTGGGCAAGGCTCATTCCAACAAATGCGACATGTGTAAGAAATATAAATGAAATAACAATAACAGTAAACAAAGCCAAAGCGCCGCTGGAAGGCTCTCAGAGAGGGAGAGCGAGCGCGAGAGAGCGCGAGAGTGCGAGCGAGCCAAGCTCATGACACAACAATAAATGTAGGTAGCCCGCAGTGTGCGCCCTCAGCAAAGTACTTAAAACGTTGGGTGTTTCGCGTGCTCTTGAAGCGTGAGGTTCGTTGCGTAAAAGCTCAGTGCTTAAAAAAAAACTAAGTGCCTCACCATCTTTGTTGTATCATGACCAAGCTTACAACTGTTCCATCACTGGAAAGCCAAACAAACACAAAAAAAGTTGCCGCAAAATTATACAAATCTATATGGAAAATGGTCTAAAAGAAAATCCCAGCAAAAGGTGAGCAAATGAAAATGACAACAACTAGAGGAGACCCCCCCCCCCGTCGAGTCGAGAGTGAGAGGTGAGAAAAAGAAGAAAAGCCCCAAACAAACAAAACAGAACTGGGGAAACTCGTTTTGGTGTGGGTTCTTAATTTTGACTTCATTCTCTCTTCCCTTTTTTTCACACGCAACACTGGGCACATACACACACACACACGCACACACGCGCACACACAAATTGTTTAATTTGTTGTCCGAGGGCAATTAAAGCAAATTGAAAGCAAAACAAAAGAAAAGCCGAAAGGGTTTTGTTTAGCACCTGTTGATTGTACAAGTTGTTGCCAATTTTCAAGCACTTTTCACATGTTTTCGTATGTTTGTCTGTATTGTCTGTATGTTTGTGTGTATCCGGCGACAACAAACGATCTGTTCGGTGGCGAGTTCAAAGCGTTACTAACAAACACACAACTTGGCTGGGCCAGTGTCTTTCGCGCTCTCTCTCTCGCGAGCTCTCTCTCTGACTGAATGGAAAGCCCACAAGAGAAACAGAGAGCCAAGCCAAGGCAGCAGCTCGTATTACACGCCAGCAACAACAACAGAGCTGGCCTCTTGCTTACCCTCCCCCTCCTGCTGTACGAAGGCAAAAAGCTTCTCAATGAATACAGCATGATCTTGGTTCAGCTTGAGCTTTTGTATTGTGGGTGGTGGCTTGGGTGCTGTTCTTTTAGGCGGCGGCATTGTGAAGGCATCAACTTTGAAACAGTGAGGGGATGGCATATGGGTAAAACGAAATCTCGCCAAAATTTAATTTAACATTTTGGTACATTAATTTTGAATTTATTTAAGAAAACTACATTTTTGTGCCATGTTACTGGGTTAAGATTATATAAAATCAAACACCAATTATGTGGCATACTTTTGGGGCTGACTTGGATAAAGCCCATAAGTAGACTATTTAAATTTGAAAAAAAAACGGCATTTAACACACACACAGGCAAGTGGTTAAGAGAGAGAGGGAGAGAGAGAGATCGAGAGTATGAAGTGAAATGCCGTTAGAAGTTTACAACTTTACATGCCATGTACAAGCAAAACTATTAAAACTAATTGCCATAAATATTAGCGGCCAGCCACGTGCCTCACAAAAACTTTTCCCTCACCGCACAGTGGCACAGAATTTTGTAAACATTTTTGCACTTTAAATTGGTTCTAAATTTTAAATTTGGCCTGGCTATACTATTTTTAAAAAAAATGAATAACAGATACCAAATTTATTTTAGTATTTTTCTAGTGAAAATTGGTTCCATTTGGTTGGAAAATTAAAAATGTTTAGCTCATTAATATATATATAATTTTCGATATTTTAATACTTCCGACAAAATTAAAAAAAAAATATTTTTTCATTTCAAATATGTCTCACATGTGCTTCGAAAATTTTAAATACAAGCCGTAAAGCTTAAATATAATTTTCTGATTTTCTCCATTTCAAATTTGCCGCTAATCTTCTGACGAAATTTGATATACGAGCCGAACAGTTTAAATATAATTCTCTGATTTTCAAAATGTTTTCTTACGGTGGAAGAATATTTTTAAAAATTGTCTTTATTTCAAATTTGTGGCAAATTTTCTAAGAAAATAAATAGCTCAAATTTAATTTTCTGATTTTCTAAATGTTTCTGGGACAACATTTTTTAAAAATTTTCACCGTATCAAATGTGTTGCAAGTCTTCTTTGAAAATTTTAAATACTCGCCCAATAGCTCTAATTTTATTTTCTGATTTTCTAAAACGTTTTTTTTTAACAAACTTTCTTCATTTCAATATTATTGCAAATCTTAGAAAATATTAAATACTATCCCAAAAGATCAAATATAATTTGGTTAATTTCCTAATATTCTTGTAAAGTGGGAAAAAAAATTTTTTTACTTTTATGTATATCAAATTTATTCCAAATCTTTTTAGAAAATTTTAAACACCAGCGCAAAAGCTTAGATATAATTTTCTAATTTTCTAAATGTTTCCTACAGTGGGAAATTTTTTTTTAATAATTTTCACCGTATCCAATGTGTTGCAAGTCTTCTTTGAAAATTTTAAATACAATAGGAAAAGTTCAAATATTATTTTCTGATTTTCTTACTGATTTTTTTACAGTGGGACAACATTATTTTAAAAATTTTCTCCATTTTAAATTTGTGGCAAGTCTTAGAAAATTGGAAATACTAGCCCAAATGCTCAAATATAATTTTCTGATTTTCCTAAAGCTATTTTACAGTGGGACAAAATTTTTTTTTTATTTTCTGTACTTCAAATTTGTTGCAAATTTTATTAGAAAATTTTAAATAACAAACAAATAGCTCAAATATAATTTTCAGATATTTTAAAATGTTTTCTGACAGTGGAACAAACACTTAAAGAAATTACTCTATTTCTAATTTGTCGCATATCGCCATAGAAAATCTTAAATATAAGCCCAGAAGCTCTTATAGAATTCTTCTAATTTTTTAAATGTTCCATTACAATAAACTTATTGGTAAATTAAGCTTTAAATGGTAAAAAGAGTCTATTTTGACTTATGTTTTTTTTTTTCAAAGATCTTAGCCTTGAGCAAATTCAGAAAATTATGTATTAAATTTCAAAAATTCTTCAAGAAATCTTTAAAACACACACTCTGCCCCACTGTTCACTAAGCGGGAGTGGGGCTGCACGTGTGCGTGAGTGGAAAGGGGCGCTTAATTGAGCACGTTGGCCAGGCTTTTGGCTGCACTTGCTTACAAACTACAACCAAAACAGCAACGACCCCCACCCCACCCTCGCCCCCTCAGGGGGCATGCCTTTTTGTAAGTATTTGCGTCTGTCGACTTGGCCCACATGAATTATGAATTTATGCATTGAAAAAGGCCCAAAAAAAAAAGCAGCAGAAACTTATGTGAATGAATTGGAGGGGAGCCGTGGGGCTGGCTTTTCGGTGTCGGGCGGTTTCTATCTCTCGCTGAAAGGGAATTTTTGATAGGAAGCTGCGCGCCTTGGCACGTTTAGGAGTTTTTCGTTGATTTGATTTTGGACTTTGCCCCGCTGCAATGCAATCGACGTGGCTGTTGGGGCAGAAGGGAGGGAGGGAGGGAGGGAGGTGTAGAGCTGAGCTGAGCTGCCGCCTGTGAATTGCTTTTTGATATGCCTCATCCTTGAACGCGCTTTGCGCGCATCTTTGAAAGCGGCAGGCAGTACATGAAAAAAAAAGAAACAACAAATATACAAAAAAAAAGTAAGCTCAAATTTCGCGTATATATGCTCTTTTCGGGAGAAAGATATGAGGGCTATGTGATTCAGAAAGGGTTTGCCGGCTCTTAAGGCAATGTTAAATTCAATTGGAAATACTAACAATAGGAAGGGAAAGTTTTTTCGAGCTCAAGAGATAAGGATTAAGGATATTTTACTGTGAAAACGAGGTTCTTGGCATAAGTAGTTCTTTTCGAGCTAAAAAGCCAAACCTTAAGGATACTTTACTGTAAATGACCAGGTTCTGGGCTTAAATAGTTTCCGAGTTATGGTTTATAAGCAGAGTTCCAATCTGTTTCGGATACGGTCTTCGCTTCTAAACCATTCTAAACCACTTCTAAACCGCTTCTAAATCGCATTTAAACTATTCTAAACCACTTCTAAATCGCTTCTAAACCAATACTAAATCGCTTCTAAACCATTCTAGCGAATTGGTTTCTGAAATTTGGTTCTCAACCGTTTTTGGATTGGCCGGATTAGGGTTCGGAATTAGTCTTAAACCAGTAATTTCATGTAAATTGCTGGCATACATTCAGAAACAAGGCTTAGAATCACGGTTCAAGCCTGGAAATAACTAGACTTGAGCAAGGAAACCTTAAATAAATTCTAAAATGTATGTCTAAACCACTTTTGTACTGGTTTAAACTAAACAAGAACTCCCTGCAGAAGCCATTGAGCTTAAGATTCACTAAGAAAGCTTAAGTGGTTGAATTGATCATCTGAAAGGAATATAAGATATGAATTCATAGCATTGATAACATCTTGAAAACAGCTAGACTCAGGAAACATAAGCAGTAACACCCAACAACGTATGCAGGAAGCTAGCTGATATCTTCTAACGCTTCAGGCACTACACTGATAAAAAAAGTCCGCTCACAATCTACAGAAATCAAGACCAAGTCAAAAGAAGTTCAATTATCAAAGCAGAAGCAGAGGATTACTCATGCCAGTATTGTTATAACTGCTTGGGAATTTCAAGCAGCATAGGTGCAAAAATCGACGCCAGAACACAAAATGTTCATGATTTCCGAACAACTGTTTGTTTTTTTTTAGCGCTTTTAGAAAGAAGCAACAGTTTTCAACTTTGTTCTCATGATTTAAGCGATCGAGTTTTATATACTGTTACTATTTATAATTTATTCATTCGAATATTTTATATAACAATCGATTTGTCAATGAAATCAAACGTTTAGGGCCGAAATAACACTTTAATACTTCCAAAAAATATCAACTTTATGCTTGGTTGCGATTTCTGATCTTCTAAATAGCTGCTATGTGTCCGATAGACTCTCAATTTACTTTGTTATATGTGATCGGCTCCGGTACAGCAGAAAGAGGTCATGGGTATGTAGTGGCGCTTGTTCCTAAAATTTCGTTGTTAGCCTAAAAGTAGGCAATAGATATCACACCATCAGGTCTAGCATTAGAGGTCGATAATCAGCTATTGAGAAATTGTTCAAATAAAAATGTTAAATTCCTTCGCATGCAACATGAGTTAAGATAAGTTAACATTTTCGGTTGGATGTGTGATTAATTTTTTTTATATTGGTATTACTATTCATTCTTCATATATTCGATCTATTCGATAAGGCCCGAATCGATTACCAATCGAACAATACATCCCAACTGCCACGTACTTCCGACCCAGCTGCACACGCCATTCCTAAGCCACGTTCTCTGTCGCAAAAAACTATTAAGTCAAGCAGACGTGTCAGCGGAAAAGTTTTGTGAATTTCGAGGTTGAACCTAACCTATTGGTTCTCAACAAAGCTGGCAACCATTTTCACCAATCGGCTAACTGAAAAGAAGCTGCAAAATAATAATTGTTGAAGCTGTCTTCAAGCGTTTTATTTTCGCCGGCTTTAATCCAACTTAAGCCGAAGAATATCAGCCCTCCATTGGTGAGTCACACGTGTGCCTTGGCGAATTGTCTGAACTAATTTGTATTTTTGCTGCAGTTGATCAAACCGATCTACGTCGGAAAGTTTCCGAATCCCTATCCGATTGGCTGAGCCTCTCGATTCCGCTGCCTCGAGCAGACAACCAAAATCTGAGTGCCAGTCCGCTTATGGTAATTATATGGTCATCTATCCAACAGCACTATACTAATTACCCCATTCGTGGTGACTTCCATACGCTCTTACTCTGTCAAAATAGTTAATTATACTCTGTACCGAAGGTACATAGAGTATTATAAGTTTGTGCAAAAGTATGTAACATCCAGAAGGAAGCATCTCCGACCCCATAAAGTATATATATTCTTGATCAGCATCAACAGCCGAGTCGATATAGCCATGTCCGTCTGTCCATCTGTCCGTCTGTCCGTCTGTCTGTCTGTCCGTATGAACGCACAGATCTCAGAGATGGTAAGAGATAGAGGTTTGACATGTATGGGACATATGCTTCTTATGTCTGCAGGCAGATCAAGTTTATTTTCAATTTTGGCCACGCCCCCTCCCGCCCCCGCAATTTAGAAAAAACGTCATATCTCCCACAGTTTTGAAGATAGATGGCTTGTTCCTTCTGGACATATTTAGTTATTAGGATAACTTATCGATCCGCCAAAGGAATGAAGAAGATCGGATGAACGGTTTTCGAGTTCTGATCAAAAGACAAAATTTCTTGGTACAGAGTATGTTATAGTCGGGCTTGACCGACTTTCTTTCTTGTTTTCTTTTAAAAATTTACACACCCGTTCACCTTTACTGGCTATTGGCGTTAGCTTTGAAGTAACTCGCTTCATAAACTTTGGGTTAAACTGTAGGTCCTTTTCTCTTGGGCTGCTATTTGGGTCCAAAATATGCCTTTTTGTATGTTTATATGACAGACGACTGTTTGTTAGTAGATGAGAAATTGAATTAAGCCCCAGCTTTATTTAACCCTAAACGGATTTGAAAAGTAAATATATGTCAAGAGCATTACAACGTCGCTTAAGTTTTGAGGTCCGCCTGTCTTGGGTTGGTATTTCAATTTTTGGTGGGTTTTGTGAATTTTGTTTTTGTTTTTGCCATCAGCCTGCAGCTTTTGAAGTCAATGCGCGCTTTTTCTTCGGCGTTTTTTTTTGGTATTTTTTTTTTGTTTTTTCAAATAGACAGTTGAGTTTTTGAAGTGGGTCGGTCGGGTTCTGGTGGCTGCTGTGCTGAGTTATGATGTTGAACGTGCTTGCTTTGACTGTGTTTTTTTTCCGCTTTTCTTTCTTTTTTTTCTTGTATATTTTTAAAGGCTGCCTTCTTAAAGATTTCACATGAATAACTAAAATCTATAAATTTTTGATTTCACTTTGGCAAAAAGCGAACGCAAGTAAAATTATTATTTTGCCCAGGCAAAATGCCAATAAGTTACGAGCAACAACAACAACAACAACAACAATGAGAGCCGAAAAGTAAACTAAAGCTGAGAAATTTCATAAAAAACTTCAATGAAAAGTTTTTTTTTAGTTTTGAAAAAAACTTGGCCCCAAAAATTCTTAGTTAAACTACGCTTAAATTGCCCTAAGGCTAAACATCGAAAAGGGAGAGGAGAGGGTTGCCAGAGAAGTGAAAAGTTTTGAAACAAAATGAGGAAAACAAAAGGAGTAACAATAGGGGGCGAAATAAAGAGAAACACTTAGAAAAAAGACACATGCCAAAAGTTTTAGTATTTAAATAAGAGAAGAATAGATTAACTTGAATCAAGAGGTTTCATTAAGGAAGTCCTTGAAAAAAGAAGAAATACAGAGAAAAGTAAACAAATTATACAGGGCAGACACCATTCTGTGGCAGTGTTTCGATTCTTAAAAGTTCTATTCTCAAATAATATTGGTTCTTGGAATAGAATTTCTTTTAATATCCACATGTATTAGTCTAAGAATATCGTTACTCGAAGTATGGCTCTTACAACTATGAGTTCGCCTATAGCAATGGCTTAAAAATGATCGATTCTTGTAATATCGAAACACATCGTCTCTAAAACATTGGAATTACATACATAATTCTTTAAGTTCCTACTCTAAAACAATTGATTATCAAAATTTCAGTTAAATCAAAACATTGCTTCCCACGAAAAACATCGTCTCTCAAAATAACGGCTTTAATTATATCAATTCTTAATGATGAGAACAACTGTTCTCAAAGAATTGGTTATCGATTCTCAATTCTTGAGGAAAACCTGTTCTAAAAGTATTGGTTATCGATTCTCAATATAAAGGTTCAATAGGTAACTGCTCTAAGAACATCGATACTAAAAATATCGGGTTTAAAACTATCGGTTCTCCGTAATCATTGGCGATTCTCGTAAAACCGGCTCAATCAACTATTCGCAATAACATCGACTAAGAAAATATAGGCATAACGTTTCGAAAAACATCGATTCTCACAAAACAACGGCACTAAAATATAGAAACTACAAATATGGCTGCTTAAAATAAGAATACTTTAAGTATCAGCAGCTCTAATCGATAGATTATCAAAATTTTAGTGAAAACAAAACATATTTTCCCAAAAGAACAACGGCTTGAAATATAACGGTTTAAAAAGTATTGATTGAAAAACATTTGAAGCTAATAAGCAAAGGTTCTAAAACTATCGATAGTCGATATCGCTTTTTGTTTTCAAATCATCTAAGCTCAAAAAATGCTTTGGTTTTTATATGGCTAAAAAAAGCATAAATTCTTTAGATATCTGCTCCGAAATGATCGATTCTTGAAATACCAGCTCTAAATTTATCGATTCTTTAAAAAATATCGGATCTATGAATATCGATTTTCAAATTTTGCTTCTCAAAAGATATCGGTTCAAAAAATTTGTGTTTTAAATAGAATAAGGACACTTTCAAATATCGATACTTAAAATATATAGTATTTTAAAGGTATCGATGCTTGAAACATCATCTTTCAAACACATCGATTCTTCAAAAACTTTGCCTTTCAATGCATTCGCTCTAAAAATATTGGTTCAAAATCGATCGTTTCTTAAAATATTCATACTTTAAGTATCAGCAGCTTTAATCGATAGATTATCACAATTTTAGTGAAAACAAAACATATTTTCAAATATAACGGCTTGAAAAGAATTGATTCAAAAACATTTGAAGCTAATAAGCAAAGGTTCTAAAACTATCGATAGTCGATATCGGTTTTAAGATATCGATTTTTGTTTTAAAATGATCTAAACTCAACAAATGTTGGCTTTCATTGTATCCGTTCCACAAATATGGCTTCAAAAAGCATAAATTCTCTAGATATCTGCTCTGAAATGATCGGTTCTTGTAATACCAGCTCTAAATACATCGATTCTCCAAAAACATGGGATCTATGAATATCGATTTTCAAAATATTGGTTCTCAAAAGATATCGGTTCAAAAAATATGTGTTTTAAATAGAATAAGGGCACTTCCAAGTATCGATACTTAAAATATATAGGATTTAAAAGGCATCGATACTCGAAACATCATCTTTCAAACACATCGATTCTTCAAAAACTTTGCCTTTCAATGCAACCGCTCTAAAAATATTGGTTCAAAATCTATCGTTTCTCAAAATATTCATACTGAAATACTTGATTCTCGAATTATCCGCTCTAAACATATGGATTCTCGAAAACATAGGTTCTAAAACTATCGATTCTCAAGATATCGGTTCAATACAAATGCTTCTCTCATACTGATTCCAAAAATACAGCTTCTCAGAATGTAAGCATCTTGGATTTAGAAATATCGCCTCAAATTGAGGGCACAAAAATATCGATTCTCAAAGAAGTTTTTAAAAACCATCAATTCTTTAAAAGCTTTGGCTTGAAAATATATCGAATATCGAATATCGGTTCTAAAAACATCAACTCTCAAATAACATTGACTTTAAATGTGTAACCGCTCTACAAATTGTGCTAAAAAGATCATCTCTACCTGATATATTGGTTCCGAAAATACTTATTCTGGAAATATGGTTTCTAAAGACATCGATACTAGCCGTTCTAAAAGCATATTTGCTAAGAAAATCAGTTCTTAATATAAACCAAATATTGCTTGCAGTTTCCGGTTCTAAGTTAACGGATATCGGTTTAATTAACCGATTTTATTAAGTTAAGTACTGTTTTTGAGTAGATATAGATATAGATATAGAATTTCGAGTTGGCAAAGCGCCGCTTTTTTGGTTTTCTTTTGTGTTTTCCCTAAGTGTAACCAGATTGGGAAATGTTAGGGAAAAACTGACAAAAACTAAATTCGTTGATGCACTACAACAAAAACAACAACAACAACAACCACAAATAACACAATTCAAAATTGACTTACGAAAATCTATTTGTTCTGTGCTGGCATCCAATTGTCCAGGCTCCACTTCCGCACCGACCGCCAGGCCACAGGTACTCAATGCCAGCATGGAGGCATGGGGTGAGGCTGGCGTTGGAGATGATGATGTCGCCGCCTGCAGGAATGCCTCCCGTATGCGTTTCTGACCCACCAGGCGGGTAAAAACGCGCACCCGACTATTCCGTCGCTCGGCCAGCCCTCCGCCTGACTTTTCATCGTTGTTGGTGGCCGTTGATAAGCCGCCCGCCGTTGCCGTTGCCGATGCCGCCGCCCGATTCTGTGAGTTGCCCATGTTCTGCTGCAAAAGAAGTTTACAAAAATCAATTAAAAAAGTTTTCAATCAGGCGCATTGTTTGGCTTGATTTTATTTTCTGGCTGCGAAAGTTTATGTGTTTTTTTTTCGCTTTTTTTTTTTGCGAAAATGTTGCAGAAATATGAAATGAATTAGTTGTCCAGGTAGCTGGCAGCAGCGGACCGGGTGAGGTGAGGTGGATGAGGTGCGGTTGGTTTGGTTGACAAAAAGTTGCTGCTGCTGCTGCTGCTGCTTTAGTAGTTTGATTTCAGAGGATGCTCGAGGCCACCGCAGTTGATATTTTTTTCAGCACTTTTTTTTCTATTTTTCTATTTCTCTAGCGCTGCAAATTGAACTTTTACTTTTCAAGTTTCGTTGAGAATTTTATGAAAATAGTCATTAAAGGGAGATTTGTAAAAGTCGGTCGGTCGGTCGGTCGGTTGGTTGGCTGGTTGGGCGGGTGGCTTAACATTGTTAGACATTTTTGAATGGTTTGTGAAAATTTGTGAAAAGTTAAATGGAATTTTCACAAATAATTCACATTTTTCGAAGGTATCAATTGAATGTTTGGAATTGCATTGCATTAATATGCTTCTTAGTTGTTGAGATTAATTATAAAGAAATTTGATTTCTTTGCAGTAGCCCCTTTTATATTTACTAAGCAGGGAATTGCCACTTGAGAATTACAAGCCTAATTGAAGATATATGCGTGAAATATATTGGTGCATACTTTTAGGCAGCTGAAATGTGTGAAAAGGGTGAAGGGTGTGAAGTGTGAAGGGTCCCGAGTTCAAATCCCAAAATGAGTATAGTTGTTAATATAAATGTTATCAAGTCATATAAGGAATAAATCTCCAGGAAGAAACGCCTTCTAGTCCCAGTATTCTGGTACAGAGACGCTTTATTATATCCTGAGAGAATCGTTTTTTTGACTCTTGAGAGAAAGCCTTTCCTAAAAGCCATTAAGTATGGCTTCATAATCGCCCAGAAGTGTCGCAGAGTTCGATATCGGTAGAGAAAAGGTATGGTTAAGGTTTGCCAGACTGCTCAGGTCTTCAAAGAATGGTTTGCCCAGATTCTGGGTGAATTTCCTAAGAAGTGCAGGGCAGTCGCATAGAAGGTGAGAAAAGGTATACCTAGCAAATGTATACATTTAAATGCTACGACATTTTGTGTAATTATAAAGTAGATTATGAAAAGATGCTGCCTTAACTGACTGTCAACTATCTTTTTCAAATGGATAGTTAAGTTTTCTAACTGAGGTTTTTATATTTGAAGGTTCAAACCAACTCAAACTTCGTATATATCATCAAAACATAGAGAAAAGCTAACTCAACGTCAGTCAAAGTTTCTAAACCACAAACGTTCGTATGAATTTTATGGCCGCTTTCATTGAAAAGTAATGCCGAATCATAAAACCGATTGTGTGATTCGGCTTTTATCTACCAATTTTCAACTTTCTTCATTTAATTGTTTTAATGGCAGAAAGTTTCTACCGAGCTCTCTAATTCCATCTTGGATATCAGATCTCTTAACGATTCCGATCAATTTAATTCAGAACTGAGAACAGGACAAACTATTATCTTATTATATAAGTCTTTCGATTTCAACCAAACTGTTTGAAATCAAGAAAATGCATACAAAACTTATAAATATAAAGACAAAGTCAGTTTTTTTCAATAAAACTAGTGTTACGAACGGTCGTTCCTATGACATCTATGTCCCTATAGTACGGAACTGACGAGTAGAACTGACGAGGGAATCGGGTGGGACGGGACTGAATAAATAAATTTAATAAATTTAAGGTCTGGACGGGATTAGTGCAAAATCCGAAATCAATGAAGACAATTTACCGAAAAGTTAAAACCGACCGACCGATCGTTTGTATGGGAGCTATATGTTATAGTCATCCGATTTGGACAAAAATTTGTGGAAACAAATTGTAAAACAAGCAATTACAAAATTGCACGATGCTACCATTCAAAACAAAAAAGTTTTTCTAACTAAGACCGTTTTTCAAACCTATCTTTTGTATGGCAGCCATACCATATAGTTGTCCGATTTTCATCAAACTTGGCAAAATTATAAAAAAGCATAGAAAACCCATAAATACAAAGTTTGAAGACGTTTCGATTGAAAAGAAAAAAGTTTTTCATACTAAAACTAGTTTTCCGACCGACTGTTCCTATGGCAGCTATAAGATATAGTCATTCCGTCCGGTCGGTGCCGACATATTAGTAGCCTGCAGCAAAAAGAAGACTCTGCTAAATTTCAACTCTATAGCTTTAAAACTGAGAGACTAGTTTGCGTAGAAACAGACAGACAGACGGACAGACGGACGGACAAAGCTCAATCGACTCAGCTCCTCACTCTGATCCAGAATATATAAATTTTATGGGGTCGGAAATGAATATTTCTATGCGTTGCAAACTTTTTTTGTACCGTAGGTACATAGAGTATTATATGTTTTTGCATAAGTATCAGGCAGAAGGAACTATCTCCGACCCCATAAAGTATATAAATATTCTTGATCAGCACCAACAGCCGAGTCGATATAGCCATGTCCGTCTGTCCGTCTGTCTGTCCGTATAAACGCACAGATCTTAGAGATGGTTAGAGTTAGAGGTTTGATGTGTATTGGACATATGCAGGCAGATCAAGTTTATTTTCAATTTTGGCCACGCCCCCTCCCTCCCCCGCAATTTAGAAAAAACGTCATATCTCCCACAGTTTTGAAGATAGATGGCTTGTTCCTTCTGGGCATATTTAGTTATTAGAATAACTTATCGATCCGCCAAAGGAATGAAGAAGATCGGATGAACGGTTTTCGAGTTATGATCAAAAGACAAATTTTCTTGGTACAGAGTATGTTATAGTCGGGCTTGACCGACTTTCTTTCTTGTTTTCACTACAAACTAGTTCTACGAACGCTCGTTCCTATAACAAGAATAGTTCGGAACTGACGAGTAGAGATGGGTGCGGGCCCCTGTTGGTAATGGGTGAACATCGCTGTTTTAATCATTTCGTTTCCTCATAATAAAACTAAAATAGTTTTCTGTAATTTTGTATACTTCTCTCTATTTCTTAATAAATATTAAGGTCGGGACGGGTCGGGATAGCTTGGGTCGGGATCGGGACGGGACGGTATCAAAATGTGTTTCCCGCGTCCATCTCTACTTACTAGAAGCCCGATGTTCTCGCACCCCCACAACTTCAGTAATGCATTTCAGTGCTTACTTGTTGCTGGTCATGTACCCGTTAGTACACGTAAGTAGCGGACTATGTTCCGAAAACTGCTTTATCAAAAGGGTATCATTTCGGTACCCATCCGTACCCTGCTGTGCTGCATTTTTCAGGGCTGATTCAGACCTGAGCTGTAGGAATAATTGAATTTCGTACAAGAATTCAGGCATGTTTCTGTACTTCCCATGAAACTCAGCCATGAGTTCAGCACTGAAATTATGCCTAACATCAAGTCAGTAAAGTCTGGCTGAAACTCATATTAAGGATGCCATGAACTCAGTACCAGCCCTTCCATTTTTAGCCATGATTCCCAACTGAAGAGATTTTACTCGAAGATTTCGTGCAAATTCATGACAATAGCTTTGAAACTGACGGATGAGAGAGCATAGAAACAAAAGGTCGGACGGACAGAAGAAACTGGCTATATCAACTCTGCTTGTCGTTCTGATCAACAATATATTATATATGTTTTAAGTATACAAATTTTGATTTCATATCGTCCTTTGGATTAAAATTTTATGAAATTTTACGAGTCGTACTAAATCGAGCTTGACAGAAGTACGAAAGGCTTGATTTATGATTACTGATTTCTGATTTGCAATTGCTGAAGATTCTCTGCTGAATGTCATTTTCTATTTTCTGGCTTTACTGCATTTCGTCAACTCGTTTAATGCACAATTTTTAAGGGCTTTTAACGCTGTCAGTTCGTCAGTTTATTTTCAGTTTTGGTGTAAACAGTTGGCCGCGCAATCAGTAAACGGTCTGATCAATCATAGATTTTGTATGATTCTATTTCAGCAAACATCATTGTCGACCTATAGCAAACGGCAATCACCGTATTCAGCAGTTAAAATCGGCAATCATAGGTCAGTAATCGTAAATCATATTGAAAATCAAATGATCCTGATTCAAGATTGAAGCCACCGAGAGAAAGAAATCGAAAGCGAGAAAGTCTCTCTCAACAATACAGTAAGGCTAAGTGCGTACCAGAGCTGCAAACCGGTTTGAGCCGAACCGGTTCGAACCCGGAGTTCCGACTTTCAGATTACTGTGAACCGAACCTCGAACCGAACCTCTTAAGCCACTAAAGTTGAACCTGAACCTGTTCCGAACCTATAATTTCGGTTCGGTTCAACAAAAATTAAAGACATGACAAAATTTGACCTATTTCCTAGCAACTTCTTCTCTTATCCTGATGGTTCTGAAAGACTGAGTCTTACAATCGGCAGGAAAGTTTAATGCAAGCCTCTATAACAATGTTCAGAATTACCATTAGAATCCCTACACAAATAAGCCTCTGTTTTTTAAGATACTTTTCACCAAAGTTTATTGAATTATTCACAAAATAAGAGCTTAACATTACTGTTTAAACACTTTTGGTATGTAAATCGATGCAATTTCCTTACAGTTTTTTTCGTTTTTAGGTTGATTTCTAGATAAACTTGTATAAAGCATGAGCTGAACCAAGGTTCGAACCAAAACCGTTGCCCAAAAACCTTGAACCTCAAAATTCTGAACCTGAACCATTTTCGAACCCGCGAGCCGGAGCTCCCAAAATATTTTTGGGTTTGCAGCCCTGGTGCGTACACGTACACACACATACGCACTTTTTGCACTTATGCTGCCTTGAAATTCCCAAACAGTCATAGCAATGCTGGTATAAGAAGAAAGTTGAAACATCTTCGATACTCTTCGACTCTCAATTCCAAGATGACTTAAATAATTATTTAATGAATTGGAAGGTCAGCCAAAGACAATATGATGTGAAAAAATTTGTTAAATACACATTTTTCCGAGTCAACTAGGATTAAAATTGGTTGAAAAATATGCAAAATCCGCTGTCTATTGATAAACATAGAATGGAAATATTCAAAGGAACGATATCATAAAATAGTAGGCTTATTGTCTTATTCTATATGCTTTTTCAAAGGCCATTTGCTGTTTATTGACCTGGCAATGAAAATACTCGTTAGCTTATCAAGAAATTACATGAAATAACATTTTGATCGTGCTTCCATTTAAACAATAAACACAACCCCTCTCGCTCTCGCTCTCTCTCTCCCTTGCTCTCTCTGCTTATCGCTGACAAAAACCAAATAGAAAACGAAACATTTAAATTGTTGTTTGTGCTTTAAGTGCTCTCTTTCTCTCTCTCGCTCTCTCGTTGGCTTAAAGTGTGAAGTGTCCATAAATCACAATAAAAACAAATTAGAACATTTTTTATCGAGCCACCTTGTTTTTATTATGCAAAAACGGGCGCCGGAGACGTCGAAGAATGGGCGACTAATTGAAATAATTTAAGTGAGGGAGAGGTGTTAAAATGTTGGACAAAATTAATTGTGGGCCATAAATTGTTGTTGTTGTTGTGTTTGGTTCAGGGGCTGTCCAAGTGACTCATGTTTTATAATGTCCTTAGCCGAAATCAGTTTTCAATTAAAAAAAAAACAAAAAACAAGAAAGAGAGAGCGAGTCACACAGGCAACGAGCAAGAGAGCGGCAGTGGAACGACACACATTTTCTTAATTGTGTCAAAAGCGCAATTTTGTGCAATTTGTGAAATGAAAGTGAAAGCTTACGCACTAACACACACACCCCCACCCCCACACACAACCTACCCACTTCCGGTGCAATTTGGTGGTATACAAATCTCTTTACGCGTTACGGGCGCGGTTTTCGGTTTCTTTTCAGTTTTTTTTTGTTTTTTTTGTTGTTTCTCGCTCTTCACACTAATGCGCCAAGTTCGTGACAGCCTCTATTTCCGCTGCTGCCCCTCCAGAAATCACTTTAATGCACTTCGCTAATGACCACCCCCAGATTTCGGCAATTTCCTTTGACCATTACGTGGCCTTTGGCGTTTTCTCATTATTTTATTATTGTTCTTTTAATTGCAACCTGCACCAGAAGCCACGGCAAAAACTGCAACTGTCAGAAAACTTCGGCCTCGGCACAAGTGTCAAATGCATTGGCATAAACAAAACGAACCACCAGCCGAACAACAGCCCGAACCGCCGTCAGCTGTTTTGGAGAAGCCTTCCTGCCTAGGACAACAAATGTTGGGCGAGCAAACAGCAGCGGGAAAAATCGATGGCATACTGAAACGCTGTGGGTGAGTGAGTGTGCGAGCGGCAGTGAATTTGTCGAGAGAGAGCGAGAGCGAGAGCTATGAATTCATATTTGGCGGAGAGAGCCAGTCAAATGGGCTGTCCGATAACAGCTGAGCGCACATTTGTTGTGGCTGCGTTTTTTTGGCAAGGGTTACGGTTTGTTCAGCTCTGCAGAATACCCTACAACATGAAATGCCACATTCTTACTCTTAGTAAGAAAAAAGGGTTTTGTACCAAGTCTCTGAACCGGTTCGCCAGTGGTTCAAATCTATCAAATTGACTTGTTAAGCTATTAACTGAAAATTTATTGTATGAGTTGATGCTACAACACTCAAAAATGAAAACAGAATCGCACTAGAATTTAGAAATTTGACTTAAACAAGAAAGAAAGTCGGTCAAGCCCGACTATAACATACTCTGTACCAAGAAAATTTGTCTTTTGAGCATAACTCGAAAACCGTTCATCCGATCTTCTTCATTTCTTTGGCGGATCGATAAGTTATCCTAATAACTAAATATGTCCAGAAGGAACAAGCCATCTATCTTCAAAACTGTGGGAGATATGACGTTTTTTCCATATTGCGGGGGCGGGAGGGGGCGTGGCCAAAATTTAAAATAAACTTGATCTGCCTGCAGACATAAGAAGCATATGCCCCATACATGTCAAACCTCTATCTCTTACCATCTCTGAGATCTGTGCGTTCATACGGACAGACAGACAGACGGACAGACGGACATGGCTATATCGACTCGGCTGATGATGCTGATCAAGAATATATATACTTTATGGGGTCGGAGATGCTTCCTTCTGGATGTTACATACTTTTGCACATACTTATAATACTCTATGTACCTACGGTACAGAGTATAAAAAGGGCTCAAAGGCGATTCAGCATATATTTTCTTATAATTTCTTATAATAAGACAAAGACTTGCTGAAATTAAGACGAGAAAGCTAAGCTAACTTCGTCTGTTTTTCAAATATTTTCAAAAATAATCTTTTCCCCTAGCGAACCATTTTCCGACCGATCGTTCCTATGGCAGCTATATGCTATAGTCAACCGATTTGCACAAAAATTTTGTAAAATTATGTGAAAGCATAAAAAACAAGCAAATACAAAACTGCAGCAAGCTACCATTAAAAACAAACAAGTTTTTCTAACTAAGACTGTTTTTCAGACCTATCTTTTGTATGGCAGCTATACCATATAGTTGTCCGATTTTGATAAAACTTGGTAGAATTATAAAAAGGCATAGAAAACCTAGGATTACAAAGTTTGGAGACGTTTCCATTGGTAAGAAAAAAGTTTTCTTCCCAAAACTAGTTTTCTGACCGACTGTTCCTATGGCAGCTATTAGATAAAGTCATGCGTTCCGGTCGGTTTTGACATATTAGTAGCGTGCAGCAAAAAGAAGACTCTGTGCAAAATTTCAGCTCGATAGCTTCAAAACTGAGGGACAAGTTTGCGTAGAAATAGACAGACAGACGGACAGACAAAGCTCAATCGACTCAGCTCCTCAGCCTTATCAAGAATATATATAGTTTATGGGCTCGGAAATGAATATTTCTATGCGTTGCAAACTTCTGGGCAAAATTATAATACCCTTTGCAATATATGTTAATTTTATATAATCTTAATGGGGCGTACAGGCTCTCAAAATGATAAACTAGTTGCTCATTTGTCAGCTGGATATTGACTCATAGTTGAGAGATCTCGCTCTATTTCCGCTGATCAAAAAGTTTATGCGGCTGATTTATGGCCTTAGCTTGATTTACACAAACAATGTCATTATTAATTTTATAATCTTGCAGAAGAGAATATATATTAACTTGTAACTGTAGGACGGCAAGAGCTAGAGGATGGATACTTCTTATACTTGCAGCAAGATCCAGTATATTTTACATATTTATTATATCATCTAGGCTTGGCAAATATCAGATGATCTCTACTTAAGTTATGAGCAAAAGAAAGTTTACAGTTTTTATTTATTTATTTCCCGTTGGATGACTAAAAATATATTATAGACATATCCAGTTCAAATGGATAAGGCAAATCATCCATGTGTGATCAAAAACACTTTCGGTCGGGCTTCATCAACAAGAATGCACCTTTACATCTTCACAACGAAATCTTATTTGAAAGTTGTCTGTGCCAAAGCAACAACGAAAACGATGCTTCGATAAGGCTGAGTTTAGCATGGTTGCAATTACTAGCAGTATAGCGATTTTCATGATGATAATAATAAAGCAAGAAAAACTTTAAGAAACACTTTGGAAGGCTTTGCTTTTTATGGACTCCAGACCGATACTTGAATAATCAATTTTGCAGTGTGACCAATCGATTTTCTTATATAATATAGGGAATTATTTGAGGCGTAATTAAACTGATCAATATTAATATTTACAAATAGGCAGATGAAAACAAGAAAGAAAGTCGGTCAAGCCCGACCATAACATACTCTGTACCACGAAAATTTGTCTTTTGATCATAACTCGAAAACCGTTCATCCGATCTTCTTCATTCCTTTGGCGGATCGATAAGTTATCCTAATTCCTAAATATGTCCAGAAGGAACAAGCCATCTATCTTCAAAACTGTGGGAGATATGACGTTTTTTCTAAATTGCGGGGGCGGGAGGGGGCGTGGCCAAAATTGAAAATAAACTTGATCTGCCTGCAGACATAAGAAGCATATGTCCCATACATGTCAAACCTCTACCTCTTACCATCTCTGGGATCTGTGCGTTCATACGGACAGACAGACGGACAGACGGACATGGCTATATCGACTCGGCCGTTGATGCTGATCAAGAATATATATACTTTATGGGGTCGGAGATGCTTCCTTCTGGATGTTACATACTTTTGCACAAACTTATAATACTCTATGTACCTACGGTACAGAGTATAACTAGTTTCAAGCTCAAAAAGAACTTGTAAAAGCATTGGAAGTGACTAAACAAGCTAAATCTGCTGGCTAAAAAGCCAGATGAGGTGTCAAATGAATTGAAGCCGAGAGACGTCGAACCTAAAAAACAAGTTTTTCTCACTAAGACCACTTTTAAGACTGTACTTTTCTATAATAGCCATACCATATAGATGTCCGATTTCGGCCAAACTTAGTGGAATCGTGGCAAAGCATAGCAAACTAAGAAATACAAAATTTGGAGGCGTTTCCATTGAAAATAAAAAAGTTTTTCCTATGACAGCCATATGCTATAGTCATTCGATCCTGCCGATTCCAACAAATGTGCAACGTATTTGTACTAAAAGACTTCGTGCAAAGTATGGTGAAGGTAGCTTTACAAATGACGGAGAAGAAGGCAGACGAACGGACAGAGGGGACATGGCTAAATCAACTTAGCTCGTCGTACTGATCAAGAATATATACAGTTTATGTTTTCAGAGAACTGGAAGACGACACTAACACGCGTCTAGCCCCTTATATATTATTTCTAGACGATATTTTCTATCAGTTGGTTGACTTAAGTCTTCTTTCTGAAAATCCCATAAAAACTAGTAGTTATTATAATATTTTCTAAGTTTACCCTGTCTGCGAGTTCAACTCAGAACCTCGGTAAAGCTTCCACACGAAGAGCATCTTATCGCTTTCCAGTCACAGTAGAGAACGCACTCAAATGCTAAGCCCTCAGCTGCCTCTTTTATATTCCGAAAGCAGGGAAGACGAGCTGGAGAATTACCTCAAAGCACTTTTCTAGAGAGTTCAAAATATATTATATAATATATAATACTTTAGCTTATCAATGCTATATGGAAAAAAAAACAAAGAAAAGCCGAAAAATTCTCAACAGGTGGCGCTGTAGGTGGACATTTCGAACTTTAAGTGCAATTCAAATACAGAAAAACATGTGGTGCAGTAGGCGGTCAATCCATTTGGCAACTCAGTATATCTATTTCTAATTCGTAATTTGCTAATTTTATAATAAAGATTTCATAGATGAGAAAAGCATAAGGAAAGCATATAAGGATAAATCCGGTAAGGATAACATAAAGTTGAAATATATGTTAATTTTATATAATCTTAATGGGGCGTACAGCCCCAGCTCAGGCTCTCAAAATGATAAGCTAATTGCTCATTTGTCAGCTGGATATTGACTCATAGTTGAGAGATCTCGCTCTATTTCCGCTGATCAAAAAGTTTATGCGGCTGATTTATGGCCTTAGCTTGATTTACACAAACAATGTCATTATTAATTTTATAATCCTGCAGAAGAGAATATATATTAACTTTTAACTGTAGGATGGCAAGAGCTAGAGGATGGATACTTCTCATACTTGCAGCAAACTCCAGTATATTTTACATATTTATTATATAATCTTGGCTTGGCAAATATCAGATGATCTCTACTTAAGTTATGAGCAAAAGAAAGTTTACAGTTTTCATTTATTTATTTCCCGTTGGATGATTAAAAATATATTGAAGACATATCCAGTCCAAATGGATAAGGCAAATCATCCAAGTGTGATCAAAAACACTTTCGGTCGGGCTTCATCAACAAGAACTCACCCTTACTTTATCTGAACAAGCATATCTTATTTGAAAGTTGTCTGTGCCAAAGCAACAACGAAAACGATGCTTCGATAAGGCTGGGTTTAGCATGGTTGCAATTACTAGCAGTATAGCGATTTTCATGATGATAATAATAAAGCAAGAACAACTTTATGAAATACTTTGGCAGGCTTTGCCTTTTATGGACTCTAGACCGATACTTGAATAATCAATTTTGCAGTGTGACCAATCCATTTTCTTATATAATATAGGGAATTATTTGAGGCGTAATTAAACTGATCAATATTAATATTTACAAATAGGCAGATGAAAACAAGAAAGAAAGTCGGTCAAGCCCGACTATAACATACTCTGTACCACGAAAATTTGTCTTTTGATCATAACTCGAAAACCGTTCATCCGATTTTCTTCATTCCTTTGGCAGATCGATAAGTTATTCTAATAACTAAATATGTCCAGAAGGAACAAGCCATCTATCTTCAAAACTGTGGGAGATATGACGTTTTTTCCATATTGCGGGGGCGGGAGGGGGCGTGGCCAAAATTTAAAATAAACTTGATCTGCCTGCAGACATAAGAAGCATATGTCCCATACATGTCAAACCTCTATCTCTTACCATCTCTGAGATCTGTGCGTTCATACGGACAGACAGACAGACGGACAGACGGACATGGCTATATCGACTCGGCTGTTGATGCTGATCAAGAATATATATACTTTATGGGGTCGGAGATGCTTCCTTCTGGATGTTACATACTTTTGCACAAACTTATAATACTCTGTGTACCTACGGTACAGAGTATAACAAACAACCGATTGCCATATGTTGATCTTGTTCCTTTTATTTGGTCCTGTACAATTTATTTAGACTACTTTTTGAACACAACATCAATCAAGTGGCCGCCTTTATTGGCCACAACAAAATGTGCCCTTTTTGCGTCATTTTCCATCACTTTTTCGAGCGTCTCAGTCGATAAAGTGGCGATTGCGGCACGAATGTTGGCCTTAAGCTCTTCAATGGTCTGTGGATCGCTGGCGTAAACCTTGCTTTTTAAATAGCCCCACAAAAAGAAGTCTGGGGCGGTCAAATCTGGCGTTCTGGGTGGCCAGTCAATATCGCCTCTTTTTGATACCAGGCGTCCAGGGACGTGTAAAGGTATTTCATGGATGCGGTGTGGATTTTCCGTGCCCCATATGCGACAATTTTGCTTATTAACACCACCAGAAAGCGTGAAATGGGCCTCATCGGTCATCAAAATTTGTTAGCACAATTGAACGATTATTTTCGATGAACAGCGTCACTATTTCGGCACGTTGTTTTGGTGTGAAGCGTTCCATGGTCAAAATTGTACTAGATTGATGTTTCCAAAACATGTCTAACAAAAGCAATCGGTTGGTAAATGTCAAAGTTATTCAGTGTTGCCATACCGACACTTTATATGGCGCACCCTGTATAAAAACTAGCAAAGGCACTTCAAGGTTATTTTGCAACATTTACATTGAATTACATTTGAAGAAAAAACCTCTTACAATATTTTTAGAAAATTTTACTTTTTTGATTCACAAGTAAAATAGCCGCAAAAGTGATCAGGGGGCATTGCCAAGGATAAGTATAGCATGGTTCCAATTACCAGCAGTAGAGCCATCTTCATGCTGATGAATATAGTCAAATACAATTGAAGAATTTCGTTTGGCAAGGCTTTACTAGTTCAATACTTCGTATTTTGCAGTGTGACCAATCGAATTTCTGTAATAATATTAAGCGTAACTAAATAAAAGCAATTAAGGTCTGGCAACTGTGTTAGTAAATGTATTCAATAACATCTTATAATTTATTGCATACAATTTGGATTCACCTCTCTCGTGTAGATCCACACAAAACTGACCCCTTCTCATTAGCATTATGAGCTTTGGGGACTTTATTTTGGGGGATGGGGGCCTAGACACTCCACTGTGCATTAGCAAATGGACAATCAACGTGTACAAATACGAAAACCACCAGGCAATTGCAATTGCAATTGTGATTTTATGTGCTTTTCCTGTTCTTAAATATTAATAGATCCATGGCCTAAAAATGTACGCCATCAGCTTTAGTTGATAAAGCATGCAAACCATCGACAGGCGTATAAAAATAAAAATGACACATTTACTCATTTAAAAGGCAGCGATAAAACTGAAAACGGCGCACGTTGGGGCGCCTAGAGCAAATTCCGCGACAAAATTGATTTTTTTAGATATTGAAGAAAGTTTAAATGCAACTTTAAAGATGATAAAATTTTGCATAATAATATGAAAAAGAAAATAGTCTAGGAAATTTGGTTTTCGCATAACACTTATTTAAAGTTAAACTTTCGAACTCGACTTTAAGCAATTCACAGAGTAGGTCATTTTAATGTCTGTTCGCAATCGTTTTTCATGAACATGAAACAATTATGGGGATATGTGGCAATTGAAAGTATAAGTTTTGACTTTTCTCAGTTCATTAGTACAAATCAAGTTTTCATAAAAACATTTTGTATATTTTTTTTTAACTTTTAAAAAAATGTCAAAAAAAAACAAATGTTTTTTGTTATTGATGGACATAAAGTAATTAATCCGTCTTTAAAATTTTTTTTAAAAACAAGATTTAATATTCAACTTTATGTCCTAAAAAAATTGGCGTGCCCTTTGTTGCCTTTTCTGAGAAATTTGAATTTTAGTAAGTGAAGTCATTTCCGAAATTCAAATGTCGCCAGCCCTGGAACCTTAGCGCGCATTTACAATACGAAGCCCTAATGAAAGGCATTAGTCAGCTGTTTTAAGCCCTGGTTTAAACATCTGTTTTGTTTGTTTACTTTCTTGATATTTGCGAGTGGATTAATCGAAAATTTGTACCCTTGGTATAATATGTCGCCAACTTTACATAAATTTTTTATTCATGGCCCGGAAATAATTAAGTATGCATTGCTCCCAATTGGCCAATTAACCGAGGAGGCCCAGGAAGCACGAAACAAAGATTTTAAGTTTTACCGAGAAAATTTTTCGAGAAAATGCAGTCGGGAAAAGTGCAACCTCGATGTTCTGAATAGAATGTTAATTACCTCGGATCCTTTAGTATCGAGGCATTACAAGAGTCAGGAAAAAACGAGAGCGTAAGTTAAAGTCGGCCCTGCCCGACTTCGAAATACCCGTTACTCAGCTCAGCTCGGATAAGTATGCAACATTTTTTTAACTCGGCCATTTATTACCCGATCCTTTTGAAACTGCAAAATCTGAGCTTGATATCTTAAAAATTGTGGGAGTTATTCAATATTTTTTATTGCGGAGGCGGGAGGGGGCGTGGCCAAAATTTGAAACAAACTTGATCTGCCTACAGACAATACTAGCTTACGTATAAAATTTGGTTCCTCTAGCTCTTCTAGTCTCTGAGATCTAGGTGTTCATACAGACGGACGGACGGACGGACGGACGGACGGACGGACGGACGGACGGACGGACGGACGGACGGACGGACGGACGGACGGACAGACGGACATGGCTATATCGACTCGGCTGTTGATGCTGATGAAGAATATATATACTTTATGATATCGGAGATGCTTCCTTCTGCCTGTAACATACATTTGCACGACTTTAGTATACCCTTTTTACTCTACGAGTAACGGGTATAAAAATAAATCAAATGCCAAAATCAGCTTTAGATTTATTACAAAATGTACCTGAGGTTAAAGAGGAATACTCTAATTTAAGCGATTTTTTGGAAAATAGCGATGAGGAATAACGAAAAAGAAGTCTAAAAAGTTTTGAAAACTTGACCAGATTATTCCTACGGAAACTATATACTCTTTCGATTGTAAAGAAAAAAATTGTTTAATTAAGAATTTTTACAAAATAAATGAACATTCTACTAAATATTTGGAACTTTTAAGTTTTTTTGTAATACTTTAATTCTCTTAAAAAGATGTCATCAAAATATTTTTCCTATAGGGCTCCGCTGAATTATGGCGCGATTTTGACTTTTTCGCCCCACTGTGCGGCGACGGGGAGGGGACACTTTCAATTGTTTCTGCTGTAATTTCCATAACAATGATGATGATGATGATGCGGGGGGGACTTTTTCTGTGATTTCATTACTCTGGCTGGCTGTTGGACAGCAGTTTTATGTTGATTTCTTTATGTTTGGGCAATTGATAAAAAACAATAAGTGCAACATAAAAAGTGCAATTTGCGTAAAGTGAATGTTGTATGCGCTAACTGAAAGCGAAAAACAAAAAATAAATATTAAAATAAGGCAGGCTAACTTGGGCGACGCCGACTATGGCATACACTTTTATGTTGCGAGATTCGTTTTGAAATAGTTAAATGGAAAACAAAAAGTTAGTTTTCAAAGAACTAAGCTTAAATGTGCTCGTTTGTTAACAAAGTTTGGTGTTTTAAGACTTTGCGGCAAAATAGCTGCCAGACTGAAAGCCTTGGTTTGGTGCCTTCCTCGCACATGTGCAAAGCTTTATATACCACGTTCATACACACCAAATATGTCATGATTACTGCCCTTTAAAGTATGCTACGCTTTATGAAAATAATTATTCGAATTAGGTATTTTTTTTATTATAGCATTTTCTTGTATATTCATAACTTATTCAACAATCTGGCTAAATATGCACAGTCGATGATCTGTAATGCGGCCATAACTGACCAGCAATGGCTTTGTTTTAATAGATAATTACTTAAGGCCCTATTCTCTGTCAGCAAAAATTTTTTTTCGACTTTTTTTTTTTGCATTTTTTTATAGCTTGGACATTTAAGAATATAACCCTAAAAGGGTTTTTTGAAATTCGAAATACTTTAGAAGATATGGCCATTTTTGTGGGGTCATGTCTTCGCTAAAATGAGTAGTTTTTATGTTGCTTAGTTTTTGAACGCAACGGCATCAATTAACCACCGAATTCCGTTGAATAGTTAATGGACAGGCAAAAACAGGTTTGAATACACATTTGCAGAAACATATGAATACTTATAAGTGAACTGACGACCTACTACGGTTTGGCGATTCGCCGTCATCCGAAATCCCTAGAAGAGATGAAGAAGGCGGTTTGGGCTACGACGAAAATCCCCAACACCAAAATTGCCCGACCGGTGAGTCAAGCTGGTGCACGTATCAAAAGGCCGTGGCGCAGGGTAACGTGGATGACTTTAAACATAATTACGATCCGCTCAACCCAAAGGTCGCCGAAGCGATAAAACCCGTCTACGAAGCGCTGTCATCGGACGAGTTGTTGAGTAGATGCCTCGGGTCTGAGACTCAAAACAGCAATGAAGGTTTCAACAGTATCGCCTGGACCTTTGCACCAAAACATATGCACGCTGGAGCGCGGACAGTGCAGATCGCAAATTACATGGCAACCGCCATTTTCAACGATGGTTTTCAGCCAATACTTAAAATTATGAGGTTGATGGGAATCGCCATTGGAAACCAAGCCTACAATTTTGCGTTATCACGTGATGAACTTCGCCTCAACCGCTCGAAAGCTTACGCTGTGGATGCATCAAAGGAGAGCAGAATTGCTCGCAGAGCTCAAAAGAGCCAAAGATCAAAGCTTTTTTGAAGAAGAAGAATGTGGTTTATATGGACCTGCCATCGCTGAATAATTTGGGTAAGTATTCCAAAAACAGTTTTTTTCTTTCATAAAAGAGTGAGTTTTGTTTTGTCCAAATCGCACAATTGATGCCTCTTTAAAACTGCATTCCAACATTTTTGCTTTTTTTTTTTTCGAAAAATAAACTTCAAACTTTGAACGCGTTTATCTCGAAACCACGTTTTTCGAGCTGGCGGCCACGATTCCGCCAGTTCTACTGAACCGATTTGGATGAAACAAAGTTTAATCGACGTAGAATTGTCACCATTCTGGCCCGTAGTAAAATAAAAATTTTGCGATTTTTTTTACTATTTTTTTTTACACTAAACTACAAAAAAATGGGTCCAAATTCGATTTGTCAATTTCAAGTGGCCGCCATTTTGTCAAAAAAAATCGCAAAATTTTTATTTTACTACGGGCCAGAATTACATCTATGCTGATCATAACCCTATATTTTTTTTTCAGACGCTCCTGAGGGCCGGAATCGTGGCCGCCAGCACCATGCCTTTTTTTTTGAGGGCCAACTTTGACGGTGCCATCATCTATGGACAGCCTCTATATCGCGGCGAAAAACTTTTTTTTATTTTCTTTCATTCATTACTAATTCAATAAAAAAAACAAAATTCAAATATCTTTTTGCGTTTTCAAATGAGAATTTTTTCAAAAAAGGTCCAAAAACAGCAAGCTGAAGGAGAATA
>JAWNNO010000029.1:0-10639 GCA_035044985.1 Lordiphosa fenestrarum | reverse complement strand
CTTCGTCATGGTTAAGTCGGTACTCTGCAGTCGACCAGGTCAGTTGACCAAATATGGTCAATATTATTTGAAGGTAAGTAGCCCCCGAAGCAGCTCCATGTGTGGACCATGTGCTAATTACACTTTCTTTACAGTTGAGCCAACTGGCGCCCCAGGTGCTCTCCCGACGTACGTATGCCGAAGCAGCTAGCCTCAAGGAGGTGCTGGCTAAGAAGATCCCTCAGGAGAGGGAGAAGATGATGGGCCTCAAGTGTCTGCATGGCAATAAGAAACTGGGCGAGATTAAGTTGTCCAATGTGATGGGAGGCATGCGTGGCCTGCTGCTGCTCATGTGTGACACGTCCTATGTGGATCCCAACAAGGGTATTTTCTATCGCGGCATCATGTTGAAGGATGTGGTAAAAAAGCTGCCACGTGTGCAGAAGGGCAGTAAGGAGGGCACCCCTGAGGTGCCTTGTGTCGCTGACCGCCGGTGAAATGCCCACCAAGAAACAGTCGGCGAATATAACCTTGGAATGGGGCTGCCGTGGCACTGTGCCGCGCTACTGTCAACGCCTCCTGGACAGCATGGATAAGCGAATCCATCCCATGGCACAGTTCTGTGCGGCCAGCGCCTGTCTTAATCCGGAGAGCAAGTTCGTCAAGGCCTACAACAAGGGCGTGAAGAAACCCAAATACTGGGAATACATCTACGAGGACTCGATGGATCTGTGTGCCTTTTCTGCCCACGGTGGCAGCCATCATTTACTGCAATGTCTATAAGGATGGCGCTGGCACCCGCGAATTGAAGCCCAAAAATGATTGGTCTGCCAACTTCTGTAACATGTTAGGATTCAAGGATAAGAACTTTGTGGATCTGATGCGTCTGTATCTAATCTTGCATGCTGATCACGAGGCCGGCAATGTGTCGGCCCATACAACATATCTGGTGGGCTCAGCTCTGAGCGATCCCTACCTCTCATTCTCGGCGGGCATGTGCGGCTTGGCAGGACCCTTGCATGGACTGGCCAATCAGGAGGTACTGGTCTGGTTAAACAGTATGGTGAAGGCTATAGGTGATGATCCCAAAGATGATGCCATATTGAAGTTTATCAATGATACGCTCAGTAGCGGCAAGGTAAGTACATCCATGTGGGGAACCAAACACACTTTCTAATTCATAATTCCTCAGGTGGTGCCCGGCTATGGACATGCCGTCCTGCGTGAGACTGATCCTCGCTTCGCTTTGCAAAACGAATTTGCCATGAAGAATTGCAAAGATGATAAGAACGTCAAGCTAGTGACGCGTCTATGGAAACTCATTCCCAAGGTTCTGAAGGAACTGGGCAAGGTGGCCAATCCCTATCCCAATGTGGATGCCCATTCTGGTGTTCTGCTGCAGCATTATGGCATGAAGGAGATGCAATATTATACCGTGCTCTTTGGTGTGTCTCGCGCTTTGGGTGTACTGCCACAGCTTCTATGGGCTCGTGCCTTGGGTGCTCCAATTGAGCGTCCCAAATCGTTTACCACCGACTTTTTGTGCAAGTTCCTGTCAAAGGGCAAGGGCAAGGGCAAGGATGGCGACAAGAAAGAGGGAGGCGATAAGAAAGGAGGTGACAAGAAAAAGGATGCCGGTAAAAAGTGAATGTTGAGTTCGACTGCCAAACCAAAATAAAATAAATTACAGTATTCCCCAACATATTCGAGTTTCACTCATCTATCCATATCTCTGGTCTGCATAAATATGCATTTGACAAGTTGTAATTAGATTGCTGTCATTACATCATGTTGTTGATGCTTTGATATGAAAATGAGAGCACAGGATATTTGTTTGTCCTTGCTGCGCAGCGAGTGCCCTAATTATGAGTAGATAAATATACATTTTTATTCTTTGATGTGTTGTTTGACTGAACTGTCTGTATTGAGGTGTGAGCTTAACTTTTTCGGGTGGAATGCAAATTGTTTTTGATCTCATTGCCAAGCAATTTAGCCATGCATTATTCACTATTGACACATCAGATGAGCCCCAATTGCATTCTGCGCTGACATTCTCAGTGGACTTGGGCGAGCACCGAGCACTGGTTTTGCCCCCCAACTCGCCTCATTTAGGGCTTGGCAACGGAAGTATTATTGTAATATTTATAAAAGCATTCCATCAACTGATTGATTTTTGTTCAAGTCCCTTTTGTGTGGTGGATTCATTTGGTTTCAATTCATTTTTGATTTTTTTTTAGAAGGGCTTAAATGTAACTGAGCACATTATATTTACATCATTGCACAAATCTTTTTCAATAAATTAATTTTTTTTATTGTTCTCTCAGCAAACAAATGGGCCAAGGCCCAAGAGACGCCGACAGCTTGCCATTTTATTATTATGCATTTTTATTAGTGTAAAATACATCAGTTGAAGTCCCAAAGAACAGCGAATTGATCATAAATAAATACTTCATAATTTATGCATACCTTTCTTTGATTCCACTTAAAACGTATTGAAACTACCAATACGCGAAACTCGAACTTGAGAATTACAAGCAGTCTTAGTAATAGCAGCTTGTAGAGTTAACATATTATTTTTCTTATTTTGAGCATTGAAAATTTCTTAATAATGGAATCAATCTAAGAATTCATTATTTTTTGCTCAATACTTATACGCTATTATCACTAGGAGTGCGTTAATAGCTAACAATTGGCTTTTTTCCCATACAAAAAAAGCTAAGTGTTGGCTATTAACGCATAATAGCCTATTCCCACTACTGTCCATCTCAGCGGAACGATGGGAAGATGGTGAAAAAAACAGGGATGCAAACCACTCGAAAATAAGTACTGGTTCGGTTCAGTGGTTCGCAGAATTTCTGAACCGCCGGTTCGGTTCAGTACATGGTTTTTGGAGCTAACTGAACCGCGGTTTCGGTTCGGTTCAGTGGTTCACAAAGGCAAATAAGAGACATTATAATTTCTGTAAAAATGTGACTATTCGAACACTTTTGTAATTTAATTCTTTTAGTCCATTTGAATATCTTTAAAATCTTTAGAAGAATGTGCATATTATTATGTCGGACTTTCAGAATTCGTCTATAAATTCCTAGAGGAATGCCCTTCGAAAAGAGAGAATGTCAGCTAGAAAAGAATAAGTTCCATGCATCTTACATACCCTATTAATCATATCATAGGAAAAAAATTCTGCTGTCTAAGATTGAATTAAGGTAAAGAAGATTGAATTGAAAACATTGTCTACTAGAGGAAAAAGACATATTGATGACAGGAATATTAAGCGATAGGCGGGCCATTGCAGAAGACTTACAGTATTACAAGTTGTAAAATTAGTGTCAAGTCATCCTATGTATTAAAAATTATCTTCGATTTAAATTCCCAAATTAATCAAAAACATTGGGGAAAGCGATTCCAGTTAAAACTCGTGGGAAAGCTGAACCGAACCGAACCGTTTTCTTTTGTGGTTTTCGGTTCGGTTCAGCAATTCTGATAGGAAGCCGGTTCGGCTTGCGGTTCGGTTCACCAGCTGGAATATGCGGTTCGGTTCGGTTCAAAACCGGTTCGGTTCAGAACCGGTTTGCATCCCTGGAAAAAAATGAAACTCGTGTTCATACTGTCACCGTCCACCGTCAGTGCCTTCTTCTACAAACGTGTCAATCAAAATAAAAAAAATTATGGAAAATAATTCGTCTAGTTTGGTGGTTTTGTTAGCCGCTCAACAGCAGCAGTAAATGTTAATTCAACTAATTGCTGAGCTGGAAAATGGCGGATACGTGGTTGATATGGACATCGAAAACATGGTTTTGATGGTCCTGCTGAAGCTATAAGAACTGCCATTGCGCAGCCATTCCATTAATTATTGAATCTATAAATTTATTTATTATCTAATAAATATAAATACAAAGTCGAATCAGTCTTTTTTTGCTTAAGCAAATGACAGTTTTGACAAGAGGAGTCTTGGGCACTCATTTCCCGCGAATTGTTTCGAGTCTGCCCGTGCATTTCAGTTCCTGGTGGGTGCCAGTTTTCGTTCTTACCTTAGACCAGTGGATTATAATCCCTCTTTCTTCCATCAGCATGGCCATCTCCTGGTAGACTTTCTTCAACAGTCGACATTTGAAGTTTGACAATCACTTGAAGTGCTCACATTGTTTACGTTTTCGTTGCAAATGTAAATTTTGTTTAGTGGTGGTACACTTTAAGCTTTAAGGTTTAGAAGATAATCTTGACACCATGAGTGAAATGCATCTGAGTCTGCTTGCAAATTATAGCGGGAAACCAGATTATTATCTGTTAAACATATTTTCACATCATCAGCATACATAAGCATCCGAGAATTAGGCTAAATGAGCTCATGGTTGATCTTAGGTAGTTATACCCTTGCAGAGGGTATAATAAAATTGTCCAGATGTTTGTTACGCATAGAAGAACGCATTGCCGACCACATAAGGTATATATATTCTTGATCAGCATGACGAGCTGAGTCGATATAGCTTTGTCCATCTGTCCGTCTGTGCGTCGGTCCGTACGTCGGTTTCTATGCTATCTCCTCCATCAGTTTTAAAGCTATCGAGACCGAACTTTGCACGAAGACTTCTGGTACAAATACGCTGCACATTTGTCGGAACCGGCCAGATCGGATGACTATAACACATAGCTGCCATAGGAACGATCGGTCGAAAAACTAGTTCTGGTGAGACGAACTTTTTTGTTTTTCATGCAAACGTCTCCAAACTCCATATTTACTAGTTTTCTATGCTTCTCAACGATTCTGCCAAGTTTGGTCTAAATCGTACATCTATATAGTATAGCTGTCATAGAAAAGTAAGGTTAGAAAAATAGTCTTAGTAAGAAACCCTTTTTTGTTTTCAATGTAAACCTCTTTAAAATTGGAAATGTCCTTCAAATTAGTTTGATAAACGTGCTGCAAGGGTATTCCTCTATTTTTGTAAAGTTTACCAATTTTTTTGTTGCCTAAAATGGAATAGCTTGTCTAGGCTGACAATTGGTTGCATCAAGACGGTGCCACATGCTACACAGTGCGCGAATTAATGGCTCTATTGAGAGGCGAGTTTGGTGAACAGCCTCTAGACTTTCCATTGTGTTGCCATATTAAGGCAGAACAGTTGACGCACTGGAATATTGAAGTATTTATTCAAAATCAAATCGGAAAGCTGCTAAAAAATCCCCCCTTTACTTAGAATGAAAATGTACCTAAGACGGTTCGATTCATCTTACACATGATTCTTCGACCCTAAAGCTCTTTATCAATTGTTATAAACTCCTAAACTGAATGCAACTTATTCTTAGAAATGGCATTACTCATGTTTTATTGATTGCAAAGTTGGTGACTGACTCCAACGCCTCGATTGTGCCTGTACAAACAGCACGTCGTTTTTATGGACATTTCATCATGTTCAATGGAGCTGTCACGGCGCTCACCACTTGCCATCATCTGGATTAAAGTATTGGCCAGGCGATTGTACTAAACTCTCGCACATGAATAATTTATGCATTGTGCCCGACCCCAGGACATCGTTCATACGCACAATAGGCGGCAATTGTGTGCTCAATATGGCTCGGCAGCATGCTGTTCGAAAGCCAGGAAATTCTCAATTTTCCTTTTGACCATATCAAATAAGCTATTGTTGTGTTGTGTGTGTGTTCGTAGATATTTTCTAAATTATTTTGTGTATACAATTTTTAGCCTTTTTAGTTGGTTTTCAGTCCAGTATTCAACCCCATTTAGGGCATTTTCTTGCTACCCCAGTTCGTTTTGTTATGGCAGAAATATTTGCACACAGTTTTCACTGAGTGGAATGTGTTAAAAGCGCCCGCAGGTAAAAATAATTGCGATTATACTCGCAATACTTTTCCTTGACAGGGGGGGGGCGCCGCCCGTCTCTCGCAGACATCAGATGGAGTTGCTTTGTGATGCCATTCATGGGTTTTAGGTTCCCCAGGGCTTTGGAGTACATAAAGAGTTTTGTTTTGTTTTTTTTTGTTTGCTTGGCTGAAATGTGAAATGGGAAACCGCGCAGTTTAGCAACCCCAGCCGCCCGTGGAGTTTTAATGTGCAGAGAAGAAAAATAGAGAATATTAAATGACAAATTAAGTGCATTAATTAAACACATGCTCCGTGCAAGGTGAGTATTTAATTAATGGTTAATAAGCCATTAAAATTTAAGCGTCATTAACAATTAAAAACAAAGTCAAAAACATAAAACCTGCCCGAATTGTCAACAATCAAATGGGAAATTGATTACGGAGTCAACTAATTAGGCCTTACAGCTGTGCAAATGCAAATAATTGAATTTGATTGCCATGCAACCAACACAAAACCCAACTGAAAAAGAGCAATTTACTTTATATGGTTGGCGTATATTGAGCCCGGACGGACACACAAACTTCCGGCAAACGCAAACTGTCACAACATTCAGCAGAGCTCTGGCTGCTGCTTGAGCTCTTTCTTTGTCTGGTTGGAGGAAGAATTATAATTTTCCTGGGTAGCAAGAAAGGAATGGGAAATAAAGTGCAACTTTATATTTAGCATATCTTAAAAATACAACATGCATTTCTTTCTCTCACTCAGTGAGAGACTTAAGCCGCTGCTGGGACTATTTATATACAATAACAATAACGAGTGACTGCGGGCGGCATGGGTAAACCGAAAACACAAAAAAGGAGAAGATGATAACAAGAAAACAGTTGTGAATTGTGCTGGCTGTCCATGGGAACGTTATGGCAACTGCTTGGCACAGGAAAAAATATTCAAATTTAAGTATGTTCCATTGGGTTTTGCTTCAAAATTGCATAAAGTTAAGCTATTTAATTTTATTACAAAGCAACTGAAAGCGACAACGATTCTGAACTCTTTAGCAACGAAAGTGTTATGCTAAGTATGAACTTTAATGCTGCAGTAGCAGCTACAACAGCGAACATTCTGTTGCTCATAGCTCGACTCCCGTTCATTCGAACTTTGGCATATACAGGGTTGCCCATATTCGACGGACCCATGTTTTTTTTTTTAAAATCAAAGAAAAAAAGAAAAATTTGGCGGTTGGCAATCTTAATCATTTAATTTGTTCCAAGTAGATTTGTTTACATCAATTTTTGAATATGATATCTCTCAAATGGCCGCCTCTGGCGTTGATGGCGTATTGTGCCCTTTTTGCAGCATTTTCCATCGTTTTCGCCAACATTTCGGCCGGAATAGCGGCTATTTCTTCACGAATGTTGTCCTTGAGCTCTTCTACGGTCCTTGGCTTGTTAAGGTAATCCTTTGACTTCAAATATCCCCACAAGAAGAAGTCAGGCGGCGTCAAATCGGGCGAACGCGGTGGCCAGTCCAAATCACCACTTTTCGACATCAAACGGCCCAGAAACAATTTCTTCAGAAAATCGATTGTTATGCGACTTGTGTGCGGTGGAGCGGCGTCTTGTTGAAACCAGAACTGCCTCGTACGCTTTCGACGAATAATTGGCATCACAAAATTGGGCACCAAACTGTTACTTTTTCGTCATGAAGAGGCACTTCTTGAATCTCCTGAGGATTTTCAGTGGCGTAAATACGGCAATTTTGCTTATTTACGGTTCCCATTCAATGTAAAATGTGAAATTTTTAAAAGCACGTTGAGTTTTCACAATTGACTTGTTCTGTTGAATGTAAATTTCAACTATTTCAGAGCGCTCGCGTGGCGTGTATTGTTCCATGGTAAAAATCTGCTTGGACTGACGCTTCAAACGCGGTATGTCATTAAGCGATCTGATATCTCTGTCAAAAGTTATGGCGTTGCCAGATGGGTCCGTCGAATATGGACAACCCTGTATGTCCAAAAGGTAAAAAACTTTCTTTGCATCCATATGTACCCATTTATTTCTGCAGCTTAATTCATCCTAATTCGCTGTCCATCGGGGACATTTTTATACCCTTACAAAGGGTATTGAAATTTTGCACAGAAGTTTGCAACGCATAGAAATATTCATGAACTATATATGTTGTTGATCAGGGTGACGAACTGAGTCGATTATGCTTTGTCCGTCCGTCCGTCTGTCTGTTTCTACGCGAATTAGTCTCTCAGTTTTAAAGCTATCGAGCTGAAAATTTGCAGCACAATACTAATATATCTCTTAGCTCCCATAGGAACAATCCATGATACAATTATTTACAAGGTAGCGCACTGCGCAACTTCGATATTTTCAGTCGGCCTTGGTTCGATGACTCAGGGTTGCTATTAATATATCGAAACTACAGGGTTGCTTATGGATTTCCTTTACAATTTGGGTTTTATCGAGTTTGAAGACATATAAATCAAAAACAAATTGGTTGCAAAAATATATTGAGTCATAGAAAGGACCGATGATGAGATCAGCGCGTGTATATATTAAAACTAATTTTGATTATAAGAGACAAAGCCAAAATATATTACTTTCTTGGCTTTGGTTGTATTTTATTTTGGCACAGGAGAATGGGGCCAACAGTTCAAAGCAGGTTTCCACACGAAGAGAGGACAAAAATGTGATGATGTTTTTATACCCGTTACTCGTAGAGTAAAAAGGGTATACTAAAGTCGTGCAAATGTATGTAACAGGCAGAAGGAAGCATCTCCGATATCATAAAGTATATATATTCTTCATCAGCATCAACAGCCGAGTCGATATAGCCATGTCCGTCTGTCCGTCCGTCCGTCCGTCCGTCCGTCCGTCCGTCTGTATGAACACCTAGATCTCAGAGACTAGAAGAGCTAGAGCAACCAAATTTTATACGTAAGCTAGTATTGTCTGTAGGCAGATCAAGTTTGTTTCAAATTTCGGCCACGCCCCGTCCCGCCCCCGCAATAAAAAATATTGAATAACTCCAACAATTTTTAAGATATCGAGCTCAGATTTTGCAGTGTAGTCTATGTGGCCAATATCTACAATCTCACAAATTTTCAAAAGGATCGGATAAATGACCGAGTTAAAAAAATGTTGCATACTTATCCGAGCTAAGCTGAGTAACGGGTATTTCGAAGTCGGGCAGGGCCGACTTTAACTTACGCTCTCGTTTATCAATGCTGCTCGGCAATACACTGCCACGAAAGGGACTCTCTTGTAACGCTGACAGCGACTGACTTTCAGACATTCAGTAGCAAAACAATGTTTTGGTCCTTTTCTATCGATAACAATCAAAACAATAAATATTGAATGTAAGGCCCTGGTTTTTGTGTGTGTCGTAGCCCTCAGGTTCGATGAATTCTCGCGCATGCGATAAGGCATGGGATATCATGGGAACAATCGGTCGGAAAACTAGTTTTAGTATGAACAAGAAAGAAAGTCGGTCAAGCCCGACTATAACATACTCTGTACCAAGAAATTTTGTCTTTTGATCATAGCTCGAAAACCGTTCATCCGATCTTCTTCATTCCTTTGGCGGATCGATAAGTTATTCTAATAACTAAATATGTCCAGAAGGAACAAGCCATCTATCTTCAAAACTGTGGGAGATATGACGTTTTTTCTAAATTGCGGGGGCGGGAGGGGGCGTGGTCAAAATTTAAAATAAACTTGATCTGCCTGCAGACATAAGAAGCATATGTCCCATACATGTCAAACCTCTATCTCTTACCATCTCTGAGATCTGTGCGTTCATACGGACAGACGGACATGGCTATATCGACTCGGCTGTTGATGCTGATCAAGAATATATATACTTTATGGGGTCGGAGATGCTTCCTTCTGGATGTTACATACTTTTGCACAAACTTATAATACTCTATGTACCTACGGTACAGAGTATAAAAAGGCAAAATGTTAATACTGCAGCGTTACTTTAAGTTGTAACTCACAAAGCAATCTAAGCCGCCACCTTAAAAGTAAACACCCGACTGCAGTGGAGCCCACTCCCAGTGAACGGAGATACTGACTTAGATCCTGTTTTGTTGTAAACTTTATTAAAGACTAAATTCAGTAGTTAAGTATGTCTTTCAGTTCAATACACATTGGCTCGTGAGCTACTCAACAATTAAGCAACTCAACTGCGCAACTGAACAACTAAGCAACTGAGCAATTTGACTGAGTTGACTCATATTGAAAAAAAGAATAAGTGAACATGTTCACTGAAATGAACAACCTTTACCCAACAATAGTATTTAAGCGCTCTGGTCACACTTCGTAAGGACAAAAGAAAGCGTCGGTTCTAAAAGCGCCATCAATTTGTGTTCTGGTGTCGCACTTTTTGCAATTACCTGGTAGAGGAAACCTCTGCTTCTGCTCTGATGATAGAACCGGGAGGTTCTTAAAACATCTGTACAGCCTGGCCAGCCTCCTTTGTGGTGTTGTGTTGTTGGGCTTAAAATCAGTCACAAAGTACTAAAGAATTTTTAATATAGAAGCACTCCAGCTGGGCGGAGCGAAATAAGATTGGTCCCACAATATGCATTACAGTAGGCGCTTACGTAATGTGATATTCCGAGGTGTTTTCTGTTAAACGCCCACTTTTACGATTACATAATGAGAGAGAGAGAGTCTTGTTGAGTGATTGACGTGCTTTTTTTGTGCTCCGCAATTAAATATTATTTGTGTCATTAAACGTGCCTATTATTTCCAAATTTCAACTTAAACATTCTCATAAGTATAACCCACTGTCGGTTTGTGCTTTGCTTTCGAGTTGTGCATCTTTTTATAT
>JAWNNO010000028.1:0-78337 GCA_035044985.1 Lordiphosa fenestrarum | reverse complement strand
GGTGAAAAATTAAAATTCCAAAAAATACTCGACAGCGTTACCTGGGGAAAACTATTATCTAACGAATAAACTTTGGTTTTTTGATTTCGGATGATCCAGCACCAAGTTATGAGGGGCACCGCAATTCACCTTTCTTCCGAGAGACTTTTGAATATTTGCTGCCATTGCCGTGTTTTTTAATATTTCTTCGTGAACATTTTATACAACATTCTTTAAATGTCATACTTGAATGTGCTTTTAGTTTTAATAAAGAGATTTTAACTGTGTCGTCACAAAAAATTCACAAAAAAGTGAATTTTTCGTGCGAATTAAGCTTACCCCCCTTTAATGAATGAGTTGGCAAATGCTTCCCCATTTAAGGTATCAACTATCAGGAAAGCCAGACTACGCACAGATAGTTCGAAACGGCTTTCATCAGATCAGGCACATGCATTAATGGTGGACACCAAGTTATCAATGCACCAATACAACACCTCGGGGCAGCACACAAAAATGGTCAGTCCAAAATTGTATGAATGCTATGATCTCGATCTTCTTTCAAGAATTGAATACCCTTAAAACGAAACCATTTGTTCGGCCAATAATTTTGAAGTTACAAGCAAAAGCATGAGCATATAACAAAAGAATCAATTAAAAACAAAACGAGAAAGCTAAGCTAACTTCGTCTGTGCCGAAGTTTTTATACCCTTGCAAGTGCTCGCTTAAATATTTTCAATAAATACTCTTTTTCCCATTTTCCGACCGATCGTTCGTATGGGAGCTATATGATATAGTCATCCGATTTGGCCAAAAAATTGATAAATTATGTAAAAGCACTTAAAACAAACAAATACAAAATTGCAGAATGCTACCATTAAAAACAAAAAAGTTTGTCTAACTAAGACTGTTTTCCAGACATATCTCTTGTATGGCAGCTATACCATATAGTTGTCCGATTTTAATAAAAACTGGTAGGACTATAAAAAAAAATATAAAACCTACGATTAAAAAGTTTGGAGACGTTTCCATTGAAAAGAAAAAAGTTTTTCATACTAAAACTAGTTTTCCGACCGATTGTTTCTATAGGAGCTATGAGATATAGTCATCCGATCCGGTCGGTTCCGACATATTAGTAGTGTGCAGCAAAAAGAAGACTCTGTGCAAAATTTCAGCTCGATAGCTTTAAAACTGAGATACTAGTTCGCGTAGAAACAGACAGACAGACGGACGGACAACTTCAATCGACTCAGCTCGTCACCGTGATCAAGAATATATATGGTTTATGGGGTCGGAAATGAATATTTCTATGCGTTGCAAACTTCTGGGCAAAATTATAATACCCTTTGCAAGGGTATAACAAATGAAAATTTTAATTTCGACGGAATTTTTTTTTTAAGTGCCTGCAAAAAAAACAAGAAAGAAAGTCGGTCATGCCCGACTATAACATACTCTGTACCAACGAAATTATACGCTTAGCATTTTGATGCTGCAGCAGCAGCTGAAAGCAGCGCTGCTATTGCGCTGCAGCAGCGAACAGTCTTTTGATCATAGCTCGACAACTGTTTATCCGATCTTCAATAATCAATTAGTCGGATCAATAAGTTATCCTGATTACTAAATATGTCCAGAAGGAACGAACCATCTCTCTCTAAAACTGTGGGAGATATGACGTTTTTTCTAAATTGCGGGGGCGGGAGGGGGTGTTTCCAAAATTGAAAATAAACTTTATCTGCCTGCAGACATAAGAAGCTAGTCCCATACAAGTCAAATCTCTATCTCTTACCATCTCTGAGATCTGTGCGTTCATACGGACAGACGTCTGTCTGACATGACGGATATGACCCAGCTGTTGATGCTGATCAAGAATATATATACTTTATAGGGTCGGAGATGATTCCTTCTGGCTGTTACATACTTTAGCACAAACTTAATATACTCTATGTACCTACGGTACAGAGTATAAATATCCTTCGTCCAAGTCCGGGCAAATTGAATCGCGAAGACCTGTTCAAAATTTCGTCAAGATCGGTTGACGGGTTCTCGAGAAATCTTGACAACCGACTTTGAAAACACAGTTTTTAGAAAACGCGTTTAAAGTTTTGAGTGACAATAAAACAGGGATACAAATTGTTTTTTTTACATTGACTCATCGATTCCTAGGCCTTAAGGGGGTATTGCTGGTTTGCAAAATTTGATATGGCGTTTTTTGTCCAACAATGTTTTCGTCAATATGCGATTTGCTTAGTTGTGCTACTTTTTGAATGCAACGGTTTGAAGCAACCACCGAATTTCGTTTAACGCATTCTTTGCAGATTCGCGTTCGCTGGCATTGCAGATTGATATATGTAAGTTGTACGGTTTTCAAAGCTCAAAGAAACACACAATACAGCGAATTCAAAAGCTCATCTTCACACGCACTCACTCCCATCAAACTTTGGTCGCAGAAGAGCAAAGAGTCGAGAACTGAACGTCATCGAGTGCAGTTGCGTGCTGGTCGCGAGCATCTAACCGTTTTACCTTTTCTAATCTTTCTCTAATTTGTAAAAATTAATATTATTTGCATTTGTTAAAAATAAACTGAAATTGAATTGAACTTGTAATTAGTCACATCGTCTCGGCTAATTAATACAAATTGACGGAAAAGTCCCCCGAGCAGACTTTGCTCATCATTGAAACTGCCAGGAGGCAAGTTTCACAACATTTTTGGTGGCCCATGAGGGGAACCGGCAATACAGACTATTACAAGTAGTTCAAGTTCAAGTGCAAATTAAATCACAAACATCCTACATCTTTACACACATTCATATAAATCATACCAGCCGCATTGCACGTGGCCCAGCAACCAAACGCCAAGGCCCGTTACACAGAAGCATCTAGCAGCACAAAGACGATCGCAAAGAAGAAACTGCAAATACAAACCAACGGCACTTTTCACTGTGGACAGCAGATTTGAGTGAAAACTGGCTTTGCAGGCAACGCATCGAGCTCGGAACATCAGCCCAATTAAGTGGAAAGCAACTCCGAACGAGAAGTGGCTTCGCAGCGAGCGCAGTCAACGGGAGCATCATCACACTTGAGTGAGAAGGTGAGTGTTTATTGTGCGTATATTTGTGTTGCGATCAAAGTGAGTGCATTTTTATTGCTCAAGTTTGCACTCAACCAAATAGAGATGGCACCTAACAAAGATGAACAACCAAGTGCCTCAGCTTCAGTTCTGCACGACCCACAGGTCGATGGCCTATTTGCTCTTCAGACAGATTTAATTGGCCGATTAAACAATATATATCGAAACTTTAAAAAGGACAGCATAGATCGAAAAACTAAGCCCTATTTTCAGCTGCGCTTACGCAAATTAGAAGACCTGTCAATTGAATTCAATAAAAATCATCAGCAGCTGATAATACTCAAATGCCCAAGTTCTCATTCATATATATATAACGAGGTAGCCTTTCAGTTCGACGAGGACTACACAACAATCGCCTGCACCATATCAGAGGCATACGAGAGGTCTTTTCCACAGGTAGCACCAGAAGATTCATCTTCATCTGTGCCTCAAGCAAACACCACTGTCATAGCAGCGCCATCATCTGTACAGCTACCCAAGCTGCCCATCCCAACATATACTGGCAAATTTGTGGACTGGCCTGCATTCTACGATGCCTTTGTCCAGCTCATTCACGACAACACGGCTCTGTCCGACATCCAAAGGTTCCATTTTCTGAAGCAAGCTCTGCCCGCAGATCGCGATATAGACGTTCAGCTAATGACCCTCACAGGAGGTAACTATGCGACAGCTTGGAGTCTCATTGTCCACCGCTACAATAATCCGAGATTGCAGTTTATGTTCCACATGAACACTCTTTATGATTTGCCACAGTTAACCAAGGAACGTTCTTCCGACCTCAAACATATGCTGAACGTGTCAAATGTTTGTATCAACGCTCTGAAGCGCCTCGATATCGCCATCACGACTTGCGATCATTGGATTGTGCATCACCTTGTTACAAAACTTCCAACCACCACACTTCAAGCATGGGAGCACTTTCTTGGCAGCTCTGTCAGTATTCCTGCCTTTGCTCAATTGGAATCCTTCATCAACAACCGTCTCATAAGCATTGACGTGATCGAAAATCGATGTTTATCTACACAAACGCGGTCATCTATACCGCAACCTGCCGCTCAACGGCACAACCACAAATCCTCAGGCAACACACCTTACAAGGGACACAGTTTTCACACCACGACTGGAACTGCTGACCCCATTCGCTGCACGCTCTGTGGCGACTCCCATATTCTCCGTCGTTGTCCTGACTTCTTGGCCAAGGATTGCTTCGCAAGGAAAGCCGTCGCCGATCATGCTAGGGCATGCCTCAATTGTCTTAGCATCTCGCACCGCCTTGCGCAATGCCCAAGCAGCAGGAATTGTTTGCAGTGCGGTCAAAGGCATCACTCGCTTTTACACTTTCCAAACAATACACCCTCTGCTAATACGGCTCCGAAGCATTCACCCCAAACTCTTAACTCGAACCATAGCTCACGTTCCAGTGGTCCTGTACTGTCAGCAACTCCCGTCTCGTCTACAGGAACCAACACAGCTCAACTCCATAGCTATCGTGTGAGTGATCTCTCACAGCCTGCAGCTACCGACTCGTCTGTGGGAACACACACTGCTCAACTCACTTCCGCAGTTGCAACAAATCGCATACCCAGCACTATGCTTCTGGCCACGGCTCTTGTCAGAATTCACAACTATGAAACTGGTCAATCCGCAGTGATCCGTGCGCTTGTGGACTCTGGCTCCGAAGGCACTCTAATCACGGAACGCACCGTACAAGCGCTTGGTCTTAAGCGCCATCCTATTTCAGCAAAAATAGCTGGAGTAGGTGAAACCTCAACCAGTAGATGCAAGTATACGACGGAACTATCATTAAGTTCATGTACCAATCCACAATTTTGTACAAGCATCGATGCTGCGTTTGTACTTAATACCCTAACATCTCATCTACCCAAGCAATCAATAAATTTGCATGACTGTCATCATCTACAAGGATTAGAACTTGCCGATCCCAAGTTCTTTAAATCAAACCGAATTGATCTTCTTCTTGGAGTGGACATAATACCACAACTCATGCTTCCGGAACTTCGTCGAGGAAGAAAAGATCAACCAATAGCACAGCGAACGCAGCTCGGCTGGATCGTCTTTGGTCAAGCCACTGCCACACCGTCACATACTGTCACCATTCGCAGTCATCACACCCACCTGGAGAATTTGGTTAAAAAATTCTTTGAAATGGATCAAGTAAGCTCCACCAGACAGCTTACACCGGAAGAGCAATGGTGTGAAGAACACTTTCAACGTACTCACACACGCCAACCAAACGGCAAGTATATGGTTCGCCTCCCTTTTAAGCGTTCGTTTGACCCCAAACAAGTACTTGGCAAATCACGCCAAATTGCACTTAACCGCTTCACAATGCTTGAGCGCAAGTTCCAAAGACAGCCAGAGCTATACAAGCGTTACACCCAGGTCATCAACGAGTATTTTGAACTAGGCCAAGTTACCAAAATAACGACTTCTGAAGCGCAACATTGTTTTATTAACGAAAGGGAAGGTCTTACTTGTACTTCTTGCATCTTACCCCATCACGCAGTAATTAAGGAGGAAAGTCTATCCTCTAAAGTGAGAGTCGTGTATGATGCCTCCTGTAAGACATCAAATGGGAAATCACTGAACGATGTACTGTGCACCGGTCCAGCCCTACAAAATGATCTGGCAGGCGTTGTTCTAAAATGGCGCTTCCACCGATTTGTATTCGCAGCAGATATTCAAAGGATGTACAGGTGCATTGATATGCACCCAGAAGACGCTCAATACCAAAGAATATTCTGGCGTGATGAACAAAACCGACTAGCTGAGTACTACTTAAATACCGTCACATTCGGAACGGCTTCAGCCCCATACACAGCCATCCGTATCATACTACAATTAGCAGAAGATGAACGGGATAGATATCCACTCGCCGAAGCAGTACTTAAAAACGAGATGTATGTTGATGACGTACAAAGCGGTCATTCTACCAAATCTGGAGCCATACAAATCAGAGATCAATTGGTTGCAGCTCTGCGATCCGCTGGAATGGAACTCAGGAAATGGTCCGCAAACAACGCATCACTGTTAAGCAACATACCTCGAGAATATCTATCCAGCACCAACATATTAGAGTTTGACAATCAAGACTCTATTAAAACCTTAGGTCTCTACTGGCATCCTAATAAAGACTATTACGGTTTTAAAATCAAATTCACAATAAACCCAGTATACACTAAACGTTCTATACTTTCCACAGTCGCTCGCCTATACGATCCCTTGGGCTTCCTAACTCCCAGCATCACTACAGCCAAGGCGATCCTCAAGGACGTATGGAAAACACAAAGTCAACGCGATGATAGCAACTTTTCTCCGCTGGATTGGGACGAACCACTGCCATCTCCTTTAAGCGAACGATGGCATGATTTTGTAAATAACCTGCCACACATTGAACATATTCAAGTACCCAGATGGCTGGGTTTCGACATTCAGGATCTCTCATCACTTCAGCTTCATGTATTCTGCGACGGATCATCCATGGCATATGCAACATGTGCATACATTCGATCAGAACAATCTGATGGGATCATTCACACACATCTACTTGCTGCACGCAGCCGAGTAACGCCAACAAAACCAATCACCATTCCTCGTGTGGAACTCTCTGGTGCGTTGCTTGCTGTAAAGTTGGCCAAATGGATCCGTGAGCAGCTGCACACTCATCAACCGTTCTCAGAGATTTTCTATTGGTCAGATGCAACAATTGTACTCTTTTGGATAAATGGTGATCCCTCCCGCTGGCAAACCTTTGTCTCCAATCGCGTCGGGCAGATCCTCGAATGCAGTACACCTACGCAGTGGAGACATGTACCTACCGCTGACAACCCAGCAGACTGTGCTACGCGCGGTCTCACCCCACAGGAGTTGGCCATTCATCCTCTATGGTGGTCAGGTCCCCAATGGCTTCACGAGCAAGAATCACATTGGCCTGCAAGCAATTGTTCCATCCAGAACATTGACATGGGCAGTATTGAAGAAAAACCGTTCAAGTTGTTGCTGCATAATGCTGAAATTTCTGAAGTCCAGGAGTCCTTCATCAAAAACTACTCTTCATACGACAAGCTAATCTCAGTCATGGCATACGTACTACGGTTCATACGCAACACTCGCGCCAAAGGTAATCAACTTCTATCCGGCCCTCTTCAGGTGCAAGAACGACAGGGCGCCCTGAGTAAAATCGTCCGTATTGTCCAGAAAGAGATATTTAACGCTGAAATTTCGATACTAAATGCCAACAAACCCTTACCAAGCAAACATAAGCTTTGTCAGTTATCACCCTTTCTAGACGACAAACATATAATTCGAGTTCGTGGTCGTTTACGAAATGCAAATCATCTTTCTGTTAACCAACGAAACCCAGTGATACTACCACATATGCATCATTTCACTGATCTCGTGGTTCGAAATGCACATCGCATCACTTAGCACGGTGGCATAGAACTGACACTAGCCACAATCCGACACGAGTTTTGGATAATCAATGGGAAACAAGTCGTCAAGCGCATCCTTCGAAAATGCGTGCAGTGTTTTCGACATCGACCTAAACCAAGTATGCAATTGATGGCAGATCTTCCTCTGCACCGAGTAAACCCTCCCAAACGGGCTTTTATTGCCACTGGAGTGGACTACACGGGAGCCTTTGAAATTCGAGCATCAAGGTTCCGTGGACACACAAGCTACAAAGCGTATATAGCAGTTTTTATCTGCCTAGCTACAAAGGCTATACACCTAGAAGCTGTTACAGGACTATCCACTGAACATTTTCTCATGGCTATGCAGCGTTTTATAGCACGACGCGGATATTGTCAGCACATGTACAGCGATTGCGGCACTAACTTCATCGGAGCAGACAAAGCAATTCAAAGCTGGCATAAAACCTTTCAGAAGGAGCTGTCAGAGAACTTAGTTCCCTATCTAGCCTCACGTCAAGTTCAATGGCACTTCAACCCTCCGCACAGTCCAAATTTTGGAGGACTATGGGAAGCCAATGTCAAAGCAGTCAAAACCCATCTCTATCGAACTTTCTCAGGACACCGAATGACATATGAACAACTCGCCACAGTTTTAACACAGATAGAAGCCTGCCTTAATTCTAGGCCCTTATGCCCTCTTAATGGTGAGCCAGATGACCTATCGGTGCTAACACCCGCTCATTTTTTGATAGGCGATTCGCTGTTAGCTCCACCGGATATCTCTCCAAAGGATGTTCCACTCAGCACTCACCTTTTGGAAGGACAAAGAATGTTGCGACAATTCTGGACACGTTGGAGTACTGATTGGCTTTCTCACCTACAAGCTCGCCCGAAATGGCGCAACGATACCGACAACCTTCAAGTTAATGACATCGTCATTATCAAGGATGACCGGCTGCCGCCCAACGAATGGAAATTAGGAAGAATTATTGAAGTTCACCCAGGAGCAGACAATCTGGTTAGGGTGGCCACTATTAAAACAGCATCCGGAGTATATAAACGATCTGTTTCTAAAATTTGCCGACTGCCACTACCAAGACTTTACGAGCCAGATCCAGAAACATCCTATTACCCAAACTAGCACCTTTGATCGCACAGTTATATGCCATAATGAACACTTTCTCTTTTCAGTAGATCAACAGGATAGTAGCGATCGATTGGTTCAAAATACTGGTCCCAGTATTGGGGGCGGCATGTACGGTTTTCAAAGCTCAAAGAAACACACAATACAGCGAATTCAAAAGCTCATCTTCACACGCACTCACTCCCATCAAACTTTGGTCGCAGAAGAGCAAAGAGTCGAGAACTGAACGTCATCGAGTGCAGTTGCGTGCTGGTCGCGAGCATCTAACCGTTTTACCTTTTCTAATCTTTCTCTAATTTGTAAAAATTAATATTATTTGCATTTGTTAAAAATAAACTGAAATTGAATTGAACTTGTAATTAGTCACATCGTCTCGGCTAATTAATACAAATTGACGGAAAAGTCCCCCGAGCAGACTTTGCTCATCATTGAAACTGCCAGGAGGCAAGTTTCACAACATAAGTATTTCACAAAAAAAATGTTTTATTGCCTAAAATTTTCTTTGAGTGTCTTCAAAATGACGTATTTGAACTTCGAAGTCACTTTTCTCCAGTTCTATGGAACCGAATTTGACGAAACCAAGTTCAATCGACGGAGAATTATCCAATTTCTAAAACTACATACTAAAATTTTGTACTTCAATTTTTTTTTGATGCAAACAAAACAACTTTAAACGCGTTTATCTCGAAACCACGATGTTCGAGCTGGCGGCAGTGATTGCGCCCGTAGTTCTAAACCGATTTTATTGAATCAAAGTGCAATCGACGCAGAATTATCACCATTCTGGCCCCTACCTCAATCATAATTTTAAAAATGTTTTTACTATTCTTTTTTTTACACTAAACTACAAAAAAGATGGCCAAAAATCAACTTTTCATTTTTCAATTTCCGCCATTTTGTAAAAAAAAATCGCAAAAATTATGATTGAGGTAGGGGCCAGAATTACATCTGTACTGAATCTAACGCCGTTTACTTTTTTCATTTCAGATGATCCGAAGTGGAGTTATCCGTGCCGCCAGCAGCATACCTTTTTTTTCGACGTCCAACGTTGAACAGCCCTCGTACAAAGAAAAAAAATTTTTTTATTTAATGCAATATGTTCTTAATACAATAAAAAAAAACAGAATTTGAATAACTATTACCGTTTTCAAATAAGATTTTTTCTTAAAAAGGCCCAAAAACAGCCTTCCAACCAGCAATACCCCCTTTAAGTAAGGAACCTGCTGCAGCTGCAATGTCCATTGCACCCTTTTGTTTTTGTCCAAGACGAAACCTAGAGACCACGAGTGTCGCTTGCAAATTTTATCTCTGCGGCGCAGATACGGTATTCGTCAACTTCTTGGGCATATTCGTAGGTTTGCAAACATGGAAATATGTTTTTATTGGTTCGTTTTGATTTACTTGCTAAGAATATGCATCAAAATTGCCACAATTTCTTATACGCTACACATAATGAAATATTTTATGAAATATTTAGTATGATTAATTGTTCAGCTTTATTTTAAAAATATATCACAGTACGACACTAAAAAAAGCCCGGGATGAGACCCTTAAATTCTGATAGAAGGCCTTTCTGTAAGCATCGCCTCATACCCAGTTTTTCAACTGTACCCTAGGTTCGCGTTTTATGGGTACTTTTTTAGTGGCAAAACAAAGCAACAAAAATTTTAACTTAGTTGTTAATGGTTCAGAACAAAAATCTACAAAATTCAGCAAACACAGACAGGGTCACTAGGAACGTAATATCAAAAAATCCAGTTTATCGTACAATTCGTTAAGGTGCCTCCAGAAGGGATCAAACACAAATTCTTGAATATCTTTAAAGCCGCACGGTAGATTTTATTAAAAATTAAATTTATTGTGGCACAATGGGCCATGCACGTCCCTTAAATGATTGTTTTTGATTTTAAAAGTTGTGGAACCAAAGATTAATTGGAAGGATCTGGTAAAATGTATTTTTAGGTCCTTCTCGGTCATTTCCGGAAAATACATAATATTCGATGTTTTACGTCTTCCCCATTTATAATTTCCTCGCAGATTTCCTTGTCAGCATTAAGCCGTTTGACAAACTTATTGTTTAACAAGTAAAGGCGATGCAGTCGAGTTTCCCGACCACAAAATACCCTGTTCATTTGTTTTCATTTATTTGTTTTTGAATTTTTGAAGATGAATGTAACCGGTTATTGTAACAAAATTGTCATCCTAAATATTGGCAACACTTTTTTCTAGTCCTGACCAACAACTGGGGGGTGCTCTTATCAGCTCAACTGTTTCGCTTATAACTCCGGTCTTTTTTGTCCGATCTGATTGTACTTTTCAGAATAGATAGATATTGGGCTTAGCCTAGCCTCGAGACTCTAACTTGAAAATTGTGGATCTGACGGTTTTTTAGGTCTAGGATTTCTAGAGGAGGTCTTGGTTTTTTGGGGATAAAAGGGGGCGGCGGGTGGTAATTTTCCAAATCTGAAAAAAACTTGATCTGCGTACTAGTCTCTGAGTTCGACGCGTTCATACAGACAGACAGACGGGCGGACGGACATTGCTATATCGACTCGGCTGTTCATGCTGATCAAGAATATATATACTTTATGGGGTCGGAAATGATTCCTTCTCCCTGTTACATACATTCGCACAGCTTCATGATCCCCCTTTTCCCATTTTCAATGGGAATAGGGTATAAAAAGCTTGCAGATAAACTTTAGTTTGGGCAACAATTTGTTGTCCCCTTAAAACCCGGCTATGCCCTTTGTAAGATAAACACCTTTAATTTAATCATTAAACTTTACACAAATACTGTGAATGAAAACGTTCTAGACGCAGTCTACAGAGTGCATCTAATAAATGACATTAACTTGCGAACGGTGAATGTCCGACCGCCCCACTTGAAAAATTTTATAGTAAAAAGGCTTCATAAAACCATTTTCATTTTTTAAAAAGTAAAAAATAAATAGAGGAAAGTTGACTTCGGCTCAGCCGAAGTTGGTATACAATTGCAGCACGTTTTTCTAACTAATTCGAACGACAACAAAGTTTTTCTCTCAAAGACTTCTTTTCTGACTCTACTTTTGTATGACAGCTATATAGTATCATATCAGATTTCGATCAAATCAAAAAATCAAAGCACTACAAACTAAGAAATACAAAGTTTGAGAATCGTTTTCTTTGAAAACAAAAAGGTTTTTCTCACTAAAACTAGTTTTTCGACCGATTATTCCTATGGCAGCTACATGCTCATCCGATCCTGCCGGTTTCGATACTTGAGCAGCGTATTTATATTACAGAACTTCGTGCAAAAGTTTGGTAGCGATAGCTTTATAACTGACGGAGGAAATCGCATAGAAACAGACGGACGGACAGGCTGCTGATCCAGAATATATACACTGCCCGACATCCGATTAGCACACCCTATGCTCCTCGTCTTAGGAGCTTAATATCAGGAAATCGAATAAAGCTTTTAAGATGATTTTTTTTTTCATTAAAAAATATACAATTACACACGAAAGTAAATAAAAGATAGGATATTAACTTTATTATTAACATTTTATATTAATTTAAACAAATTTAACCCCAAAAATTTACCTTTATTTTTGCGACATTTGATTAGCACAGTCACTCGAAAACTTAAAATAAAAAAAGAAAATGGATTCCAATTTCATTCAAATTATTTTTTAAGATTAATTTCAATATTTTAGAAGGGCAATGAGTCATATCACTTTTTGATATAATTGGGTGAAATAGACTCCCAGGACCTTTATATTCCTTCAATGTGTTCTGCTTCAGTTGAATATTTCGTGCCGGACTCATACACCATCCGTGCCAGATGTGTATGACTTGCAAAATTTTCTCGCTTCGAAGCAAATCAACAACGCCAGGCAGGTGCGAGCACAAGCTACACATAAAAATGCCTTGTCATGCACAAGCTGTGTGCATGACTTGCAAAATATGTTATTGTTGTTGTTGGACTGCTCCCAAAATCAAATTTCGTGCGCACCGCTGATCTAAAGTATTATCTTCCTTTCTGAGATCATGGAAGTAGTAGTAGTCTTAGCCATCAGGACCCTCCACATTGACCTTTTTTTCATCCGAAAAGACTACACGCTCCTACTCTTTGGTCCAGGTCATACTCGATCGACAGCAATCTAGCTGTTGCATCTTTTAAAGTTGGTTTAGAGGTGTTTTTTTTTTTTGGATTTTCGATGCTTTATATGTTGAGAATTCGATATAACACAGTCAAAACGAACGCTTTAGCACCAGGTTTTTTTTTTTTTTTTGGAGACTGAGTCGTGAGAATTAGATGCGTGCATTAATATAATTCCTTTGTCAGCTGCTGTTATTACTGATGAGGGCCGACCTTTCATGTTTTTCCTATTGGTATCCTCATTGTTTAAGTATGAAATAATAACTTTACGGCTGCGTTTAATATTTTACGATATTTTAGGAATCGAGGGACCGCACTCCCTGTATGCCTTTATTTTGGGTTTTTCAGACTCATCCAACGGTTTTCCTTTTCCCATTATTACTTTATTTTATTGATAATTGGTAAATAAATAATTAAATAAAACACCCAAACAAGAACTCTTAAACGCAAAAATTGACACTGAAGCGAAAATGTGCTAATCGGTTGTCACAAAAAAAATGCATGTATTATTGTCGCACTTCAAAAAAAATAGCAAAGCAAAATAACGGTACACTTCCAGAGGTTAAAGTTTGTCTCAGAATAAGTGAAAATGACGAAGAATAAAAGAGAAAAATAGTGAGCGTGAAACATATTCAGAGTTCTGAGTTATTTGCCTTTAAACTCATAGGTTAGAGAGTGTGCTAATCGGTTGTCGGGCAGTGTATACTTTATGTGGTTGGAGATGCTTCAACTATACGATACAAACATCTGGACAATTTCAATAAACCCTCTGCAAGGGTATAAAAAACAAAGTTTTCTCTTTAAAACTCATTTTAAAATTCTAGTCCACGCCTACTAATAATTTTTTTTTAGAAATATTAGGGTTATTCCTGCAAGTGATTTCAACCGAAATATATTTTGATTTTTTGTCCGACTGCATTCTTGGAAATAAATTAAGTGACCAATTATTTTATTTCTTGCTTTCGTGAGAAATATACCCTATGAACTTGCAATGGCTTTTCAGCAAGCTTCATTTCAGTGCCATTAACATAGCCGATGCATTCGGGCAATTTATTAGCTGACGCTTCTGCAATGGATTGGGCCACCGTATACCAGCAAAGCTTCGAAATAGCTTTAAATACCCTTCTTGTGGCTCTTTGAATAGTTCCACCATCATTAATCCCAAACAATGCTGCAGCTTTTATAATGGAGAATGCTGCGAGCGCCTTTAAAAACTTCATCATTATACTCTGTACCATATGAACCATAGGAACAGCATCAACAGCAAAATCGATATAGCCATGCCCGTGCTATGAGATATAGTCATCCGATCCGGTCGGTTCCGACATATTAGTAGTGTGCAGCAAAAAGAAGACTCTGTGCAAATTTCAGCTCGATAGCTTTAAAACTGAGAGGCTAGTTCGCGTAGAAACAGACAGACAGACGGACGGACAAAGCTCAATCGACTCAGCTCGTCACCCTGATCAAGAATATATATAGTTTATGGGGTCGGAAATGAATATTTCTATGCGTTGCAAACTTCTGGGCAAAATTATAATATCCTTTGCAAGGGTATAATTATTGTTTGCCTTTAACAAACCCAGCATTTCAAAATGTTCATCATGCTCCGCAACAAATAATTTCTTGTGTTGTTTGTGTTGTTGTGCCCACTATCGGTTTGAGCTTTTCTTTTCAGTTGTGCATCTTATCTTTGCTAATTTAGCAAATTTTATTATTGCGGCGTCTGTGCTGTGTATTTTGCTAGTTTTTTTGATTTGCTTGCTTAGAAACTCCCCCTCTTTACACAGGTTTATGTGTGCGATCGCTTGTGCATATTCTTTTCTTTTTGTGCTTAACTCCCACTCAGCTTTGTTGTTGCTCTGCTCTCAAAGCTAAGAACGCTCGTTATCGAACTGCGCTCTGTGGGTGTTTTTATACTCTGTACCAAAGGTACATAGAGTATAATAAGTTTGTGCAAAAGTATGTAACATCCAGAAGAAAGCATCTCCGACCCCATAAAGTATATATATTCTAGATCAGCATCAACAGCTGAGTCGATATAGCCATGTCCGTCTGTCCGTCCGTCCGTCCGTCCGTCTGTCTGTCCGTATGAACGCACAGATCTCAGAGATGGTAAGAGATAGAGGTTTGACATGTATGGGACATATGCTTCTTATGTCTGCAGGCAGATCAAGTTTATTTTCAATTTTGGCCACGCCCGCTCCCGCCTCCGCAATTTAGAAAAAGTGTCATATCTCCCACAATTTTAAAGATAGATGGTTCGTTATATTTAACGTTTTATCATATTTAGTTAGCAGGATAACTTATCGATCCGCCAAAGGAATGGCGAAGATCGGATGAACGGTTGTCGAGTTATGATCAAAAGACTGTTCGCTGCTGCTTTCAGCTGCTACTGCAGCATCAAAATTTACACTGAGCGTATAATTTCGGTGGTACAGAGTACGTTATAGTCGGGCTTGACCGACTTTCTTTCTTGTTGTTTTTGATTTTTTTTGATTTCTTGATATGCGCTTTGGTCCGCTTTCTCTTTAGTTTTGAGGCCCTCTGGTAAATTTGGTGCATTATGTCGTGCTGCAAAAAGACCTGCACATTTAAGAATGCAAGTGAGTCGGAACAACTTCGGTTTGTTACCTGCTGGTTGTGCGACAATAGTATGCATATTAAATGTGCTGGCCTAAGTGGACGTGATCTGGACAAAGTTTACTCGCCTAAAAAGGATTGTGGTGCTTTGAATTGGTCATGCCCTTTGTGCGCTGAAAAACAATTTAATTTCTCGCGGATGTTCATCGAGGTGAAAAATAAATTTGACAAAATGCACAAACTAACTAAGCATCTCGCAAGTGAGTTTCTCGCCAGTTCCGAGATGCTAAGTGAATATAAGTTCGAGTCACCACCCTCGCGTCGGTCAGAGCCTCAATATTTAGATGTGCCATCACCCGTGTCTGGCAATTCGAATCAATTTTCTCCTAATAGTATCGAAAAGTCCCCAACAATTTCATTATCTGTCTCACCAGGCAATATGCTTGATTTTTCTCCTTTCGCCTCCCCGAATCAAGCTGTTGGTTGTCTTATAGATAAACCATCTGTCCGTAGATTAGAGCAGCCTCCAATAGCGTCGTTTGAATCTGTTGGTCCTCCTCTACTGTCCGTTATAGTACTGCGTAAGCAAGTTTTTGTATCTAGGCTGCATCCGGAAACTACTAGTCAGTTGCAGCATATATTGCACGCAAATGCTCAGCAAGTGTTTCTATTTCAAAATTTAGTTTTGCACAACCTCGAGATATAGCTTCGTTTAAGTTAAGTGTTCCGTCTGAATCTTTCCTAATCATTTGTGACCCAGCGTTCTGGTTGCCAGATATGATTGTGCATGAGTTCAGGCAAAAAAAATCCAGTGAGGCCAATGCCAGTCAGCTTGCCCTCATTTCGTTCATCCTCACATGTAGCGTCTAATAGGGTTTCAAAAAACTAGTTCCGTCCTTCTGTCCTCTTATTGCCTATCAAAACGTTAGGGGCCATTTATCTAAGCTCCATATGTTATTTTTGAATAGTGCATCTTTTGAATTTGACATAGTGGCATGTTCACATACTTGGTTAAAATCCTCAATTTCTGATAATGAAATCTTGTCAAATGATTTTAATCTATCGACATGATCGACAGGGTCGCAAAGGTGGTGGTGTACTGTTCAGTACACCACCTTCGTCCGATATTTCTATTTATATGCACCATATAGGTAGGTAGGTAGTTCCGGCTGACCCCAGATGGGGTCACACATAGACCTTAGGGTCCTTAATGAGGCCGGGTGATTATTTGGGTACGTTTGTCTTAGAAGTCTAGGAGGATTCTTGTCGTTTTGGCAAATGCCAATAACTGTTTTGGGGGCCTCTTGGCCGCTTCCTCCAAAGAAGAGAACCGTGGGGTGTGCAGAATTTGTAATCTTGTCGTGGCAATTGCTGGGCAGCTGCAAATTAGATGTTCTAGAGTTTCTGCGACTCCAGGTTCCATACATTTCCTGCAGGTGTCCTCTGTTGTTATGCCTAGCTTTATCGCATGAGCGGCTGCTAGGCAGTGTCCCGTTAGTATGCCAATGAGCAGTCTACAGTCCATATAGCCTGCATTAAAGATGTTATTCCTCTGTCCAATGTGCGAACACTTCGTATCCTTATAACATTACTCCTTCCAACTCTTTATGGGATCCCAAAACTTCCGAAACTTCTCTTCTTTCATTTTTAAAATCGCTGCAATCTTCATTCTCTCCAAGGCCTGACAACATTCCTAGCTGTGTGCTCAAAGAGTGTTATAGTTCTTTATGCAAAGCTTTGCTTAAACTTTTCAATATATCACTCAATTCGTCTGTCTTTCCATCTCTTTGGAAAGAGTCTTTTATTATTCCTCTCCATAAAAAGAGTGGGAAATCGGATATTTCAATTTACAGTGTCAACCATGATCTTCTCCTCTTTAAGCTCGATCGATTAGGATTTCCCTCCTCTTTTCTGCTTTGGGCTTCGACCTATCTTAAAGATAGAACTCAAAAAGATCTGCTTCGTTCTAACACTTCAAAACATGTGACTGTAACCTCTGGTGTAACTCAAGGTAGCCACCTGGGTCCTTTGTTCTTCACTCTATTAATTAATGATCTCCCTACAATATTATCATATTCTCGGATACTCATGTATGCCGATGACGTTAAACTTATTTTATCTTTTAACAACCCGATTCATTCTTTTGGATTGCAAGATGATCTTAACTCCTTGCAGTCTTGGTGCTTGGTAAATTGCTGAATTGCTCCAAGTGCATGTTTATGACTTTCCATCGATGCAAACCATTTCTGGTTTCCTGTACGATTGGTAATGAACCGTTGCAACGTATTTCGTCTGTCGTTGATCTTTGAATTCTGTTTGACCCCAAATTGAGTTTTAATCACCATATCTCCACTATTGTTAACAATTTTAACTTGGATTCATTAAACGTTGGTCGAAGGAGTTTAATGATCCTTACACCACTAAACTCCTTAATACTGCTTTAGTCCGTCCCGTGCTTGAATACTGTTCATCCGTAAGTTGTCCGCCGTATAAAAAGCATGTTGATCGTTTTGAATCAGTTCAGAAACCATTTTTACTTTTTGCCCTTCGTGGCCTAAACTGGGACCCTAACCTTCGTTTGCCATCGTACTCCAGAAGACTCTTGCTAATAGACCTTCCTTCGCTAGCTAACCGTAGAACAGTCTTAGGTGTTTCTTTTCTTCATAAGTTAATTATCGGTGATGTAGATTCTTCTGAACTCTTACGTCGCCTTACCTTCTTTGTTCCTTCTAGACCAACTAGAAACTTTTTTCCTTTAATCTTGTCTAGATGCACTACTGATTATGCACAGCATAATCGTTTTTGGGTTTTATGTCAAGACTACAACGATCTTTATCATCTCCTCTCAACAAATCTCTCTTCTCCTTAAAAACGTCCCTTTTTACTTATATCCGTGAAAATCTCTGACCACTCCCAGCTGTGAATAGGGGCATAGCTTGCCGGACTGGCTAATAAATCTTCCCCCACCGGGTCAGAGATTTGTTCGGTTATTTATTTATTTTTATTTTATTTTTAATTTCTAAATTTTTAATATTGGTTACTCGTTCATTTTATCTTTAATTAAAGTTTTATGCCTCTTTTTTAACTTTTCTTCATTTTATATGTATATATTATCTTTTCTCTTGTAAAATGTGAATAATTTTGAATTTGAATGTAACCGCTTAGTGTAACCGCCAACCCCTTAATAACCTGTGCAACACTTAAAGCTAGTGTTATATAGTGACAGATCTCGATATATCGATAAGTGACGACTGATCGATATATCCGAGCGTCGGGCAGTCAGTTTGCGCCTAGTGAAAGGAAAGGAAGGTTCGCCTATAATAACATAATAGCATAATAATTTTAAATATTAACTTAAGACATTGGATAATAAAGACCACGATTATAATCAGGAGTGGGGTCAAGCCCGATAATTTTAGTAATATTGGTGATGAAGTACATTGAAATCATAAGAAAATCGAAAGATGAACTGATCGCCATATTGGCAAAGGAAAACGTGTGCTTCGACAAAAACGCTACAATTTTTCAATTGCGTGTAGCTGTGAAATCCATATTAAATTCTGACAGAAAGATGGAAATTAAACCAGACGAGACAGCCTTGAAAAATCTGCAACCGGACAAGATATTGGTGGCGCCAGTCGGCAATAATGATGACGCGCAAGAGATACGTGAGAGCGAAAGAGAAGACCATAGTGACTGTGACGCCAGCAATGAGGCGCCAGACATTACACAGCATGATGGAATTCGCGGGAATACAACGCAGTTAGGCCTGCAGTCGACACCAAAGATGAACATCCAGCCACAAGATCGACGTAGTGGCAAAATACCCAATGCAGCCGAGATGGAGGAAGAGATGCGATTTTTGGGACAACTGGAACGCGTATGTGACTTGCAAATCTTAGTTGAAAATACAGAAGGCAGACCGAGCGAATCAATTGTGGCGAAGCAGGATTGTATTGACATAAAATACCTGGATGCCCTGGTTCAGCCCTTCTCCGGAGATGACGGCTACCCTGTGTCCCGTTGGCTAGACGACTTCGAGGATGTGATGAATGTGTACAACTTACCTAACCCTAGACGGTTCCAAAACGATCCAAACGATTGCTAACCGGATAGGCAAAAACACATATGATTCACGTCGCACCCTTTACCTGGAAAGATCTGCGTGCGGAGTTGCTGGAAGTTTTTGAGCAAAAGGTGACAACTTGGGATGTGGCTAAGCAGTTGGAGGCCCGAAAAATTTCTCAAGGTGAGACAGCACTACAATACAATATTGCCATGTGCGGTATTGCACGACAAGCAGACTTGGCTACCGGTGACGTGGTGCGATTCATTGTGGATGGGCTGCAGGACAAGACTGGAGCTGCGACAGCTCTAGCCTATTGCGAGTCCCTTGGTGAACTGCGTACAAAGATTATCGTGTACGACAAGATGAGAATGATGCGTACTCAGATGCCACACCGTGTAGAAGAGATGAGTAAGTCGAGAAGTAGCGGAACGGCGAGTCAACAGCAGGTCCCTAATTCCCTTCGCTGTTATAATTGCCGTTATAATTGGGCATATGATGAAAGATTGCGGCCGACCTAAGAGACCTAAAGGTGCCTGCTTTAGTTGTTGGGGAAGTGACCATAAATACCAGCAATGCCCCAAACGTAAAGTGACGACTACTATAGCCGCTGTTCAAGGTCTGGATGCGGCGAATAAGAATATTTGTGAAGATTTGGCCGCAGTTTAATTAGTTGAATTATGAGTTCCATCTGGTGAAGAAAGAGTCACAAGTGTAGTAAGTTTATTTGATACAGGTAGTCCAGTAAGTTTCATTCATAAGTCATTAATCCCGAAATACGTTAAGTTAAGTTCTGAACAAAGTAAATTCCAAGGATTGGGTGGAAACTCTATTTCTGTTTGGGCCAAAATAAAATGCCTTATTTATTTTGCTTCGAAGTTATATACAATCTGGTTATATGTAGTGGATGACAATATATTGCCGTTGCCAGTACTTTTAGGACGGGATTCACTCCAAATAATGGAGATTCAATTAGTACGTAAGAAGAATATAAATGCAAGATTTGAATTACCGTTGAATGGGAAAAATATTGAAACTGTTGACTCTACTTGTGCATCTTTGTTCACCAGTAACCCCTTAAATATTCATAGTATAAGTAAGATAAGCAAAAACCAAGGCAATAGTGATAAGTTACTTAAGCATAATGACCAATACGATGTCGAAAAAGCCGTTCAGAATGACAGCAACTTTGGTGACTTCTTGGCGTGCGTAGAAGTGAACACGAATGAGGAGATTAATATAGGATTTGATTTTGGTATAGCTAGGGCAGAAGAATGTCGTACCTTATTAAGGTTGCATTACGTGAACAAAGAGGGTGGTTGTAGAGTGAAGCCTAAATACCAAATGACTATAAGATTAACCGATACAACCCCTTTTTATTGTTCTCCGAGACGATTATTATACTGCGAGAGAGAAAAAGTAGCAGAAATAATCGAAGATTTGTTGAAGAAAAACATTTTACGACCTGTGGTCCAAGTGAAGAAGTTAGGAGAAATTCGTATGTGTGTTGATTATCGCGGAATGAATAAACGCATTATTAAAGATAATTTTCCATTACCCCTTATAGAAGACTGCCTAGAGTATTTGGAAGGGAAATGTTGTTTTTCCATAATTGATTTTAAAAGCGGTTTCCATCAGATAGGAGTTGATGAGAATAGTGTACAATACACTGCATTTGTGACCCCTCAAGGACAATTCGAATATCTGAGAATGCCCTTTGGACTAAAAAACGGTTCTGCAATTTTTCAGAGATTCATTTCAGAAATACTTGCTGACTTTATCAAGAATAAGAGCATAGTGGTGTACATGGATGATATAGTAGTTGCGACTAAGAACGTAGAGGAGGATCTGGAAATTTTGAGAAAGCTATTGGACCGCATCAGTGAACATAATTTAGAGATCAAAACGAAGAAATGTGTATTTTTGAAGAAAGACTGAGTTTTTGGGTTACAAAGTGGACGTACATGGAATAGTACCTAGTGATTCTCACTTAGAAGCGTTAAGAAGTTTTCCGGTGCCTCAATCCATTGAGACACTTCACTCATGTCCTAGATCCTAGAGTGGAGCACAGAAAACTTCAAACTGAGCAGATGAGAGACAAGGAATTAACTAAAATCAGAGAATCATTAGAGAAAGGAAGTCTGAATGACTTTGAGTTATTGGACCGGGTGGTTAATAAAAAAAGAGAGAGACAACACATTACGCTTATATGCACCCCTATGGGTATAGAAGAACAATTGATTAGGTTGTCCCATGAGAAACTAGGTCACTTAGCGGCAGAGAAATGTGTAAATGAATTAAGAAAAACGTATTGGTTCCCTTCTATGCGAAGTAAGGTAGAGAAATTTATAAGAAACTGTTTACCTTGCATACTACACTCGGTTCCGAAAACCATCCACAATCGAACACTCCATAGTATTTCAAAGCCTTGTGTACCGTTTCACACACTCCACATAGACCACTTAGGTCCTTTACCAAGTATAAACTCGAAGAGAAAACACCTCCTTGTAATTATTGATGCGTTTACAAAGTTCGTAAAGCTCTTTCCTGTTAATAGTACAAGTACCCGTGAAGCTAAAGACGCTGTTCGGAGCAGCAGCTGGTTCAATTAGTATTTAATTCTCTTCAAATCTGTTCTCTCTTAAACTAAGTCAAAAGCTTGTTGCGCTCTTATATATGTAAACAAACCCACTCATAATTCTAACTGTCATACATACTCAAATACTCTTGTGCTTAGCTGCTAATCTTTTGCATTGCTAATGTGGAGTTGTAATCTGAAAGCCACCGAGTGCAGCAGCATCTTCGCGATCAACCAATTCGTAAATGCCAATTTACACACGGCCACGGCCTATTGATTTTGTGGAATTAATATAATAAAGTAAATGTAATTGATGAAGAGGGATTTATTGGAACTTTCTTTTTATCAAAGTTGTCGAAAAAGCTCGGCAGCTTCCAACAGATGCATTGAGTAAATATTTTGAATTTTACAGTCGTCCTAGGAGAATAATATCTAACCGTGGCACTTGTTGTACATCTTTAGAGTTTGTTACCTTCTTGCAAGAGCGTGATATAGAGCATATCAAAGTGTCCACAGGAGCACCGCAGGCAAAGGGCCAAGTAGAGCGTGTTAATCGTGTCCTTACCCCTATGCTAGGAAAGATGTCAGAGCCCCTTAGACAAGCAGATTGGAATAAATTGATGAACAAGGTTGAGTACGCTATCAACAACTCCATTCATAGCAGTACCCAAGAGACCCCTAGCATGCTTTTATTTGGAGTAACTCAGAAAGGACCTATCGTAGATGAACTATCAGAATACCTGGAGAGTAAATTGAGAGGGAAACCTAGAGGTTTGAAGACAATGCGTAATCAAGCAGGAGTCAATATCGTATGTTCACAAGCAAGGAATGAGCAACTGTATGCTAAGAGGCATAGAGCTCCTATAGTGTTTCAAGTAGGTGATTATGTTGCCATACGTAGCGTAGATACCACGGCAGGAGTTAATAAGAAGTTTGCTCCAAAATATCGAGGACCTTACAAAGTCAACCGTGTGTTTGACAATGACAGATATGAAATAGTCGACATTGATGATTGCCAGCTGACACAGTTACCTTTTCGTAGTGTTTTAGAACCCGCTAGACTTAAGCATTGGATAAGTAATTTAAGTGATACTGTAGCTATATGTTCCTAATAATAACATAATAGCATAATAATTTTAAATATTAACTTAAGACATTGGATAATAAAGGCCACGATTATACTCTACATATTTACGTTTATTTATTTTTTTCCTCTTTGTATTTGTAAACCAACATTTTCTTATTTTTTTTCCTTACCTCTTCACTATCTCTATCAGGCCTGTTCCGGGTTTCAAATAATTTATTCAATTTCAAATTAAATTAAAATCGAACGATTTTGCTTTGGCTGTTCTGGTATACGACTTGCAATCCGAAAGCCTTTTTATAACGTGTTTGTTGACTGCCTTTTTTGTCGAATATTAATAAAAAAAAAATACAAATCCTGCATAGGAAAATAATCGCTCCACTGGATCTGACGACGGCAATGGGGCAGGGCATTATACTTAATGAATATTGTCCTAATCTCTTCTCTATATATATAAAATAGTTTGTCCTCACTGATTGGCAATCATTGTACAGCCTAAGCGGTAAGAGATAGAAGGCTGAAATTTGGACAGGAGTTTCCTTATTTGGTGAAAGTGCGTACTAAGAAATTTCCGAAAATTCCACCCGGAAAAGTTTCGGAAAAGTTTGTATGGGAAAATTATTATTTTTCATCCGATTGACTTGAAACTCGGTTTGTAAGCAAAGTATGCGAAATAATTGAAGACGTGTTTTCCCGATTCCGGAAAATCCACCCACAAGGAAAATTCCGGAAAATTCGATATGCAAAAATCTATTTTTCACCCGATTGACTTGAAAATCGGTTTGTAAGGATAGTTAGAGAAATAAGTTGAAATGTGATCTTCCGATGCTGGAAAATTCGACCGCAAGGTTTGAAAATTCCCGGAAAAGCCTGCATGCTGATTAACCATATTTCACCCGATTGACTTGAAATTCGGTTTACAAGGATAGTAAGTGAAATAAATTGGATGTCATTTTCCGATGTTGGAAAATTTCACCGTAAGGTCGGATAATTCACGGAAAAGCGTCGAAAATTTTGTTTGTGCAAAATTGTATTTCTCATGCGATTGACTTGAATCTCGGTTTAAAAAAATACAAGACTTTACCGTACTGAAACTAATTTGTACTTGTTTTTTTTTGTATTTGTTTTTTATAAAAATTTCTCAATTACGAATTGGCTGGTGTGAAAATTCCCAATTGAAAATTTCATTGAAGTGAAATATCTCAATTAAATATTGACTGGTTGTGAAAAGTCCCAATTAAATATTGAATGGTAGGGAAATTTTTCAATTACAAACTGGCTGGAGTGGAAAATCCCAATAGAAAATTAAATGAAAGGGAAATATCCCAACCAAAATTTGAATGGAGGGGAAATAAATAAATAAATATCAGCTGGCACATGACTGGTTCAAGTGCCATTTATAATTGACTTAAAGCTTGAATTTTCAACTAGTTCTACATTTTAATGGATAAATTCAATTGATTTAAAAAAATGGTTAAGCTAGAATGTAAACAAATTTCAACAGGAATTAATAGTAATTCAAGCCAGTATTTAAATTGCTTTACTTAAAGTAGCAAAAATTTCAGAAGTCAGTGTCAAAGCAAAATTGAAAAACAGGAAAGCAGATCAGCAGTCAATGCTTTGAAAGTTTTTCATTTGATCGACTGCGACTTTCCGAATTATTGTAAGTCAATGAAAACAGTCGACGGACGCTTTGTCAGTTAACAGTCAGTGCTTCGAAAGTTTATCATTTAATTCGCTTTCGACTTATCTAAATATCGTGATTCAAAACAAAAAGTAGGCGACTGCCTTGACAGCTTTTCAGATTCTATGATTTCGAAGATGTTCCAGAGTAAGAAAACGAGCGTTCATCGACTGTTTTTTAGACTTACAATAATTCGGAAAGTCGCAATCGATCAAATTAAAAACATTCAAAGCATTGACTGCTGATCTGCTCTTCTGTTTTTTTAATTTCGGTTTTTTGATTTTGCTTTGACACCGACTTCTGAAATTTTCAAAGCACCAGTTTGAGTAGAGTTCAATGAAATGAAAAACTGTCTAAGTTTTTAGACAATGATTGAAGGGTATAACTAATTTTCAAGGCTGCAAACCGGTCCGGAACCGAAATCCTGAGAACCGGTTCGGTTCGGGTTTTTTGGGGTTCGCGATCCGGACCATGAACAAGGCGGCTTATATTTTCGACTCCGCGAACCTGAACCGGAACCGGACCACTTTTTCGAAAAATGAGGTTCGGTTCACCAATTTAAGTATTTTTTTCAACGATACATTCGAAATTCTCTAGCAAAACTTTGCTTATTACTTTTTAAGTGCCTCGACAAACGTTATTCTGTTATGAGCTCTGTACCAAAGTTGGCTGCTGTGTTCTTATACCCAAGATTTCAAACTTTGCTTACTTTTGACCAAAAACAAGTTGCAAAGTAGGACATTGCAGACATGCTAAAGCGCCAAAAAAAAAATGCCTAATGAGAGTTTTCAAAATTCGACAATAAATGACTCAACGTCTGATTGCGAAGACGAGAAGTTTATGAAAGCAATAAACAAATATCAAATATAAAATCTGTATATTATGTTATAGATTACTTTGAAAATTGTCCAAGATCACATCTGTAAAGCTCCGGGTTTTTGTTATTTACTGCTCGGTAGTCACAAATGAAGTGAATTTTGTTGACCCCTAATATGAAATTCCAAATCCCAAATTTAACGTAAGGTTCCAGGCTCCTACACCATGCTTCTATAAATGTTTTTAAATTTTGGAAAGGTCATAATAACGAAGAAATAAACAAGAAAGAAAGTCGGTCAAGCCCGACTATAACATACTCTGTACCAAGAAAATTTGTCTTTCGATCATAACTCGAAAACCGTTCATCCGATCTTCTTCATTCCTTTGGCGGATCGATAAGTTATCCTGCTAACTAAATATGTCCAGAAGGAACAAGCCATCTATCTTCAAAACTGTGGGAGATATGACGTTTTTTCTAAATTGCGGGGGCGGGAGGGGGCGTGGCCAAAATTGAAAATAAACTTGATCTGCCTGCAGACATAAGAAGCATATGTCCCATATATGTCAAACCTCTATCTGTTACCATCTTTGAAATCTGTGCGTTCATACGGACATGACTCGGCTGTTGACGCTGATCAAGAATATATATACTTTATAGGGTCGGAGATGCTTCCTTCTGGATGTTACATACTTTTGCACAAACTTATAATACTCTATGTACCTACGGTACAGAGTATAAAAATGTTGATTTTACTATACTATCTGTACCAGCAACTCAGGTATCAGTTAAACGAGCATTTCCAATGCTTAAGTTTGTTCTTTCTGATTTAAGAGCTAGTATAGATAAACAGCTCATGGAAATATAATGTTAATTAACTAAAACTAAGCAGTTTCTAAAAGCTGTTAATGTCACCTAATGGATTTGATAATTGAAATAACTTAAGTAATGATCATTATAATTAAGCATATGGATAGAAGGCATATATGTTTCATTTTCAGCAATTTATCTGGTCACACCGAAATTAAAATCAGATGCAGAATCAAAATCACTTGCAGGAATACCCCTATTGTGTTTATATATTACTACAAACCTTCATTTTCTCTCTTTTTGTTAGTTGATTCCAGACTCTTAGTGATTGATTCGATTCCTGTAGATGTTGAATTAGTTATAGGTTTTGAACTAAGAGTAAAGCTGGCTGCAGCAGGATTTGTATTGGACACGATACAAGAAGCTGTGTTACTGGCTCCTGCTTCAACACTGATCTTTAATTGTCATTTGATAAGTTCCACCGAAAGAAATTTTCGTAATCGTTCATAATATTGAGGATGCAATTCAACATCGTTGTGGCCAGCTCCCTGAAATTAAGTAATATAATATAAACATTTTAGGTTCCATTATAAATGAGAAAATTTTAAAAACGAGAAAACTAAGCTAACTTTGTCTGGGCCGAAGTTTTTATACCCTTGCAAGTGCTCGCTTAAATATTTTCAATAAATACTCTTTTTCCCATTTTCCGACCGATCGTTCGAATGGGAGCTTTATGATGTAGTCATCCGATTTGGCCAAAAAATTTTAAAATTATGTGAAAGCATTTGAAACAAACAAATACAAAATTGCAGGATGCTACTATTAAAAACAAAAAAGTTTTTCTAAGACTTTTTTCTGACCTATCTTTTGTATGGCAGCTATACCATATAGTTGTCCGATTTTAATAAAACTTGGTAAAACTATAAAAAAAATCATAGAAAACCTACGGTTAAAAAGTTTGGAGACGTTTCCATTGAAAGGAAAAAAGTTTTTCTCACTAAAACTAGTTTTCCGACCGATTGTTCCTATATGAGATATAGTCATCCGATCCAGTCGGTTCCGATATGTTAGTAGTGTGCAGCAAACAGAAGACTCTGTGTAAAATTTCAGCTCGACTAGTACGCGTAGAATCAGACAGACAGACAGACGGACAAAGCTCAATCGACTCAGCTCGTCACCCTGATCAAGAATATATATAGTTTATGGGGTCGGAAATGAACGTTTCTATGCGTGCAAACTTCTGGGCAAAACTATAATACCCTTTGCAAGGGTATAAAACATAGAAAACCTACGATTACAAAGTTTCCGTCATCCAATCCGGTCGGTTCCGACATATTAGTAGTGTGCAGCAAAAAGAAGACTCTGTGCAAAATTTCAGCTCGTTAGCTTTAAAACTGAGAGACTAGTTCGCGTAGGAACCAGGGTTCGTAAATTAACACACATTATTTTTAACACGAGAAAAATTAACACAAAGAAAAAATACAGTGTAAAAAATTTTTTATTTTCACACGTGTAAATAACATTTTTTTCACAGCCGCTAAAATTTCTCACACGCGTGATAGAATCATGCGTGAGAAAAATGTTCGTGTTAGTTTCATGAAAAAAATAATTTTTTTCTTATGAAAAAAAATGTTATTTACAAGGGTGAAAATAATAATTTTTTTCATTGATGTTAATTATCATGACTGAAAAATATCATTTGTGCATTTTACGAACCCTGGTAGGAACAGACAGACAGACGGACGGACTCAATCAACTCAGATCGTCACCTTGATCAAGAATATATATAGTTTATGGGGTCGGAAATGAATATTTCTATGCGTTGCAAACGTCTGGGCAAAATTAAAATACCCCTTGCAAGGGTATAAAAATAGAGGAAAGTAAACTTCAGGTTCTTCGAAGTTTGTATACCCTTGCAGCACGTTTTTCTAACTAATTCGGATGACATTTCCATTGAAAACAAACAAATTTTTCTCACAAATACTACTTTTCTGACAACTTTTCTTTGACAGGGCCATACTATATAGATGTCTGATTGCGACCAAACTTAGTGGCATTATGGGAAAGCATTGCAAACTAAGAAATACAAAATAACAAAACAAAATGAAAACAAAAACTCTTTCTCACTAAAACTAGTTTTTCGTCGATTTTTCCTATGGCAGCTATATGCTTTAGTCATCCGATCCGGCCGGTTTTGATACTTGTGCAGCGTATTTGTACTACAAGACTTCGTGCAAAGTTTGGCGCGATAGCTTTCAAACTGACGGAGGAAATCGCGTAGAAATAGACGGACAGACAGACGGACATGGCTCTATCGACTCAGCTCGTCATGCTGATCAAGAATATATACACTTTATGTGGTCGGAGATGCTTACCTTCTATGTGTTACAAACAACTGGACAATTTCAATATATCCTCTATAAAAATAGAATTAATAAGAAAGCCGGTCAAACCTGACTAAAATATACTCTGTACCTGTATGCTGTGTATGCTTAGTATGCTGCTGTAGCAATATAACAAAGCGCTGCGGAAGCGCTGCTAACTTCTTAACAAATCGATAAATAATCTTAAAAATGTTACTGTACTATAAATACTGAATATGTCTAGAAAATTCGAACAATCTATCTATAAAACTGTGAGAGATATGACCTTTACAAATCAATGGGCGGGACAAATGTTGAAAATAAACATGATCTGCTTGAAAATTTTTTTTATTATTGTTGGGGTGTGCTTGTTTGGTATATATTCAATCTTTTCTAAATGGGATTAACAACAATTTTTCAAATCTTTATCTAGACACTATTTTAAAAACCATCTCCAATTGGATGTAGTTTGTGTAATGTAGCCATTCATGTCAGTCGCTGGGTTGGTAAGTCATTGCTTCGCAGACAAGAATGCGGTGCTAGCATGGTAAGAGATTTAACAAGTTGGTTAGGGTGGGCAAGAAGCTTCACATCATATTTGCATTTAAGTTGCCCTATTTCAGTTTCGACCAATGGGATGATGTCGGTGTGGATACACTCATTGCGAAACCGTTACGCTCCAGTGAGGGTTCTAAGAATTCTTGATTGCGATCTTTGGAAGATGTTCACACTACTCGCACAGGCATTTCACCTGCGGCCCATACGTTTACACAGGCAATATTTGCGCCTTGTGAGCCTTCTATCGAGGTGCACAGTTAGGTATATAACAACGATTGGGGATAGCTGGGGACTGGTGCTTCTGTTGAAAGTAAACGTCACTTGCTTACACTTTTGCTCGTTGCTGTTTATGCGCCAGTTGGCCAGTCACTCTTTTACGAAAGCTAGGAGGCTTTCCAATAGTCTTGTTGCGTCAATTGACATTGTGAGGGGTCTGTTGGTATGTCGGCAGTGTACAGTACATTTAGAAAAGGACCGAGAGCGCTACCATGCGGTATTTCGGTCGGATCGTATGGTAAACTATTGCGTTGTATACTCATTTTGGCTCAGTTACTTTCATAACTTTCTAGGAGTTTGTGTTTTTTTGTTATGCATTGTCCTTATCTTGAATATAAGAGCGACCAATTAAACGCGGTCAAATGCTTGGGCAACATCTATAAAAATTCATGGTGCCCAAACGGGGGGACGACACAATTTTGACAGAAAAAATCGACATTGTTTCGATAAAAACGACATAATTTCGATAGGAAAAAAACGACATGATTCCGACAGAAAAAAAGACATAATTTCTATCGTAACAACATAGTTCCGAAAAAAGATAATTGGGACGTTGAGTTTCCGTTTCCGAGTGAAATAGAAACCGATTTTCTTTTCGAATAAATGTTCAAGTCGTTACCAAATTACAATTCAGCAATATAGTAGCCTTAACAATTTCGATCAACACTGCGCAAGCGCTGAGTCGGAATTACGAATACTTCGATTTAATTTCGATCGTTTTTAGACAAAAGCATGCAATTTTAATGAAAAAGATTTTAAGTCAGGGATCGTAACGGTTATAATTTTTATACCCGTTACTCGTAGAGTAAAAAGGGTATACTGCTGTGAGCAAAAAGTAAGGTGTAAGGGTCAATTTAAACTTCGCGGGCAGGTTACTAACAATTCAGGCAGGTTTTTTTTTCTTGAGTTGGCAGGACTGTTGATGACATCTGTGCCAAATTTCATGTGAATGTCATTATCAGAAATATATTTACGCTTGTGTTTTCCAAACGACCAAGAGTGCATTTTTCGATTTACAATGTCTGAGCAGAGAAGTGCCATCAAATTTTGTTTGCGGAATGAAATTTCGGCTGCGGAAACGTTGAGGATGTTGCGGAAGGCCTTTGGTGATTCTACCATGTCACAAAAAAATGTTTATAAGTGGTACAAAGACTTCAAAGAGGGTCGAGAACGTGTGGATGACTTGGAGCGCTCCGGACGACCATCGACGTCAACAGATGACCAACACGTCAATGAAGTGGAGGAATTAGTGCGCAAAAATCGTCGGTTGACTGTTAGAGACCTTACTGATATGATCGGAATATCAGAAGGATCTGTGAAAACCATTTTGAAAGACCATTTGGGCCTACGAAAAGTCAAATCTCGTTTGGTACCGAAAGTTCTCAATTTTTTGCAAAAAAGTCATCAAAAATTCGACGCATATCGTTCCGCAACCACCGTATTCGCCTGATTTGGCTCCGTGTGACTTCTGGCTATTCCCAAAACTCAAGAGACCACTTCGGGGAACGCGTTTCGAGTCGATTGCGCTGATGGCTATACCGAAAAGGGACTATTTGGCATGTTTCGAGGATTGGAAAAAACGTTGGCATAAGTGTATTTTATCGGGAGGGGATTACTTTAAAGGGGATGAAATTGATTTAGAAGAATAAATAAAGATTTTTCATTTTTACAAACAAATTCACCTTACTTTTTGCCCACAGTAGTACTAAAGTCGTGCAAATGTATGTAACAGGCAGAAGGGAGCATCTCCGATATCATAAAGTATATATATTCTTCATCAGCATCAACAGCCGAGTCGATATAGCCATGTCCGTCTGTCTGTCCGTCCGTCCGTCTGTATGAACACCTAGATCTCAGAGACTAGAAGAGCTAGATCAACCAAATTTTATACGTAAGCTAGTATTGTCTGTAGGCAGATCAAGTTTGTTTCAAATTTTGGCCACGCCCCCTCCCGCCCCCGCAATAAAAAAATAATTGAATAACTCCCACAATTTTTAAGATATCGAGCTCAGCTTTTGCAGTGTAGTCTATGTGGCCAATATCTACAATCTCACAAATTTTCAAAAGGATCGGATAATAAATGGCCGAGTTAAAAAAATGTTGCATACTTATCCGAGCTGAGCTGAGTAACGGGTATTTCGAAGTCGGGCAGGGCCGACTTTAACTTACGCTCTCGTTTGAATAAAAATTGTGGAATAACAATTATTATAAAATAGTCAAAAAATTGAATTTAAGCGTTATATTATGATATTTAAATATAAATAAAAATTTAAGTGTTATTTCGTAATTTATTTTTTTTTAATCAAAAATAAGACTTAAAATTAACTTTTTTAATAAAAATTAAAATAAAGGTTTATCCTGTTTACGGTATCCTGCATACTGAGTAAGTAGTAGTAGTAGTAGTAGTAGTAGTAGTAGTAGTAGTAGTAGTAGTAGTGTTTTTATTTTTAGTTTGTATTGCCCTAATATAATAACATATTTAATATCTAATACAATTCAACTAGAAATAAAGTTAACAGGTTTACATCGACTTGGTTTTTAACCGTCTGTCGATCACCTTACCCTTATCCAGTGCTACTTTGGTTAATACACCTGGCTGCCCGGGTCGTCCCCAGATACCAGATCGTTCACCTTGTAGTGTGAAATAGTGGTTTGGTGTTACAATTTAATATTATGCATGTTTTGTATAAAGCTATTTGCCGTCAGCTAATATCGAAATTTAAACTTTAACTGGGAGTATATGTCAGAGGGAGTATTTGGGTATGCTTAAAAATTTTCCGTTTGTATCTGTCTCCTATAGTTCAGTGCATGTTTTAAATAGTTCGCGAGTGCTATCCAATTTGATCCATTTAGAAAGTTTATGGTTTCCTCGTGTGCTAGTTCCGATTTTTTTAGATGCAACTTTCTAATTTCCTTTAAAATGGGACATTTGGCAATAAAGTGCATAACGTTTTGAGGTGCCCTTAAATTACACAGATCACATTCTCTGTTTGTTCGGTATGGCATGGCGTTAAGAGGCAACATTTCTGTACGTGATTTGCATATAAGCGAAATCTGCCAGATTTTTAGTTCGTCATGGAGGTAGTTATTTTCGTTTAGGTGGTAATTAAGAGTCTTATAAATTGCTCTCGAAGAGCTTTGGCTGGCCTGAAATTCAAACTTCCTCATGGCTGCGCGATCAATTTGCTCCACAATTTTCATATGCGCTAGATTTTACGTGCTTGGTTCGGATATATCTATATATATGCCATGCTCGTTGGCCAGACCCTGCCATTTTGCAAAAAACTGACCTGTACCGCTCTGCAGAAATGACGATATTATTTTCGGTAGCCTACTATCCGGCATCATCATTATTTTCCTTATATAGGAGAAGTGTGCCTGCAATGCTTCGGTGTGTAACAGCGACAATCCTGTTTCCAAGTGAATTGCGTAGTTTGGTGTACTTCTGGGCAACTGAAAGATTTTCTTTACAAAGTGACGCTGCAACTTTTCTGTTTCCTCGTAGTAGGTATGTCCCCAGATTTGCGACGCATACAGCATTATTGAGCGCACAGTGGCCTTAAAAAGGTTGTATTTCACACTTGGTAATACATTTTGTCTGCCGAGAAAGGAGTTCCAAGTGCTATTTAGGGCGATTTTTGAGTTCGTTAGTTTCTGCTGCAGGTGACTGGTGTAATTTAAATTTTGCGTTAGCGTAACTCCGAGGTATTTGAATTCTTTTACGACCTCCAGGTGTTCTCCATTTAAATGCCAGCTCTGGTTGTTTGCTGCACGTCCTCGTCCATCACGGATGACCATCACTTTAGTCTTTTCGATATTTATGAGCAGGTTCCAAAGTTGGCAGTAAGAAAAGAGCGAGTCAATCTCCTGCAATTTAAGGGGCGAGTCTGCCATTATCACCATGTCATCAGCGTACATTAAAACTTTTATCGCATGATTGGCAAAGGTGATGCCACCTGGGAGAGCATTTGTAAAATCGTTGATATATAGTGAAAATAGCAATGGGCTGAGAAGACATCCTTGTTTAACCCCTGTGTTGTTACTAAACCAGTCTGAGAGCTGTTCTCCATTCCATACGGTAGCTAAGTTGTTTGAGTACAGATTGCGAATCAAGCAAATAATTTTTGATGAGACTCCTAACCAGCTGAGCTTGAGTAGTAAGTTTGTTCTGTTTACTGTATCGAAAGCGGCTTTGAAGTCGATAAAGCATAGGTACATCTTTTGTTTTCGTTCAAGAAAGGACTTAGCTATTGCAGTTAGTGAAAACACGATATCCACAGTGGAATATCCACTCCTAAAACCGGATTGATATTCGCTTATCACATTGTTTTCATTTACCCATGTGGTAAGCCGCTCTAAAATAACAGAAGTGAACACTTTCGTTAGGGCGTTTGAGCACGATATCCCCCTATAGTTGCTCGCTAATTTGGAATCTCCTTTCTTGAAAATCGGGAAGATTACACTCTTTTTAAAACTAGAGGGTACTCCTGCGGCGTTAAATATCCTATTGAATTCCTCAGTAAGAGCATTGAGTAATTCCAGCGGGGCGAACTTTAAAAACTCGACCGGAATCCTATCTTCACCTGGAGCTTTGTTTATCTTTGCTCGCTTTAACGCAGAGCTGACTTCTGCCAAACTTATCTGAGCATCAAGTTTTTCATTTAGGATCAATGGAAGCTTCCTCACACTCTGTATCAAACCAAGGCTTGACGAAGTTTGTTTTACGTTCCCTTTGTATACTTTCTGCTGCGTCTTTTATTGCCTAAACTATCCAAGTGGTGCAAATTTGCAAGAAGACGCGCCTCGTATCTGGTTCTAAGTCCTTCTTTTAACAAAGCTTAGGTAGTAGCTGGTTTTTTTGGGTCTGATCTATTTCCGGTACCTCCATTTCCGCTTTGATCGAGAGAGGCAAGTGGTCTGACAGCATGTCTCCTTTTACAGCCATATCCTTCACACATCCATGCCAAGCTCCTCCCAGCATACAGTAATCAATTGTTGAATTGCCCTGTCCTCCTTTAAATGTGAACTCTCCAGAGGGGTCACTAAGTGTCCTACCATTAAGGATTAGAAGGTTTGTTGATTCACACATCTCCAACAGTTTTGCTCCTTTTGAGTCCGAGATTTTGTCTTTTGCCAACCTAATGGTTCTGTCATGCGTACTGTGTGACATGTTTGATTGGGTACAAGCTTGGTTCGTCCCTATTCTGGCATTTAAGTCGCCAACCACCATTACATTCTGATGGTCCAAAACCATGAGAAAGTCGTAGAGCAGGTCAAATTCGTGGATCCAATTATTGCAGTTTAAATACGTTGGTATTATAATAAAAATATTACCATTAGTACTTAGCTCAATGACAGTTCTATCATTTGAATTTTTAAAGGAGCAGTTGTATTTTGTCATGAGCTCCCTCTTTACTGCGTACAGGCAGCCACCGCTGGCGCGCCCTCTGGTTGCTGTTCTTTTTGCCGCGATCCAGTGTAAGTTGAAATTTGGGAAATAGTGTTCGAAGATGTCTTCATTTCTTTCTACGAAAGTTTCAAATAAAAGTGCAATATCAAAGTCGTTTACAAATTCAAAAAAAATTTCGATGAAGTAATTTGTTTTTAAGGCCGGAAATGTTAAAAGCTAGAATCTTAATTGTATTAGTTTCGACATTACTTTGGCTGACGGCATTTACGTTTATAGAATACAAGGGCTTTCCCACGCCATTTGGGTTTGATAGTTTATAATGATTGTCTAAAGGTAAATTTTTTAGGGTTTGGTTGTTTCCTTACTTTTTTGAAATTGTCATTTGACTTAATGAAGTGTAACTAATATCTAAACTATGAATTATGGGTCCATACAGCTGATCCAATACTATGTCCGCCTTTTGTCCGTCACTCATAAGCTCATTTTTATCATTAAAGCGGAACCATTTATTTGCAATACACATGCTGTCGTTTCTGACTAAAATTTTGTTTTTTTGACTGATGTTTCCGATCATTTTCTTCAGTTTTAGCAGTAGCCCTTTATTAAACTGCCTTTGTTCGCCCAAATCCTTTTCCACGTAGAGGTTGGTTCCTGCCAATTTTCTGGAGCTCTTGAGGATTTTTTGGGCCATTTCCCTGGATTCCAAAGTGGCAACTACGCTTCGTTTGTTTAAGCGGTTGCTCAGAACACGGACATCATTTACCTTTACGGAATCAAGTGATAGGTTCTCCTTGCACACCCTTTCCACAGCTGCTTTGGGTTCGCAATTCTTTTCAATGCCTCTGAACACGATATTCTTTTCCTTGCTGTAGTCAACGACCCTGTTTAGCTCCTTCCTCTCTATTTCTTTGCTTGCCTTAAGTTCTTCCAGTTCAAGACGCAGTTCCCGGTTCTCTTCTTGCAGTGCTGTGATTTGGTTTGACACCGATGCCTGCAGAGCACCAATATCGTCCTTCGTCGCCATTACGGCTCCAATTGAAGTAAGTTTTACATTAAAATCATTTTTGGTCTCTCGTATGGCGTTTATGATATCGCCTAAGGTATACTCCTCCGCAGCACTCACACCCATATCTCCTCGCAGTCTCTTGACAGATTTTTGGGCTACAGGTTTGTTGTCTTCTGGACGTGCCACCGGTGAGCGTTGTACCCCAGCCATATCTTGTTTTGGTATAGTACAATTTTATTCAGACGCCTGGTGGTATGCAACGGTTTGACCCTCAAACCGGACAAAGAGCTTTGTTCTGAACCACAGTTTTGGAGTCACTGGCGCTTTTTCGGCTGATCAGCTGTTTTTAGCTGGTTTTCGGCTGGTTAATTGCGGGCTGACTGCCAAAACACAACAGCTGTTCGGCAGATTGTTAGTTGTTTTTGTTAAAGTGAAAACTCTCTTACTCCTCCTCAATTTGGCGCAATTTCCCAAAATTTCTCCCTTGACGCTCTGCTTTGTGGTATTAGTGTGGTGCGACAAACAATTTGTAAATGTTTAAAACCTTTGGAATTTCGCTGTTTTACATCGGGGGCTCTCCACTGCTGTGATGGTACGCAGTCTGTGCAACTTTTGTATGCGGCTAATTACACTTTCTTGCAGGTGGACTTGCAGGATTTAATAAACACCGGGAGCGATTTAAAAACACGTCTGACTCACACAACTCCCATACCTACTGAGTAAGTATATCTAAGATATTTCCATTCATCTAAACTATTTTTTTAAGGCTCGATTTTTATAAACTCATAACTTTTATTTGCGATCCCTATTTTAAATAACATTGTACGCCCGATGTATCTATGAATACTTTAAATCTCCACAATATTTTGAAATGTTAAAATAAAAAAACTTCCAGTATGAAACGAATCACCGTTGAGAACGTAGGGTTGTCGATATATCTCAAAATATCAATATCGATAATATCAAAAATCGATATTTTCAATATCGATATTTGATATACCGAGACCGAAAAACATCGATATATCGATAATATCGATGTTTTCTATAGCTTACACAAACCAGGAAAAGTTATGAAAGTGGTTGTTCTATCTGATCTTTCCAAAAAAGCAAAATTTTTTAATTTATGTATTTAATACTTTGACCAAATACTTTTTTTGATTTTCAGAGTACAGAGCTTAAAGACTAACAGATTTTGCTTGCTGGATAATCTCTCAGAAAGATTAATTCTTCATATACTGCATATCTCTATATATATAAAATAGTTTGTCTTCACTGATTCACTGATTGGCAATCATCGCACAGCCTAAACGGTAAGAGATAGAAGGCTGAAATTTGGACAGGAGTTTCCTTATGTGATGAAAGTGCGTACTAAGACGGGGTTTTGGAAAATTCCACCTGGAAAAGCGTGGGAAAAGTTTGTATGGGGAAAATTTTATTTTTCATCGATTTACTCGAAACTCGGTTTGTAAACAACGATAACGATAGCGATAGAGATAATGATAACGACTATACTGATGATGACAGCGGCGAAGCGCGTCGGGCTATACGCTAGTCTATATTTATAAAGTTGTTCGTCCTGACTGACTGACTGGTGACCGTCGCGCAGCCCAAACCATAAGAGATAGGAAGTTGAATTTGTATACTCTGTACCGTAGGTAAATAGAGTATTATAAGTTTGTGCAAAAGTATGTAACATCCAGAAGGAAGCATCTCCGACCCCATAAAGTATATATATTCTTGATCAGCTTCAACAGCCGAGTCGATATAGCCATGTCCGTCTGTCTGTAGTATAAACGCACAGATCTCAGAGATGGTAAGCAGTGTTTAAAAAACTGCAGTCGAATTAGCAGAAGTCGCATTATTTTTGCTTTTCACTACTTCGACTGCGAGCGAAATTATAAAACAAACAAACGCTGCTGATCGAAAGCAACAGCAGCTAAAATCAAAAGTAGCAAAAAGTCGGCGCCACTGATTTTAGCGACTGCGACTGTCGCCGACTGCCGAAAGTCGACGCGATGCAGCGGCGCCTTAAGTCTACGATCAAAATCAACAGCGACTGCTACTGATTTTTGATTTTCGTTGCTGTTTGATTTTTGCCTATGCTTTGACTGCGACTTATGATTTTTTTAGAAGCAAAAGCAGAAGCAAAATCATTTGAAATGAAACTTACTGCAGTTTTTTAAACGCTGATGGTAAGAGATAGAAGTTTGACATGTATGGGACATATGCTTCTTATGTCTGCAGGCAGATCAAGTTTATTTTCAATTTTGGCCACGCCCCCCGCAATTTAAAAAAAAACGTCAAATCTCCCACAGTTTTGAAGATATATGGCTTGTTCCATCTGGATATAATTAGTTATCAGAATAACTTATCGATCCGCCAAAGGAATGGAGAAGATTGGGTGAACGGTTTTCGAGTTATGATCAAAAGACTGTTCGCTGCTGCATAATTGAGCGTATAATATTCTTGGTACAGAGTATGTTATAGTCGGGTTTGACCGACTTTCTTTCTTGAATACAGTAGTTTTGCCGGAAAAGCGTCGGAAAAGATTGTATGGGGAAAATTTTATTTATTATCGGATAAGAAACTAGGTTTGTAAGCAAAGTAAGCGAAAGGGCACGTGTTTTCCCCGATTTCGGAAAATCCGCCGACAAGGAAAATTCCCGGAACATTCAAGATGCAAAAATCTATTTTTCACACGATTGACTTAAAATTCGGTTTGAAATGATAGAAATTAAAATAAATTGAGATGTCATTTTCCGATGGTGAAAAATTTGACCGTGTCGGAAAATTTATGGAAAAGAATCAGAAAAGTTTACTTATTAACTTGAAATTCGGTTTTTAAGAAGAGTATGCGAAATAATTGGACACGTGTTTCCCCGATTTCGGAAAATCCGCCCACATAAAAAATTGCCAGAAAATTCCATATGCAAAAATATATTTTTCACCCGATTGTCTTCAAATTCGGTTTGTAAGGATAGTAAGAGAAACAAATTGAAATGTTAGTTTCCGATGTTCAAAAATTTGATCGTAAGGTCGGAAAATTCTATGAAAAGTCTGCATGCTAGATAATTATATTTATATTGTCTTGAAATTCGGGTTGTAAGGAAAGTGAGCGAAATAAATTGAGATGGTCTATTCCGATGTTGGAAAATTTGACTGTAAGGTCGAAAACGGTTAAGTCTGCAAGATAAGTAACTATAATTCATCCGATTGACTTGAAACTTATTTTGTAAGGATAGTTAGTAAGAAAAATTGAGATACCAGTTTGCGATTTGGGAGAATTCGACAGTAGGGTTGAAAAACTCTCGGAAATTCTGCATCCGAAAAACTGTTTTTCATCCGATTGACTTGAAACTCGGTTTGTAAGGACCGTAAAATAATTTATTCGCTATGTGATTATCCTAAAACCCTTATTTGAATTCAATTATGCAAACAATCTTTTTGGGCACCATTATTAGTAGCGGGGAGAGTATCTCTCACACTAATAACGGCAAGACCAGGGGAACCCACACACACAAAGGCGACTGTCTGTTTCTGGCAGCGTAGAAATGCCGATGTTTTTGCGCGCATTCTGCGTTGGGATTCCCAAACGGTTATGCCACCGCAGGCATGGAGACCCTTTCGAGAAACGTTCAGTTGGTAGACATTGATCGCTGATGATAGAGGGTGGTTCCTCTTGAAACAGCTGTACGATCTACCAGCCTCCTTTGTGGTGTTGTGTCTCCGTTTAAAGTTGTGCGAAAGCATAACATGCCCTCGAGCAGGCTAAAAACTGCAGGTTTACTCAGTATAAAGGTCACAAAAAAGAAACCATTCACATGTATGTGATTATCCTTTTTTTTGGAAATTTGGCCCTACTGTCGGAAAACTTTCGGAAACTCCGAATGCAATAAACTATTTTTCATCCGATTGACATGAAACTAAGTTTGTAAGGATAGTATAAGAAATTGGAATAACGATAATGGTAACGACAACGATTACGATTATTACAACGATAGCGGTAACAGTAATGGTAGCGAGAACAATGACGATAACGAAAATTGAACGACAGGTTACTGTTCTTTCGAAACATTCAACACCATGGGTAGAATATTGGTGGTCAAGATTGTATAAAAGCTTAGTTTCCAGCGATAAGCTCCAAACGAATTTTATGAGCTACATTCAAAAAAATTCGGAATACGTGACTCCAAATTTTTTAAAATCAACCCACAAAGTTAAAAAATATGCGGAAAGTTGTTGTATGCAACTCTTTTGGTCTTCATTTGATCAGCTCCATGAACATTTTGAAAGCATCACATTATAAAATATTACCAGCATGATAAATTAGCAACAAATTTATGCAAAGTGAGCGAAGCCGCAGGTAAATAAAGCTAGTATATATATATAAATAAAATTGTATTTTCTAAAGAAATACTTAACAAGAAAGCCATCACTAGGGTTCGAGAACTGAGATATCGACACCTGAGTCGATAAGTAAAATAAGTGTAAAATACAAGAAATTGGAATTTTTGACATTTATAAGCACTGTAAGTTGCGGATTGATCGTATATATTTTTATACCTCTTACTCGAAGAGTAAAAAGGGTATACTAATGTCGTGCAAATGTATGTAACAGACAGAAGGAAGCATCTTGGACCCCATAAACTATATATATTCTTGATCAGCATAAATAGTCGATTCGAAAAAGTCATGCCCGTCTGTCTTTTAGAACACCTAGATCTCAGTGACCAGAAGACCTAGAGCATCGAAATTTTAAATGTACGCTTCTATTGTCTGCACCCAGAGTATCTAAAGTGTTTTGTTGGTTTTCCGAGCTGCCTTGTGCAACTCATACGTTGTTGTTGTTTCCATTATTGGTATGGTTTTGATTGCCTCGGTTGGAATTACCTCTGCTGCCATTGCCATAATATGGATAAGAGCCTTCATAATTTCCTGAAAAATTTCCAAAGCCTTTGTTGTTGTAATTATTGTTTTTATTACATCGGAAGTTACCATTATTCTGATAATTACCTCATCCTTGGTAATTAGCTCTATAATTGTTACCTCTGCCTCTATTCTGGTGATGGAAGGCAGTGCTTGGACTTTCTGTCGTTTGTGTACAGCAGTGTATGTAATAGAGCCCTGCATGAAATGAATCAAAGTTCCCCTTGACTTTTTTACTAATTTGATATATCTATGAACTTCTAATCATAGTTCACAAAATTATTGATTACATGTTCTGTTCGAAATAGTACAGCTCAGCTCATGCTCAACTCAAATAGCTCATAGGGTTCAATATCAATATGAATAGATCAAACAGCTCAGAGCCTTAAATGTCATAAGTTTCTGGACTTGTTATACTCTGTACCGTATGTACATAGAGTATTATAAGTTTGTGAGGTTTGACATGTATGGGACATATGCTTCTTATATCTGCAGGCAATTTAGAAAAAACGTCCTATCTCCCACTGTTTTATAGATAGATGGTTCGTTCCTTCTGGACATATAATATATAGTAATCATGATAACTTATCCGCCAAAGGAATGGTAAAGATCGGATAAACGGTTTTCGAGTAATGATCAAAAGACTGTTCGCTGCTGCAGCGCAGTAGCTGCACTGCTTTCAGCTGCAGCATCAAAATTTATGCTGAGCGTATAATTTCGTTGGTACAGAGTATGTTATAGTCGGGCTTGACCGACTTTTTTTCTTGTTAATAGTTCCTGATTTTGCAATAACATAAAAATTTTAAATAAAAACAAGTCCAGAAACTTATGACATTAAGGCTCTGAGCTGTTTGATCTATTCATTTTGACATTGAACCCTATGAGCTATTTGAGTTGAGCATGAACTGAGCTGAGCTGAACAATTTCAAACAGATCATATAGCTCATGCCACATGTCATGAGCTATAATTCAATGAGTCAATAATTTTGTGAACTATTTATGACTAGAAATTCATAGATAGATCAAATCAGTAAGAAAGTCAAGGGGAACTTTGATTCATCTCATGCAGGGCTCTAATACGAACCCTGCACAGCAGAGCACGGCAAACGAGTGAAAGGGCGCGTGCAAGCACAAGTGCTCGTTCACCCGGCACTCGACTCTATGTAATTTTTAATGTCAAATTTTCGAACTTATATTTGAAAATTATAAAAACATCTAAATTATGTCATCATTTTAAATTGCATTGTTTCTTGCTTCTGAAAACTATTGAAAAATGTTAAATCGTTCACATTTTCCGGTAAAAGGCACGACCGTTTAGAAGTAATTGTGTGGCCCGTTGTACTGAAGGCGCGCTCAGACGATGCATTAGTTGCAGGCATAGCTAGCAACTTTTTTGCTATGGCGGCCATCTTAGGAAATACGCGCTCCTGTAATTTAAAATTAAAGTTTCATAGAGGTAATTTTCTTTCAATTCTGACCTATTCCTGCCAGTAATTTAATATATCGACCGAGCTGTCCAATTCTTCGTTTTGTTTTGAAACATCCGACCATTCACCATAGGCATCTTTTCGGGAACGTTTCGTCGGCTTTTCAGCTATATCTTCCAGAATTACTGGCCATATTTAGCGCCTGCGTTTATAGCCACCTGTATCAATTTATTAAAATGGGGTCCAGAAAAAGTCGCAAATGGCCTCAAGTCTCCAGCGGACAAATCTACGCAAGCATCCTTAAACTGACTTTTGAATGAAGTCTCAACGCGATTAGCAGGCTCTATGCCCTCGCAGGCATGTTTTTCCAGCCACTTAGGGCTTCCGCCTCTCTGAAACACTTTTATATGTCCACAATTAAAGCACTTTACGAATCCTACGTATTGATTGGTTGCATTATCATAAACTTCACCGAACTTGTTCCATCCTTCGCTTTTCACAAGCTTGCCGGTTTTCTTCTTTAACACCCATTCGCCATTTTCGATTTTTTTTTGGGCTTCTTCCTTAAACTTATTTATTTACAAATGAGACATTTTGTAGAAAGAACTAATGAAATCGTTTAAATCAAAATTATAGGCAAAAATGATTAAACTTTCCAATTTAAAAATGTAATACTTTCTGTAAATACTAGATTTAATAAAACATTTTGTGAACAAGCACATGCCGCGTGCTAGCCGCGTGACCCACGCGGGAGCTCACTTGGCGAGTAGACAAGCACGCGCTTTTTTCGTTTTTCAATAAATTTTTTCCAATTGTTAAGTACCCGAGTGAACTACCCGGGAGTAGAAAAGCACGCGTTTATCGTGTTTAAATGTTAAATTCTTTTTCAATCGTTTAGTACCCGAGTGTGCTACTAGCTCAATGCCGGGCTCTGCTACACAGCATTGAATGAAATTTCACCTTGTTAGTTGATAATATCAACTTGATATACAGTGTGCCTAGATATATTTGAAAAATACAGCTTAATGTTTTATTGATTTTCATCATGTCATAGAATTGCTATGTGATTGGAAAGGATACATTGTGTTAGGGACCTCTCAATGGAAAAAACATCAAAAAACAAGAAAGAAAGTCGGTCAAGCCCGACTATAACATACTCTGTACCAAGAAATTGTTGTCTTTTGATCATAACTTGAAAACCGTTCATCCGATCTTCTTCATTCCTTTGGCGGATCGATAAGTTATTCTAATAACTAAATATGTCCAGAAGGAACAAGCCATCTATCTTCAAAACTGTGGGAGATATGACAATTTTTTCTAAATTGCGGGGGCGGGAGGGGGCGTGGCCAAAATTGAAAATAAACTTGATCTGCCTGCAGACATAAGAAGCATATGTCCCATACACGTCAAACCTCTATCTCTTACCATCTCTGAGATCTGTGCGTTCATACGGACAGACAGACGGACAGACGGACATGGCTATATCGACTCGGCTGTTGATGCTGATCAAGAATATATATACTTTATGGGGTCGGAGATGCTTCCTTCTGGATGTTACATACTTTTGCACAAACTTATAATACTCTATGTACCTACGGTACAGAGTATAACTATAGGTATCGCAGTAGATTTACAGAGTAAAAGAATTATTTGCATATTTAAATCATTTTTTTGGGGCTAATAGCTGTTTTTTAAAATGCGTTGTGAGCACTTACAATACATATTTAGCTCAACCAATTTCGGTTAAGCGGTTCTTGAGGAAAAACTATTTTTGGACTTAACTTTCCGCCCTCATAGCTCCTACTCCAATTGCGACTATCAAAATAAATATTTAGGAGAGTGAGTTTTTCATTGATAATTATTACACATTTAATTTTGGTGCTGATAAGATCGGGGGCAGTATGCTTATTCGGCTAGGCCCATTCGTTTAAAGGACTATTTATGCACAGTGTTAACAGAAAAACTGTAAAAGAAAAGGACAAGTATATTGTGCAGAAAGTTTTACAAAGATTCGCTGTGGAATATAAAGATATGTTTTGCCCCATTTTGATGAGTTTAGAAAAAAAAAGGTTTTTTACAAATAAATATTTCGTAGCTGTCGGTTTCAACTGCTGAAGCAATTCCGATTTTTCTCAAACCTGATCAAGTACCCTTTGAAATGCTTGTCGCCTTCCTTACAACATTTCTATGTTTAAGCTCTACAATGCAACGTTTACACGAAAACCGATTCGAAATACGGAACAGGGCCGAATATAAACTTCCGTCAACATTGCAAATGTATAAAAATATAAACATATTTTTGAAATAATTAAATAATTATTACCTCGACCCAAAATGGCTCCACCGTCTTAGGACATCGTTCATAAATGCCGATTCCATGAGAAAAATCAATGACTTCGTCGTCAGTTCCATGAATTACTAACACAGGCGACTTTACCTTGGAAACTTTATCGATGCTGTATATGGATAAAAATTTGACTAAAATATTTAAGACATTCACGAATGATTTGAAAGCTAACCTGGGAAAAGCATCGAAAAACCATGTCCTTTTAGTGTTTCTGAATACAACTCTGAGACCAGACATAAGGGGGGAATGAAGTATTACTGCCCCGACCTCGTGTCGTGAAGCTAGGTCGACTGTGGGAACTGTGCCTATACTCTGACCATATAAGATTATTGTCTCTGGGTTGATATTGAACCTGAAAGTATAAAAGCATTCCATTTATTATGATTTATTCTGTAAAAACAAGGTTAGCTCGACAGGTACCTTGTCCGCATAGCTTGCCAAGCAGCTTCAATATCTGCATACAAATTCTTCTCGGAGGGTTTCCCACCACTCATACCATATCCCGAATAGTCATACCCAAATATGTTGCAATTAATTTGTGATCCGAGGGTCAGGTAGAAGCTGCTCATTTGACCTAAATCAACGGCGTTGCCATGGGAAAAGAGAAGAGTATATTTGGCATTTTTGCTGCACCTCACATAAATGCAGGTGATCAGGTTTCCACGAGATGTCCGTGTAAAGAACGCCTCCACTTTCGATTTCTCACGTTCAGAATACTGCCACTCAGCACGATCAAAGAGCTGGAGATTGTACTTGATATTTGTATCGTCAGCTGCCGTCAGTTTATAAGTAGGCTCTGGTGGCTGGAAGGCCAACTTGGCAGCTATTGGTCCAGGGCAGGGCGGGCAGCAAAACATACAGCACAATTCGCTTATGCTAAACATACTCCAAGTTTCATTTAATGCCACTTAACGGAATGTAAATTTCTCTCCTCTTCTGATTAAACGCTTCAGATGGACAAAGGACAAGGAAGAGCCCAAATAGATAAATTCAAATCCATATGCTTGTGCTGGTTAAATGGCGATTGAATAAACGATTCAGTTATAATATACATATTACATTGCAGTTTCTAATATATAACTAAACGGAATGAATCTTTTACTACGACATAAGTTTAACTGAACTTGGATACACTCACATCTATTGTTAATGGAAAACAGCCACATTTACCAATACTAGTACGAACTAAAAAGGGCTAAAAAATACCAAAGATTATATGCGAGCAGATTGGTGTGACCGTAAGCTGCATACGAAGATATATTAAATTTATGAGATGTTCCTATTTCATGTTCTCATTAAGCGAATATTTATCGACTTTAATTAATCAGACATGTTTTACAAGTCTCTACCAACCGTAAAGCCACCCAAATGCACATGATGGTATCTCTGAACCTACTATGTTTTTTTTATGTGGAAAATTTGGTCAGTTTTTGCTAGTGCCGGATATTCAGCACCGCGTAAACAAAAAATTCCAATATAAGTTCATTAACCCTCTACTGCATGAACCTCATTCCAATAAAGATAAATTGCAGATTTTTCTCTATTTGAGATATTTTTTGTATTTCTGAAAATAAGAGATAAATTATTTAATGTTAGCTACAAAAAACGACTGCGCGTACTGTGTGGACCCCAGAAATGGAGAACCTGCTGGTCGACATCTAGGGTGAACAAACAGTTCAAAACAGTCTTGGATTTTCTAAAGCAAAAAAAGACCAATTCAACAGGCTTATTGATTTATTAGACCATAAGTTCGATATATAAGGGCTAATGGATGGCATTGAGATTTACTAAAAATGATTTCGAAATTTCAGATCCTATAGCTTCAGCAGGACTATCTATATAATTACTAACAAAACAAACTCTTTTAATGAATTATTATCCAATGTTTCCAATCTCCAATCTTTTTTTTGTTTTGATTCAGTACACGTGCGCTTCAATTATAGGAAGAAGAAGCACTGACGGTAGACTGTGATCGGTGGCAGTAGGAACACGAGTTTAATCATTAAGAAGATTCATTTCTAGAAAATTCAATTTCATTTGTGTATAGAACATATCATACACTGCATCACTGCATGAAGAGCCATATAAGCTTCGGCAATTTTTACAAGAGTTACTGATGGTGCAAATTCAATTCGAAATTCAGCAAAAAATTTTTGACCCGCGTGAGACGCTTGAACAAAACTTATAGAAACTCGAATAAGGCAACACAAAATTTCTTCACATGGCATTACAATTAAAAAATAGTGCAAAGAGAAAGACCGATAAAAATCGATTTCGCTTACGTATCGTTAAAACTAAAAAGCAGTTCCTGGAATTTTTAGTTTACCTTTTCGTTTGTTAAGTATCCAACAACATAAACGAAGTCCACACTTTTAGCGATAGTTTGCCTATCGAAAACACGTGTGGATTGAAAGATCAGATCAGGAATTTATTGCTAAAGGCTGAGGCATAAGAATGTTTATGTCGATCTTCATATAAAAACAAACAGCTTTGAACAGCTGATGAGCAATTTATTTAGTCTCATTTATTTTCTTGATTTCCAGAAGAGAACATTAATATGCGTGGAGTTGCCACATAGATAGGTTGTGTGGAATTCACGCACAGCCGACTTAGTGAAACTAAATTGAAAATAAAGAAATTGCAGCACATTTTTTCGAACAACAACAAACAAAATGGAAGCAAAAGCGAGTCTTAACAAAAATTTACAAGAAGTAATAAATGAATTAGCATATAAATTTAATTGTAATATCCTTCTTAGTTTGAGTATCTGCCAAGAATCAGTTTCAGCTGCAGAGTTCACGAGGTAGCCCATATTTGTGGTGGTATCTCATGCTACTTGGAAAGCTGTGAGGTGATTTTATAATTGCTTGAACTTGAATTTAATAATCGCATTTTTAATACAATCGGCCGGCAAATCAGTATGATCCTACTATCCGGCAGCTATTTCAGGTATTTTTTTAGGACTTTGTGACCCTACTAGAAATTTCAGTCCACAGGACATAAATAATTTGCATTTTCGTGACATAAATTTTTATTTGTTTAGGAAATCAGCAACGGCAGCAAAACGTATGATGCCGGAAAAAATAAGTTTTTAAAAACTTGTGTTTAATTTCTTTAGCACAAAAGGCTTTGACCTCGAGCCGGCTATGGCCCACAGTTTAAAAAACACAGGTCACTATTGCTAACAACCTTTATAAAAATATAGAAAAAAATCACATTTTTTAGGAGCAATTTTTAACACCAGGCTTGTCAAAATGCCTTATCTCTAGATGGCGTAGTCGTAAACAGCGTAGCAGATGCAAGTATCAGGTTGGTCCGATTGTGAGTGAGACCCTGTTGCTAAGGAAATATTTGTAAGGAATCAAAATAAATTATATGTTCCTTGTCACCGCTCACTTTCTGCTTCGTATGGATGATTAGATATATTTTTACCACTGGACTGGACTGTAGACCGAAGTCTTGATAGTAGGCATCGAGGTCGTAGGATATGCTTCCTTCCGCCTATTAAATACATTAACTGGACTTTGGTATATCCTTTTTAGTCTTTGGGTAACGGGTACAAAAATTGTTGAGTTATTCCCCAAACTGTGGTGTGCTGTGACGGATCATATGGCGGTTGAAAAAAGAAGCGGATCGATGTACCAAATTCTAATTCACCAAAGCGAAAACCGATACGTGCCAGATTATTTTTTTATTTTATAAACTAGAATTGACTAGCCCATAGCAACTGGCATTCGAAGTCACCCAGCAATTTACAACGAATGCTTACCTGAGTTATGCATACTGAGTGTCAGATAGAGGCAATCACATTTTTCTGTCCTCTTCATTTGGCTGAGTCTGCTGTATACTCAGCATCATCGGAAAGTTGGAACACCGGCAAAACCGCCTGGTGTAAGAAGTCGATATCGTCCATTTGGTCAATTCATTAAATTTAAGTAAATATACAATTACTTAGTTTTTGAAATTGAAGTTTCTAATGCCTATATGACGCTTGCCAATATTGGTGGCCGAGAATATTGGCCAATACCGAAAACGAGACAACGCTTGCGAGAGCGGTACAAACAAATAAATTAGTATCGGTAGTCGTCACACATAGCTTTCCTTGGACGATTGTTCAACACTTGCTTTCAGTTGATAAATGAAAAAATTATAGGAAAGTTAACTTCGTCGAGGTCGAAGATTGTATACCCTTGCAGCACGTTTATGTAACTAATTTGAAGAACATTTCCACTGAAAACAAACAAGATTTTCTCAATAACAAGTTTCAACACTAACTATACTTTCTAGATATCCTATTTCGACCAAACTACTAGCAAAGTAAGAAATTCAAAGTTTGGAATCGTTTTCTTTGAAAACAAAAAGTTTTTCTCACTAAAACCAGTTTTTCGATAGCATTAAAACTGACGGAGGAAATCGCATAGAAATAGACGGACGCACAGACGGACATGGCTATGCGTCACAAACATCTAATTTAATATTTAAAATAATATAATATATATTTAATTTAATAAACCCTCTGCAAGGGTATACAAATTTAAAAAAATAATTATGTGGAGTGTCGAAGCTAATTTAATCGACATGGTACAAAATGCGCCGTACGATTGCAACAGCGCGGACGAGCAGTACAAAAATAAAAAATCTTGAAACAGCGATTCTGGGTGGAAGCCACACTTTCTCTTACGGTTATGCCGCTGCGTGGCGGCTCCCTGTTGCAACAATAGAATTATTTTGGATGTGATGAGCGAATAAATGGAGGCAAATGAGGATGGTAAACAAAGCAAACGTTGGAACATGAATAATTAAATAGAATATTCGATTTAGTTAATAAGCGGTTTTTATTTTAAAATACATCAATTTATTATTCTTGCTACTACATCAGATTTATTTTGCCATGCTACTCTACCGGCTGTAGAGTTCTAATTCTAAGCTTGTTCTCAAAGCTTGGTCCTCGCTACTAAACCATAGTGTGGACAGAATGAATTTTAGTAGAGCTGGGATCTCTAACTCGGATGTCTCCCATAGGTTAAGTAGGAGAGGTTGACCTAGTGTCCTAAGTCTCCTTCTACTCAGGGCGGGGCAATGGCAGAGGAGGTGTTGTACTGTTTCCTCCTCTTCTTCATACCTAAAGCTTCTGCAGAAATCATAGTGAGTGACTCCTAGGAGTGCAGCATGTCTGCCGATAAGACAGTGACCCGTTAGGGTTCCCACCAAAAGCGAAATGAGTTTCCTTCTGTTGAGTAAAAGCGTTGTTGTACGCTTTAGGTTTAGTGTTGGCCACGTAAGTCTAGCTACCGCACAGTAGGAAAGGTTTTTCCACCTATCCGCAGCGAGACGACGTGTGTCAGCTTTTGTGTGGAGCTTAAAAGATGCCATAGGCATCCCTATCGTGCTCTTCTCTGAAAGGAGCTCGGTGGTGGTTTGTCCGCAAAAGCGTTTCCTTCTATGTTGCGATATCCAGGCACCCATATAAGGTGAATACTGAAGTCTCGTGCGATCTCATTTTGTGATGAGCGGCATTGAGTAAGCGTTTTTGTATTGTAAGTGTATGGGTCAAGAGCTTTAAGGGCGACTTGACTGTCTGAGTATATGAAGACGTTTCCTTCTCTGATTGGAAGCGTGCTAAGGTAGGTGACTGCTTCATGGATGGCTACCACCTCCGCTTGGTATACTTTAGTCTAAGGGCTGTTGTTGTAGCCAGTTGCTTTGATATAAGATCTAGTGGTTGGAGGTGAAGAATAGTAGTGTGTCAGCTTTTGTGTGGAGCTTAAAAGATGCCATAGGCATCCCTATCGTGCTCTTCTCTGAAAGGAGCTCGGTGGTGGTTTGTCCGCAGAATCGTTTCCTTCTATGTTGCGTTGTCCAGGCACCCATATAAGGTGAATACTGAAGTCTCGTGCGATCTCATTTTGTGATGAGCTGCATTCAGTAAGCGTTTTTGTATTGTAAGTGTATGGGTCAAGAGCTTTAAGGGCGACTTGACTGTCTGAGTATATGAAGACGTTTCCTTCTCTGATTGGAAGCGTGCTAAGGTAGGTGACTGCTTCATGGATGGCTACCACCTCCGCTTGGTATACTTTAGTCTAAGGGCTGTTGTTGTAGCCAGTTGCTTCGATTTAAGATCTAGTGGTTGGAGGTAAAGAATAGTATTTAGAACTTCCGTGGGTATGGTTCGGAGAGCGCCGCCAATACAGATTTCCGCAGTTCTCTGTACTTAATACAAATTGCTTAGGGCTGATTGTTTTTCAAGTGGTGGCCACCAAACTAGTGCTCTGTAGTAGTATGGGGCGAATTACCGCTGTGTAAAGCCAGTGTACTTTAGAAGGGAAAATCCTCATTTACGGCATTTTTGCAATAGAAAATGGCAATGGTTGTCTTTTTTATGCGTTCGTTTATGTTGTCATTCCAGAATATTCTCATATCCTGAATGACTCCCAAGACAAGAGAAATTTTGTACCTCCTGCTAAAAAGCAATGGTTCCGTCTTAGCTGGGTTTACGCCCAAGCCGAAAGATGTTGTCCACTAAAAGAGTGTAGTCAGTGCGTGGAAATATTCTGCATTTTAAAATGGCAATATCGTCCTCGAGGGCCACCACTACGTGTCCCTCCGCCTCCATAAGCTTCAGCAGTTGGTTAACTGTTACAACCCATAGTAGCGGAGAGAGTACACCGAGGTACCTCTGTTAACATATCTGCGAGCAGATGCGCCGCCAAGTTTGGAACACACCGTCCTGGTGGTTAGCGATTGGACGATTAATCTTACCAGCGGCATATCCACTCCCATATATGTCAAGGCTGAGGTGATGGCTTTAGGTTGAACGTTATTAACGGCACTCTCAATGTCTACAAATGCTACTAGTGAATAATCTTTTACTTTAAGGGATATTACCATCCTTGAGCCCAGAGGGTGCAGGGCGGTTTCGGTGGACCTACCCTTGCATGCAAGATAAGAGAGACTTATCGTTTGCCTTAGTTGTACGTTTAAAAGTCTCGCAAAAGTTTCAAGTAGAAATGAGGATAGCCTGATTGGCCTGTAATCGTTTGGTTTCACATGTGAAGCTTTGCCAGCCTACAACTTTGATTGTGTGAATCCAGGTCATTGTGTTTTCAATGCTGTGATGTAGTGGGGCTGGAAATATGATATTTGGGCCAGGCGACTTAAATGGTTCGAAAGAATCGATAGCCCACTTAATTCTGGCCTCTGTGACAATGGTGTTGGCATGATTTATAGAAAGGTCGGTTGGTCTAAATTGAAATGTTGGCTTAAGTCAGCACTCAGGAAAGTGAGAGCTTAGCAGAAGATCTAGACATTCTTCGCTTGAGTCGGTCCAGGTTCCGTCTGTTTTTTGCAAGAGCCCTGGCGAGGTTGGTGAGCTTGCAGTATCTTGCATTATCTTTCTGAGCCGTAATCCTTCAGAGGTGGATTTTATATTGCTACAGTAACAAGCCCAGTAGGAGGAGGAGTTTAGCATTCCTGATGGTTTTTTTTATAAATGTTTAGCCTCTGTTTGTATAACTACCAAGCGGTAGTTTAATCGTTATATTTGAGAAAGAGTGCTCTGGCAGTACCTTCCATGAAACCAATTGATCACAGAGGTTTTCGGAGATGAGGGAAATATTTAAAACCTACTTTTGATTTTTAATAATAAAGGTATGGTATGGTTGCTTTATTTGCGATATGCAGATTTATCTGTAATAGGCAGGGATGCAAACCGGTTCTGAGCCGAACCGGTTTTGAACCGAACCGAACCGCTTATTCCAGCTGGTGAACCGAACCACAAGCCGAACAGGCTTCCTTTAAGAATTGCTGAACCGAACCCGAAACCACAAATAAAAAGGGTTCAGTTCGGTTCAACTCTCTGACGAGTTTTAAGACGGGAGTCGCTTTCCTCTAGCCAATGATACTTATTATTTTGGGAATTTGAATCGTTTCCCCAAGACAATTTTTCTACATATCGTTCGACTCTCTACATTCTTACCTATGCCGGAACTTTTAAGGATGACCTAACGAAAATTTAAGAAAGAGTAATTCTGCAAGTCTTCTGTAATTGCCCTCCGATCTTTTAATATACGAGCCATCAATGTACATTCTTTCCTCTAGTGGACAATATTTGGAATTTTCTGTAATACATTCACCTCAATTCAATGCTAACCAGGAAAGCTTTTATACTTTTCTATTCTAATCTTTTCTTGTCGACATTCTCTGTTTTCAAAGATCATTTCTCTAGGATCTTATAGACGAATCCTTTGAATCTGGTAGAATAAATTTGCGACATTCTTCTAAGGGTTTTAAAGATATTCAAATGGATTATAGGAATTCAATTTGAAAGCGTGCAAAAGTCACATGACAATAGAAATCATAATGTACCTTTGTGAACCACTGAACCGAACCGGAACCGCGGTTCAGTCAGTTCCAAAAACCGTGTAATTAACCGAACCGGCGGTTCAGAAACTGTCTGAAACACTGAACCGAACCATTAATTATAAGGTTGTCAAAAAAGTCTTGCGGTATTTCCGCAAGCTTGTCTTTGCAAGCGCGTAGTTCTAGTTGTATTCGTCGCATCGGTTCACGCTAGAGCTTTTTGGAAAGCTCTTTTCACGCGCTAACACGTGTTTGATTTATTGTTGTTTGTTTTTAGTCGTTCGTGAGTTATAGCGTCGCAAACATGGAGCAAAATAAAGAGAAAATACGGCATATTTTACAGTACTACTACGATAAAGGCAAAAATGCATCTCATGCTGCCAATAAAATTTGTGCAGTTTATGGACCCGATACAGTTTCCATTTCCACCGCACAACGATGGTTTCAACGTTTTCGTTCTGGTGCAGAGGTGATCGAAGATGCGCCACGGTCCGGAAGGCCTGTCGTCGAAAATTGCGATAAAATCGCTGAATTGATCGAAAGAGACCGGCATAGTAGCAGCCGTAGCATCGGCCAAGAGCTGGGCATGAGTCATCAAACCGTTATAAACCATTTGAAGAAGCTTGGATTCAAAAAGAAGCTCGATGTATGGGTGCCACACGACTTGACGCAAAAAAACATTTTGGCCCGTATGGATGCATGCGAATCGCTTCTGAATCGCAACAAAATCGACCCGTTTTTGAAGCGGATGGTGACTGGCGATGAAAAGTGGGTCACTTACGACAACGTGAAGCGCAAACGGTCGTGGTCGAAAAGCGGTGAAGCTGCCCAGACGGTGGCCAAGCCTGGATTGACGGCCAGGAAGGTTCTTCTGTGTGTTTGGTGGGATTGGCAGGGAATCATCCACTATGAGCTGCTCCCCTATGGCCAAACGCTCAATTCGGACCTGTACTGCCAACAACTGGACCGCTTGAATGCAGCACTCATGCAGAAGAGGCCATCTTTGATCAACAGAGGCCGAATTGTCTTCCATCAGGACAACGCCAGGCCACACACATCTTTGGTGACGCGCCAGAAGCTCCGGGAGCTCGGATGGGAGGTTCTTTTGCATCCACCGTATAGTCCGGATCTCGCACCAAGTGATTACCACCTATTTCTGTCCATGGCGAACGAGCTTGGTAGTCGGAAGTTGGCCACAAGAGAGTCCTGTGAAAATTGGCTCTCCGAGTTTTTTGACAGTAGGGAAGCGAGCTTCTATAAGAGGGGCATTATGAAGTTGGCATCTCGTTGGGAACTCGTCATCGAACAAAACGGCGCATATTTGACTTAAATCGCATTATTATACCCAATTTTATGAACAATTGAAAATTCAATAAAAATACCGCAAGACTTTTTTTGACAACCTTATATATTAGATTGTTTTGCATCCCTGGTAATAGGTAGTTGTACAGTGACTTATCGCGCTCGTTGATATCTGTGCTACCCCAAAGTGTGTGGTGTGAGTTGGCATCGCCTCCTAAGATAAAAGTAGGTGGTGGAGGGCTCTCCGTGTCATGAGCCATGTAAAATGAAGCTAGCCTGATGGTCGAACTCCCCAGTTCCAGGCTGACCGTGGTGATGTCTCCATTACTGAACTGAGGAAGTAGAAGTGTGTTAAGATGTTTTTTGATTAAAATACATGTTCTCACTTTTCCCTTACCCTTGGTGTGGAAAAGGTTATATTTTGGTGTCCTTAAGCCATTGATTCTGTCAGCACAAATCCATGGCTCTTGGACAAACACAATATCTACTTCGCCCGAGGATAGACGAAGTAGGAAATGGCCTTTATAAGAAAATACAAATTGGACAAATTGGTTTTCCGCTTTTGTATTAAAATTTATTTGAATTTAAACTATTAACAGGCTTTTCGAATTTAGTGTGACACTACACACTTCAGGATAATATTAGCCTACTGTATTATTTGTGTTTCACATACTCCAAATAAATAGAAAATTCCCGGCAAGAATTAGTTTAGGTTAGGTTTTACTGGCTGAGAGCAACAAGACACTCTCCCACTTTGGCCCGTTGCATTACTATACATATATTCCTGTATTACCCTGTGATATCCCAGAGAATGTATTTTGGTGGTCAAAATAGAACTCTAATTTCTAAATTAAAACTTGTATATTTTCTAGATGACTCTTCTGGTCGGCATAATGTTATATGCCCTGTTCTCACTACAGCACATTCTTGCATTCCTGCATTCTTGTGTCGGATGCAACTTTCGCGCCATACAAAAATCATAGCTGCTAGTGGTAGCAAACCAGTTGCATCCAATTTGGATGCGGTTGCATCCGTGACTTTTCGAGTAGTGACTTGACAGGGTATCGATCGTTTTCCCTATCTTATTGGTATCGTTACAACTGCCCGCACTAACAAAAAAAATAAATATCTACCTAGGCAGACTATGTCATTAATTGTCACAGACAAAACTGTCACAGTGTGACGCTGTGTAAATTCAGCATAACAGTATTTGGGTGATTCCATAAAACATTTACTACCCAAAATTTAATTTTGAACCAAATAATTTTTTTCGTATTCTCTGTTGCAAAATAGTGCATACGTATTTCAGCATTTTGTCGAAATATGCTTAATTCGCGAAAAATAATTTTTTGAAAATTTAGCTTTGTAAATTTTTTAATTATTTGGAATTGCTTGCAATCCAAAGCCATTGCGTATAAAAATATTAAAAAAACCACAAAACTTAGTTCCGATCCCATACTTTCAAATTTCTTTCTCTTAAAAATTGTTTTAATCTTTTATGGTAACCAAATCTCGAAAATGAGTACGAAAAAATTAATTGCCGAGAAAGGGCATCTTTTTTCCCATTTTTTTTCTCAAAATTAGGTCTTGTATCCAGCAATATACTGTATTAAACTGAAAATGGGAAATCGAATAGTTCCAGAGTTATAGAATTTTTTCTCATTTATTAAAAATTTGTTTTTTTTTAAATTTACAATTTGTGAATCTTCTGAGTTGGAATATGTTTTAACTTTAAGTTGAAAGTTGTTGTGTGGTTGAATAGAGTGTAAAGTTTGTGTACCTTGTATCACAAATTTGGTGCCCTCCGATTGTGTTGCTAGCTTTACAATTTGTGAAATATTTGAATATTTTTTTCGACATTTTGGTAAAAGGTCCCTGCCTACATTGATAATTCAAAAATAAATTTCAGGGAATTTGGAAACTTTAAACCCTCATCGGCACCATTAAACCTAAAGATATCTGATTTTGGATTTTCGTTAAATTCTCTATAAAATATTCTGAATTTTTTGAGCTATGAGCCTCAAAGAATCTAAAACTTTTAAAATCGTATGGAGAAAAGTACACCCTAATGTACATACTTGACACACATTTTCTTCTTAGTCTAATATACTTTACGGGCCGAGTAATTTTTTCTATTGGCCGGTTTCATACTGTCATCGTCATTGGGCTAAATTATCCTACAGCCTACCCTAAAAGAGCTCTAATGGGACAGATCGAGACACCACCCTACTGGGACATGAGCACTAGAAAAGGATACCGGGCTCGCTCAGCATTTACAGGAAGCAAATTTGAGCTATTATTTTGTATATTATATATATATATAGGTGTATATAGGTGTTTGTAAATGTAACTATATGTATGAGAATATGCATGGGCTCTTAAATACTATATGTACATAAGGGGTAGAAATGTCTAAATGTTAATTTAAATATTCAACATATAAGTCTGCTGTATGTATGACGAATGTGCGTATATGTATACATATATCATGGTTCGTCCATTTTTGTATATGTCTTTAAGTGATATTAATCATGTAATGTATGTATGTAATGCATGTACGTAAGTGCAGGTGATGCTTGATTGGTGGTGTACCCAAGTCAAGTCCACCTCCATGTGTGTATTATGTACACAATTTCGGTGACTTCAACTCGAAGTCAGGGATCCACTACGGGTTAGCCACCCCAAACTCAGAACGGACTCACGGTTTTCTTTCTATTTCTCTTTGCCTTCGCGGCCTCATCAGCCAGCATCCAAAACTTCTCTGTGCCCTTGGCACAACTTAGCGGTCTTTAGCTAGGCTGTTTCTCATAATTCCGATCGTCCCTGACCTAGATCAATGCTGAGAGGGGTCGTTGGCCGTTCTTAAGGCCTTTCTTCTCTCCACTTTTGAATTTGAACGCCACGGAAAACACGAGGAGACGAACAACAAAACCAAGGGCTTTTCCGTGAGCATTTTAAATCATGGAGCTTATGTCCGGTGTCAACAAATGCAGAATCTTTCGCAGCGCCCCAACGTAGGGTCACGCCCACATAAAACATCAGATCAGGACGGGAAGTACTTACAAATCTTGGACGGATCGCGATACTTTGTTTTGTTGTTGTTTTCCTTTCAGGAGCAGATCTTGATGGCAGGGAATACAACAATGTGTCGCTACTGGAGTGGACGGTCATAGGCTTAAGGGAGTTGCTGCTGATAGATAGGTGCATCCAGTTGCAAGGTGTTCCTCATGGCGACAAAAAAAAAATGTCGTCACCGAGACGGCTTCGCCATACGTGTGTGTATGTGAGTGCTTCACCTGCAGTCTGCTGTCGTTTTGAAACGTTATTAATATTGGCTCCGTCTGCAGGATGTGCTCCGGGTCTGATAATGCCGCTACTGGTGAAGTTGCTATGGTGCATCGAGTGATAGCCTGTTCCTCGAGGCGCTATCCCTCTCGTCGCCTTCAAACGGATTCAGGCCCGCTCCGTAAGGTTTGCCCAGTGGCAGATCCAACGGGATGTCACGCAATCCTCCATAGCTCGTCTTCCCTCGATCGAACACGTATCGCATAAAAGGCTCCGCATGAATTCGCATCGCCAAATAGACGTGTTGCTGCTGCTCGCGGAATTCCCAGTGATTAAGTGCTATAACCATCATAGAATCTGACGACGGGCCATCAACCGAGCTCGGAAAGAATGGCATTTTAGTGTCCTGGCTTCCTGGTGACTGTTCGTCTTGTCTATGTTCAGACTCCGAAGCCTCGGTTTGAGTTACTCGACCACACTCCAAACCCATGGATAGAAAAGAGGACTCGGGGCTCTTCTGCCTGCAGACCTCATTGATCAGCTTAAAAAAATTCCACGAATCCTTTGTTACCCTCTCCCCTTAAGGCGTCTCCCACACCCAGCTGCAGTGACTTCACATACGTCAGATGAGCCTGAAATATAGCCGCGTTAATGGCTGAGGCTTCGACGGATTCAAATAAGTGATTTTGGCGTTCGCCCGTCTCCTGTTCCTCCTGCGTCGGTTGCTCTTTGAATTGTGGCCAGCTCATCTCTTTCTGGCGTTGCTGCTCGACACCCTGCCTAAGTGCTTGACCTGCAAATGCCCACACCTGAGGGTCTTTCCGAGACATGACTCAGTTTTAGCTAATTTAATAAATAAATAACAAAAATAACAAAACTAAGCAAATCTACTAACACTCAAATAATAAATAAATAAATCACCTAGTCTAAGAGCGCGAATTTCCGGAAAAAACCTCATAGACAAATCTTCAAAAGTGGTACAAACGTGTATAAGCATATGCCAAACCATAATCGCTGTTTAGATCTCACAGAGAAGCCTGTTTTTGTGTTAATTGCTATTAACAATAAGAATATTGTTTGGGGGCTCCGCTGGCCAAACATAAATTTACAATAACAACATAAGTGCAGTTACCGGTACCCGCCGAGAGTGAGTGTGTGTGGGAGAGTGCATACTGCCGAGTCGGCAAAGCAGTGCATACCCTCTAACTGTCACAAGTGTGGGAGGCACTTAAAGTGCACTTGGCAGCAGTACCTCAGAGCCCTGGTGGTGGAGTGGGTAGAGTGGCTAACTCTAATTCCAGAGGTCGCAGGTTCGAGTCCAACTGAGAGCAAAAAATTATTTTATTTTCTTTTTATTTATTTTATTTTTTTATTTAAATAAATAAGTCATAAAAAAATAGCGAATCAGTGCTCTGCTCATATCACCTAGGCTGTTGGGGAGAAAAGGAGCAGAAGGTCAAGGAACCGACTAACTATCAACCTCCCCGCCTCAGCGGTGCCCAAATAACGAGGCTCTGGTGACCGAAACGGGGCGGTAAAACGCCAAGGAAAACTTTAGGCCAACGAGGGACTCCCCATACCCAAGACCCGGCGACTTTCGTGCGGCGCTCCGCGCTGCCGAGATCCCCGCCGATACAATGGGGCACGCCTAGTGGTAAATGGGCTAAAACTCCCCAAAACGAGCATCAAGTGCAGAATGATGAGCAGAGTCTGTTCGTTGGTACCTTAAAAGATACTATTGATGGTATCGGAGCCACACTAGATGGACTTTGTACTCTTTTTAAGGGTCAAAAGGTCATAAATCAACTAATAAGAGACGAGCTGAACAAAGTTATCAGTCTCCAAAAAGCCGCAACCGTATTCTGTAATACGAAAACAGAGTCTTCGAGTGTCGAAACGCAAACCACACCATCAATTAGTGGCCCGACTAAGGCCATTGTGCACGCAGTTTCAGCGGGAGTTCCTGTAGGTACTCCAAAACGCCTTCGAGATTCACCAACGAGCAGAAAGTGTATTTTATGCATTAGGAGAGGCGGAAAGGCCACCAAGCACTACACGGGCAGTTGTAGATGTCCTGTATACCAAGAGGCCAAGAGGCTAAGTTGACGAGATGAATTTTTTGCAACTAAGCCTCAACCACTGTATAGCGGCCCAGGCCCTCCCAGACCAAACTACGAAGGAGCACAACATTCATCTGGGAATATTGAGCGAACCACACCACAGACAGAGTGACTGTACAAGGACATGGGCATCTGACACAACTGGAAAAGCGGCTCTATGGCTATGTGGGAACTCAGCTTTTTGCCTGGATGAGGTAAAATGCTCTGCTGGATTCGTGCGAGCAAAGTTTGGAAACCTGTGGATCTGTAGCTGCTACTTAGCTCCGAGCCTGCACATAGACGAGTTCGTCATGGCACTGTCAGATCTTTCAGACGATGTCAGGAGCCGCAACAGAATTATCATTGAATGGGGCTGTCCCAAGACAAACCCTAGAGAACGTGCTCTACTGGAGATATTTGACAAAGCGCTACTAAATGTCGGCTCCCAGCATACCTTTAGCAGAGCAGGTCGTGGATCAATAATTGACCTTACATTTGTGAGCGCCTCATTGTATAATGAAGCCCAGTGGAGAATTGGGGCCCTGTATACAGCTAGTGATCACGAGGCCATTTTATGCTCCCTTGTCGGTCGTGCGGACGTAAGGCCTAAGGAGCCAATGAGGGAGAAGGAGTATCGGATCGAAACCTTCAACCCCCGAGTGTTCACAGATGCCCTCGTATCTTTCACATCTAGTGGATCCGCAGAAGACAGAGCGCAGCAGACCGCCATGCAAATAGAAAGGGCCTGGGACGCGAGCATGGCTGGGCGCAAGCCCTTTAGACGGCATGAACCCACATATTGGTGGAACGAGCAAATCGCCGATGCCCGGAGCGCGTGCCTCCACGCCAGGAGGCTCTACCAGCGTTCAAGAGGAAGGCCGAGCATTCCATGGAGACAGGCAGAGTACCAGTCGGCAAGAAAGAAGCTAAAAGGGGAGATCAGAGCGAGAAAGCGGGAATGCTTCCTTCAGTTGTACGACTCAACTGACCACGACCCTTGAGAACAGGCCTACAAAATCGTTGTTAAAAGACTGTACGCCAATAAACAGGCCACACCAAGCGACCCGTGTGAGCTGAAAAAGATTGTCGATAACCTCTTCCCAACTCGCGCGTCTGTCTTGCCCATGCACCCTGGTGTTACCACCACAAATGTTATAGAGGAGATCGCCGAAGCAGAAATACTGGCGGTGGCCATGAACCTTCAACCCAATAAAGCACCCGGCCCTGATGTTGTTCCGAACCGTGCTCTGAAGCAAGCCATGGCAGTGCACCCAGCACAGTTTGCGGATGTCTTCAATGAGTGCCTGCGAGAAGGCATTTTTCCAACCATTTGGAAGCAACAATTCTCGTTACAGTTGGTAAGGTATTGGAGAAGCTCATAAGCCTGAGACTCGACTAGGCCATCAGTGGAGCAGGAGCAGCTTTCGCCAAATCAGTTTGGCTTTAGAAAGGCGAAGTCAACAGTGGATGCGATTGACAAGGTGGTCACAATTGCTCGCAGTGCTATTAAGGGCTCTAGCTGGAAACGAGGATCAAAGGAGTATTGATTTGTAGTCACCCTAGACGTGAAAAATGCGTTTAACAGCGCTGATTGGAACCAAATCATAAACGCTTTAGATGAATTTGGTGTTCCGCAGTATCTCCAGGCGGTCATTAGATCCTACTTCAGTGGTAGAGTGTTCACGTACCCCACGGCAGAGGGTAACAAAGCCCATGTGGTGTCTGCAGGTGATCCACAAGGCTTCGTGCTTGGACCTATTCTATTGAATGCATGTATGATGGGGTCCTCTGGTTGTCCCTCCCACCAAAAGTGCACTTAGTGGGCTTTGCGGATGATGTGGTACTCGTTGCTGTGGGTAAGGTACTTAGAAGGACAGAAGAGGCGTGCAACTCTGACATTGGGCGCATCCACCAGTGGCTAAATGTGGCGGGACTCGAGCTCGCGGCGCATAAGACAGAGGCGGTGCTAATTAGCAGTCGTACGAAGGTGAAATCAGCGTGGGTCAGGGTCAATGTCACAGCGATCAAATCCAAAAGAGCCATTAAATACCTTGGAGTAATGCTGGATACCAGACTATTCTTCCGAGAACATTTGGCTTACGTCGGAGAGAAGGCAGCAAAATCAAGCAACGCCTTAGCTAGGATCATGCCGAACACGCGTGGACCAAAACAGGGGCGAAGAAGGCTGTTGGCGAGTGTTACAAAAGCCACTATCTTATATGACGCGCCGATCTGGCACCGTTCCATGGAATTCTCTAGCTACATAAAAGGCGTATGTGGGGCGTACCGTCTAAGTGCGCTCAGGATTTCTGCTGCATACCGCACAGTGTTCCCACTTAGCGAGCTGGCCACAGAAGCAAATGAAAGGTACAGGGCTTTACGGTTAAGTGGCTCAAGTCAACCAACCAATGGTACCCAGCATCTGGAAGCGGAGTGGAGCGTCGAGAAGTGGCAACACCGTTGGAACCAATCCACTAAGGGTCGCTGGACCCATAGCCTAATTCCTAAATTGTTGCCGTGGCTGTCTAGAAAGCATGGAGAGGTGAACTTTCACCTAACACAGCTCCTTAGTGGACATGGCTGTTTCAGGAGCTACCTTAAAAGAGTTGGCCATGATGAAAGCGATCAGTGCACATACTGCGAAGAAGGGCCTGTGGAGGACGCCAGGAACGTCCTGTTCGAGTGTGAAAGGTTTCATAATGAAAGGGTGAAACTATCCAGAGTGATGGGCGGCAATATAGCCGAATATAATTTAGTCCCTTACATGCTGACGTCGAAGGAGAACGAGGCAACTTGCGACTTCGCAGCTACTATTATGGCTACCCTTCGGAGACTGGATACCCAGCGTAGAATCAGGGAGCGAAGCAATGCCTTGCGGCCGTCCCGCAGATTTATGATGTTTCTGTCCAACTTTTTGTTTTCTGTTGTCCCAAAGTGATCATATGTATATAGTTGATTTAGTGTAAATAAAGGAATTTAAAAAAAATAAAAATAAATAGCAGAGTATTCAATAAATAAAGAAAAGAACTAAAACAAAATCTTATAAAACTGAACTCAAAACAACACTCTATTCCCAGACAATACTTCATACAATATTCAGGGAGAGAAGGATTGCCAAGCCGGACCGAACCGCCGCTCCAACCTACGTTAGGTAGGTAGGTAGTTCCGGCTGACCCCAGATGGGGTCACACATAGACCTTAGGGTCCTTAATGAGGCAGGGTGATTATTTGGGTACGTTTGTCTTAGAAGTCCAGGAGGATTCTTGTCGTTTTGGCAAATGCCAATAACTGTTTTGGGGGCCTCTTGGCCGCTTCCTCCAAAGAAGAGAACCGTGGGGTGTGCAGAATTTGTAATCTTGTCGTGGCAATTGCTGGGCAGCTGCAAATTAGGTGTTCTAGAGTTTCTGCGACTCCAGGTTCCATACATTTCCTGCAGGTGTCCTCTGTTGTTATGCCTAGCTTTATCGCATGAGCGGCTGCTAGGCAGTGTCCCGTTAGTATGCCAATGAGCAGTCTACAGTCTCTTCTCTGGAGCTGTAGCAGATAGTGCGTAAGTTTTTTGTCTCTTGTCTTGCACATAATTTTAGAGATTCTGCATCCGCTGGTGTTTTCCCACCTTACCTCCGCTTCTTTCTCTGCTATCTCTTCCATCTTGCTATGAAGCGTCTGTATGGAGATAGGTATGTTTAGTGTTTCTTCTTGGCCGAGTACGACTCCGGCTTTTGCAAGACTGTCTGCCATCTCGTTTCCGTCGATGCCCCGGTGGCTGGGAATCAAGTAGATTTGCACCTTTCTGGAGATGCTGAGGGAATCTAGCGCTTCCCTGCTCGCCAGGACATTTCTGGAGTTGATGGAATGTCCTTGCATTGCCTTGATTGCCGCTTGGCTGTCCACGTAGATATTTATTTGGTTGTATGGAGCGTGAATTTCCGCCAACTCCGCTGCTTTCCTTATTGCGAAGACTTCCGCCTGGATTATGGTGCAGTAGTTTGGCAGTTTGTATGAGAGCTTTATTTCTGGCTCTGCACAGTATACGGCGGCTCCGACTCCTAGGTCCATCTTTGAGCCGTCTGTAAAGAGGTGAGTTGCTTCTTGGACCAGTCCTGTACGCCAGTCTTCTGGTCCCAATAGTGCAGATGTGCATATTGGGTTGACCTTTGGGGTAATGTAGTCCGTGCTACTATTGATCTCTCTACCAACTATGCTGTGTCCATAGCTTTGTAGCGCCATGGTGACTGTCGCACATAGACGTTGGGCGGTCTTTTGTGCCAGAAGGCGTGCTTGGATGTCCAGAGGGTTGACACCTAAGATGACGGTGGGGAGAGATCCCCAGTTCGTGTCGCCAGCGGTCACACCTCTGTCGTGGTTGGAGCAGGCCAGGACAGTTGTACAGCTACTGCCGATACGACAAGGACCAAAGTGTGGCGCGGTACTGCAGTCGATACAGACTCGGACTGTGAATCGCATGGAGGTTCAACTAATACAGAGGCGGAAGAAAAGCTGCTGCTATCTCCAGTTCGGGCGGGGTCTAGTACCAAAAATAAGGAAAAACCCACACGAACAAAGGAGGGCATGCGAGCGAAAGCCCAGTATAAAGCGGCTCTCAAAATCAAGGCGAGACTGAACGGAAGCGGTGAGCTCACCCTAGAGGAGAGAAACAAGCTTGCGTGGGCCGAGCAAAAGATTAAGGAGGGTCGAAAACACTTCGCGGAGAAACCGGCGATGCAAGCCACCTCCGCCAAATACGCCAATAAAATGGAGGAGTGCTTGGCCAACAAGCGGCAGCGCTCAACTGAGCAAGCGAAGGCGGAGGCCCCTGCCAGTAAAAAGCCCCGCCAAAGACCGCAGAACCAGGCACAACCCCTCCCCAAAAAGACAAGTCAGCCCAAGGAATCAGCTAGCGACGTAGCAAAACGGCATCTCACCGTAGCTATCGTCGACAAAAGCGACCCTAACGGCAAGATGACGCCCGAACAGTGGAAGCAAGTAGAGGAGAAGCTGTTCGAGGAAATTTTTAAAAGGATGGAAGACCCAGCAGCGCAACCTGTAGCGTTTGACGGAGCAGGCTGGCTGTATGGAGTCAAAATCCTAAGATGCAAGGACGACCCCACCCTTAAGTGGGTCTCAAGCGTCGTTGCAGACATGGGAAGCCTGTGGGAGAGTGCCCAGCTAGAGGTTGTGGACAGAACCTGCATTCCGTCCGTTCCGAAGGCGAAAGTACTCTTTCCACGGGTCACACCAAAGGAGCAGGCGCTGAAACTTCTACAGTGGCAGAATCCTGATGTGCCAACTGGAGACTGGAAGGTACTACATGTTGCGAAGCCCGACAAAAACGGGCAGCACATGGTCCTCCAGATCAACAAGGAAGCCGAGGATCTGCTCTACCCAAGATTCGGGGTGATGGCATGGGGAGTAGGTAGCGTGCACCTACGTCTCAAGAAACGCCACCCCGAGGACACTAATGAGCAGACACTGGAGGCTGGAGAGGTGGAGAACGACCTCGGCATCGACATGATGGTCGAAAAAGCAAGCAGCCTCGATATTACGGGGGCAGTACAGTCTGCTGAAGAAGACGAGGATGGCGACACAACCTTGCAGGCTGACCCATCGGGACCGGAGGATGCGGACACCAGTCATGCAGTTGAAGGTCCTCCAGGTCAACTTGCATAAGAGCAAGATCGCCTCGGCGGAGCTCCTTCTAACCTTGGAGGAAGGGCCCGCAGATGTGGCTTTAGTACAGGAACCTTGGATAGCGGCGGGAAACAAGGTCTCCGGACTAAAGTCACAAAACTACAACATCTTTTACCCCACCCCAGTAAGTAGAGCAAGGACTGCTATTCTGGTAAGAAAAGGCATCTATGCGTATTTAATGACTAATTACAGCACGGACGATCTCACTGTTGTGGCCTTGGAGGGTGGCAGGGACGAGCCAATTCTTATGGCGTCCTGCTACATGGCGCATGAGCGAGAGGCACCACCAGCTGAACTCGGAAGACTGACGGCGGAGGCAAGCTACAAGAAGCAACCCCTCGTCATCGGAACGGACGCCAACGCACACCACACTGTGTGGGGCAGCCCGGACATCAACGACAGAGGTGAGTCTCTCTTACATATTATCACACAAACCAGTCTAAGTGTAGAAAACGTTGGAGACGTACCCACATATGTGGGACCAACCTCGGCCAACGTTCTAGACTTAACCATGACCTTAGGGAACAGTACTCAGACGTCAGAATGGAGAGTTCTTGATAAACCCTCCTTCTCCGACCACAAGAACATCCAATTCAATTTTACTATTTTAAAACTAGAAACGTCTATAGGAACCCCCGGAATACCGACTGGGTGAAGTACCTTAAGACAGTGCAATCAAAACTGCCGACGTCAACGCCCATCTGCTCTGTGGAAGATTTTGAGAAGTCCGTGAAGACGCTCACTGTCAATCTCATCGAAGCATACAAAACCTCGTGTAGGCTCACAGTTACAAAAAGGAGAACCAGACCCCCCTGGTGGACCCCAGAACTGAAAGAGCAGAGGAAGGACGTCCAGGAATGCTTCAAACTCGCCAAACAAGCGGATGAAGTGATCATCTGGGAGGAGTACAAGATAAGACTTCGCTTATTCAAAAAAGAAGTAAGGAAGGCAAAGCAAAACTCATGGAGAACCTTCTGCTCCAGTATAGAGAAGGTCTCGGAAGGAGCCAGACTCAGGAAGCTGCTTTCAAAGCAGCCACCTATGCAGAGTCAACTAAAAACGGACGACGGTCACTGGACAGAAAGCAGCAAGGAAGCTACATGCGCTCTTCTCGATGCGCACTTCCCGGGCTGCACTATAGTCACCGAGCCAGATACGCTTCAGGACTTAAACACTCAACAGACTAACATCCCAACCAACTTAGCCACTCCAGGAAAAATCCGCTGGGCGATCGACTCGTTCGCGACCTACAAGTCCCCTGGTCTGGATGGCATAATTCCCGCCATGCTAAAAACGACTAAAGGTTTAGTCGTACCATGGCTACAGTCCATTTTTGAAGCCTGCCTGGGGTGGGGCTATGTACCTGTGGCCTGGAGGACAGCACGTGTTGTGTTTCTACCCAAAGCGGCGAAATGCAGTCACGTGCAGCCAAAAGACTACAGGCCCATTAGCCTCACTTCATTCCTGCTTAAAACAATGGAAAAATTACTTGATCTCCACATAAGAGAAGGCATGAACCTGACCTTGGAGAACAACCAACACGCATACACGAAAGGGAAATCGGTGGAAACAGCGCTACACTCCCTAGTAGCCACCATCGAGAAAGCAATGTACCATAAAGAGTATGCCTTGGGAGCATTCCTTGACATATCTGGTGCATTCAACAACGTCTCCACGGAGGCGATAATGCGCAGCCTAAGAGCTGTATCAATACATGAGGCTTTGAACTCGTGGATATACAACCTGCTGAGCTGCATAAGAGTACAAGCCGAGTGGGGTACCACAACCATGACGAAGGAGGCACACGGCGGCACGCCTCAAGGCGGAGTACTGTCACCCCTTCTATGGGACCTTGTGGTTAACGAACTGCTAACAAAATTTCGCAGGAAAGCACCCAAGATAACTGCATATGCCGACGACATATGCATAATTATCATCGGAAAATGTCCATCGACTCTCAGCTCAATCATGGACTCTACACTCAAAGAGATACTAAAATGGGCCACAGAAGCCGGACTTAGTACTAATGCGGAGAAGACGGACCTCATTCTCTTTACCAAGAGATACAAGGTACCGCCATGGATTCCACCAAAGATAAATGGAATAACACTAACACCAAAGAATAACGTCAAATACCTTGGAGCAGTAATCGATAGTAAACTGTCATGGAAGGCGAATGTGGAAGAAAGAGTGAAGAAGGCGACCAACGCACTATATGCATCCCAGAAGATGCTGAGTAGCACTTGGGGCCTATCACCAAGTCTGATGCACTGGCTTTTCATTTCAGTAATACGACCGATTCTGCTACACGGCATACTGGTATGGTGCCAGGCCACGGAGAAAACCACATACCTAAAGCTGATGGAGAAGACCCAGCGACAGGCACTGGTCTGTATTACGGGGGCGCTGAGGTCCACTCCAACCAAAGCATTAGAACCTACGTTAGATATCACCAACACTTACTCAGATGACGCTACACTAACAAGTTCACCAACGAAGACATACAAAGAACAATCAGGACAAACTGGTAGAACTCATCAACTGGTCCAATCATCAGCATGGACTGATGACTGCCAGCCAAGGGCTCTTAACATTTATTCTGGATCAATCCTCTCCATTTTTGAACCCGATTGAGTCCCCGACCGCTCTCAGCCATCGAGAATGCATCGCATGGCGGGTTACATCCCTCCCATGGACCACTATCATTTGAAAATTAATTAAACTAATATCACATATTTTCTATCACAGATCCATATCACAGTTACCACCAGGCAAAGTGGTCGCGAAAATCATGGACTTCTATATCTGCCCCTTGATGACATCGACCCACCCTCGTAAAACTGATGTGTAATAAATATGTGCCTGCAACATCTTCTCCTTGTGTTTCCCGCCACTGTTACCAACAGGCAAAGTGGTCGCGCAAATCATGGCCACATTCAATTGCCCCATGATGACATCGACACACCCTCGTGACGAAAACACTTCGCAGGAAAATCTGCCACCATCTCCAGGTAGCGATTAGCCCGCAATCATATGCAGCTAAGTCTCCCATAGATGTCTAACCCTCCCACTCTACTGGTGTCTAGTCCTAACCAGGTCAAATCTATCCCTGCGCAATTGTAGGCCAACCTTCGGGTTGACCCCATGTTTCTCTTTTTTGGAGGAAGCTGCCAAGAGGCCCGAAAAAAAATATAGGCATTTGCCAAAACGTCGAGAATATTCCTGGATTTCTAAGCCAAACGTACCCAAATAATCACCCGGCCTCATTAAGGACCCTAAGGTCTATGTGTGACCCCATTTGGAGCCGGAACTACCTACCGTCCTATATATATAGGTGTTTGTAAATGTAACTATATATATGAGAATATGCATGGGCTCTTAAATATGTACATAAGGGGTAGAAATGTCTAAATGTTAATTTAAATATTCAACATATAAGTCTGCTGTATGTATGACGAATGTGCGTATATATATACATATATCATGGTTCGTCCATTTTTGTATTTGGCTTTAAGTGATATTAATCATGTAATGTATGTATGTTACGCATGTACGTAAGTGCAGGTGATGCTTGATTGGTGGTGTACCCAAGTCAAGTCCACCTCCATGTGTGTATTATGTAAACAATTTCGGTGACTTCAACTCGAAGTGTGGGATCCACTACGGGTTATCCACCCCAAACTCAGAACGGACTCACGGTTTTCTTTCTATTTCTGCAGGGAGACAGACACAGGGCGGAGGAGTTCCCAACAGCACCAACCCAGGATGATCCGAGTCTTCCTTAAAGTCGTCTTCCCAGGAAACCCGCAGCCGAGGTCCAATTTGGTGGAGAAGTGCTGTCCTGGGTTAGCAGACGATGATCTGTGGGCAAAGCCGGTTGTGCTTTCCTTCCAGAAAACTTACGCCACTTGGGCACCAAGACCAGATAAAACGCTTGGTCACTTGGGGGCCAGAAACCACCAGGGTCAACAAAAAAGTCGTGGCCGGTCCTATTCGCAGGCACCGGCACACGCTGAAAATTATATTATATAATTTTAATCAAAAAACGAGAAAGCTAAGCTAACTTCGACTATGCCGAAGTTTTTATACCCTTGCAAGTGCTCGCTTAAATATTTTCAAAAAATACTTTTTCCCATTTTCCGACCGATCGTTCGTATGGGAGCTATATGATATAGTCATCCGATTTGGACAAAAACTTGTAGAATTATGTAAAAGCATGAGAAACAAACAAATAAAATATTGCAGGATGCTACCATTAAAAACAAAAAAATTTTCTAACTAAGACTGTTTTTCAGACTATCTTTTGTATGGCAGCTATACCATATAATTGTTGACCGATTTTAATAAAACTTGGTAGAATTATAAAAAAAACATAGAAAACCTACGATTACAAAGTTTGGAGACGTTTCCATTGAAAAGAAACAAGTTTTTCATACTAAAACTAGTTTCCGACCGACTGTTCCTATGGGAGGTATGAGATATAGTCATCCGATCCGGTCGGTTCCGACATATTAGTAGTGTGCAGCAAAAAGAAGACTCTGTGTGTGTTCAGCTTGATAGCTTTAAAACTGAGAGACTAGTTCGCGTAGAAACAGGCAGACAGACGGACAAAGCTCAATCGACTCAGCTCGTCACCCTGATCAAGAATATATATAGCTTATGGGGTCGGAAATGAATATTTCTATACGTTGCAAACATCTGGGCAAAATTATAATACCCTTTGCATGGGTATTAAAAACACCCACAAAACACTACCACTAAACTCACACTTATTTTCAAATTTTAATCGGCCAAAAAAAACAAAATAATTATAGAATGGGCCGGTCTTTGCCTTCGCGGCCTCATCAGCCAGCATCCAAAACTTCTCTGTGCCCTTGACACAACTTAGCGGTCGTTAGCTAGGCTGTTTCCCATAATTCCGATCGTCCCTGACCTTGATCAATGCTGAGAGGGGTCGTTGGCCGTTTACAAGGCCTTGACCTCTCTCCACTTTCGAATTTAAACCCCCCGCCCCCCCCCCCCCCCCCCCCCTCCCGCAAAGATCAACCGCCCATGCTTGCCGAATGTCAATGCTAGAGGGCGCTTCGGTGCAAAAAGCTGCACTCACACCCATACACATGCAAGGGCCTTTAAACTAGATCTATCGATACTTCTATCGAAATAACCAAAACAAACATAAAGAAAAATGTACGTCAAAATAGCGTCGACTTTTTAGCGTCGAATTTGGAACGATGGAATGTGGAACAAAACAGATTTTTTTATTTTAAATATCTCAGGAACTACTTAACTTTTTGCGACAAAATAAATTGCAAAGTGTTAAGAAAAGCATAAACTATTGTTTTAATTAAGGTTTGGGTGGGTTTGAGCACTGCACATACCGAAAATATGACACTAAAAAATCGGCTTGGCACATTTTAGGCTATATCTCCTCTCTCAGGGAATGGCATGATAGGCACGGTATGGAACACAATCACATGTAAGTTTATTCTTGTCATATTAATTAACATGGTGATTTCACTTGTATCTAATTTGCAGCGACATTCAATTGAAGGATCGTCTTACATGTGATTGTGTTCCAGAATAGTTATTTATGCACAAATAATTGTTTTATTTTTATATTGCACCCACGGAAAATTTTGTTGGTTTTTCTTTCGCCGCTGAATTAAATATAATGGCAAAAAGGGTGGCAGCGCTGTGTCCGTTTCTACGGCTGCAGAAGCAGCCGTGACCCAATGTAAAGTACATTCGCATGTAGAGAACTAAAAATGATCATGTAAAAAAATAATGAAAATAGCATTTTCTCAAAAACGTTACGAACGATTTTGATGAAACATGCAGCAAAATGCTTGGAAAATTATTGCCAACAATTGACACTACCGTGCAAAACGTGCCATTGTCTCTGAGCAGCAATATACGTTAGCGTCGAATTTTGATGGCCACTCTGGCCACTGCTGGCATTTGTGCAAGGTGCTAGGAAATTATGGCCACTGCTGGCGCTAGGGAATTATATGTGCTAAAAAAGGACAATTGCATTTTCTCAAAAACGTTACGAGCGATTTTGATGAAACATGTAGCAAAATGCTTGGAAAATTATTGCCAACAATTGACACTACCGTGCAAAACGTGCCATTGTCTCTGAGCAAAAATAAAAACCTTTGCTGCCGATGGCTCACGGTGCCACTGTCGCTAGCGCCACTATCGCTGGCGCCACTGTCGCTGTCACTGTTGTTGACGCTGGAGCCACTGTCGCTGGCAGCCTTAGCAGTGGAAAACCTGAAGCCGAGCCACCCCCACCCTTTAAGCTAATGTACCGTGCAATGTGTGCCATCTCTTTGGGACTTAGCAATTGGCGCATATTTTTAAACGCAATTTTTTGAATGATTTTTGTATGGGAATTTATTAAGGTTGATCCACTGTTAGCCGATTTTCTCAAAAACTGTACGATTGATTGAGCTGAAATTTTGTATGCATATACCCGAAATTTTGGCATACCGTGCTTATCATGCCATTCCCTGAGAGAGGAGATATAGCCTAAAATGTGCCAAGCCGATTTTTTAGTGTCATATTTTCGGTATGTGCAGTGCTCAAACCCACCCAAACCTTAATTAAAACAATAGTTTATGCTTTTCTTAACACTTTGCAATTTATTTTCTCGCAAAAAGTTAAGTAGTTCCTGAGATATTTAAAAAATAAAAAATCTGTTTTGTTCCACATTTCACCGTTCCAAATTCGTGCCTTTTTGACGCACATAAATGACACAAAACAAGTTGGGAATGGAACATTATCGATAACAAAAACTGGCGAATTTCGGAGCGCTCTAAATTGAAGTCGTACGAATTTGCTGAAATCGCAATTCGCACATATAAGTGAAAGCCGGAGCATGGCTGAATATATACATCTACTCAGAGCAGCTATAATGGCGCTTGACTCTTACACCAATAATGCCAAAAAGCTCATGGAATACCGTAGATCCTTAAATGAAATCTCTCGGCATCTCTGTATACACCTTATCTGGGTGCCTAGTCACAGTAACTTTGAGGGTAATGAGTCAGCCGACAAGCTGGCTAGACATGGCACCACCATCCAGCTCCTCCCGGAGAAGAGAACGGTAATGATGCCCTTGGCCTCATATAAACTAATCACAAGAAATTAAACCTGGCGCCTGGCTACTGAACGATGCAACAACCGGTTTGCGCTGTAGCTAGGGTCACGTGGTCCACGTTTGACCTAAAACGTACCAGAAGCTTTTTACGCCAAAGTAGAGTAAAGATATCACTTTTAGTAGGAGCCCTAACGGGTCACTGCCTTATCGGTAGACACGCCGCACGCTTGGGCGTCGCTCACAACGACTTCTGTAGAAGGTGCAAGTGTGAGGAAGAGGAGGAAACATCTTATATACCACTGCCCAGCACTTAGTAGTAGGAGACTCAAAACACTTGGTCACCCCTTACTATCCAATCTCTCGGAACTATCTGAGATAGAGATTTCATCTCTACTTAAATCTTTACAGATTTCACAATGGTTCAATCGGGAGGAGCCCCCTCTGGTATAAATAGGGAATATATATATATGGTATCGCAATGAGCCTATCTTGGCCTATATATATATATATGGTATCGCGATGGGCCTATCTTGTCCCAAACCATCTCAACTTAACCTAACCTCGGCTATGCCCTTTCCCCTTTTTAGTTGATTTACAGTGTGGCTAATAGTTCTTAGATTTAATTAAAAAATACTGCTTTAATGTTTTATTGATTTTCATCATGTCATAGACTTGCGATGTTATTAGAAAAGATACATTGTGTTAGGCTCCTCTCAATGGAAAAACCACCAAAAAAATATAGGTGTCGCAGTAGATTAACAGAGTAAAAAACTTATTTCCAAATTTTGTTTGGTTGTTACATAGTAGGTGGCCTAAGATCCCATACTATAACCGGATTCCCCGCTCGTCGTGAGAGGTTGTTCTGAGGTTGTGCCTAAGGGTTACAAAATTCAAATTAGATTCCTTAAAAAACTCAGCTTTGGCTTAAAGCCGTCAGCTGTTTCGATAAGCTATATCACAATTTATTTTGGTATACAATTATTGGTAAATATTAAAAATCTTCTGACATAATTCGATTCCTATAAGTTGATGCTTCTATTAAAAATTTGAATAGAGTACTCCAGTTTTCTCCGTTTAATATTTCGATTGCTTGTTGTTGGCTCAACTCTCCTTGCCGCCAGTACGCCTTTCTTATCTCCTGTAATATTGGACAAACTGCAATAAAGTGCAACGTGTCTTCCTTAGTGTTTATATTGCAGAGGGTGCAGTTGGCTTCCGTGTCGTTCACATATGGGCGGAAACCAAGGTTCAGCATTTCGCATCTAGCTTTGAATATGAATGATATTTGGCTCAGTCTATAATTATCGTGAAAATAGTGGTTTATCCCCAATGAGTAGCTTAATTGCCTATACAAAAACCTCGTCGAGCTGCTCCTCGCCTGCTGCGTAAGATCGGAGTGGGTTTTCTGGACTATTCCTTCCAAGATTAGTCGGTGGGATCTCTCCCACGTGATCGGGTTAGTAATTTCCAAATTTACGTTATTTTCCTGTGCTAGTGTTCTTCATGTTTCGAAGCACTGGGATCGACTCACCAGCAAGGATTTGGCAACAACTGAAGCTAGGCGAGTTTCAGGCATATTGAAAATTTTTCTGACGGAGGAGAAATGTAATCCAAGCGTCTGGGTATATAGAGTTGGAAGACCAGTTTCTACAAAAAGAGCGTAGTTTGGAGTGTTGCGTGGTAACCTAAATATTTTCTTTAGGAAAAATCGAAGAAGCTTCTCCACTTCGTCGTACTGAAGGAAACCCCAAACCTGTGCAGCATATATAGCATGATTGACCGAGCTGTGGCTTCAAACATTCTATATTTCACACTCGGAAGTACATTTTGTTTGCCCAGCAGCGTATTCCAGGTACAGTTGAGGGCCTTGATAGCTTCGCAAAGTTTCAGTTGAAGATGAGTTTTAAATGACATGTTAGCAGTAACAGTAACTCCCAAGTATGTAAAAGATTTTACTCGTTCAAGTTCGCATGTGTTCAGGTACCAATTTTCTTCGTTGGAGATCCGACCTCTATTATCTCTAATAGGAAGAACTTTCGTTTTATAGTTCGTTTTTTTTCACAGTAAGCCCCCATAAACAGCAATAAGCGTAAAGATTATCCAGCATGTTTTGCAGCATCCGCGGAGAATCAGCCAACATGACTAAGTCATCCGCGTACATTAAGATTTTACTCAGATGCCCGCCAACGAGATTCCACCCCTCAGCGACCTGGCGATATCATCAATGAACAAGGCGAACAAAAGTGGGCTTAAAAGACACCCCTGTTTGACTCCCGTGTTGTTTTCAAACCAGTTGGAAAGCTGTGTACCATCCCACACCGCTGATTCGGTTCCGTCATATAGCGCTTGTACAGCCAGTAAGAATTTTTGTGACACACCCAGATTGCATATTTTATAAATCAGGCTTCTTCTGTTGACGGTATCAAAGGCAGCTTTAAAATCCACAAAACATAGATATAGTTTTTTCTTTGCCGCCACAAACGATGATGCTATGTTTATGAGTACGAATGTGCTATCCACCGTTGAGTAGTATCGTCCTGAATCCAAACTGGAATTCGCTAAGCTTGTGTAGTGGCCAGAGAATCTCATAAGGGTTAATAGTTCAAAATTTGTATTCCGATAGTTACATATCTTGCGAACTGCTCCTCACTAAAAGCACCGCTAAAATCAAAGCTCTCTCGCGCTTGGAAGTATCCCGTTTGAAAGCTCCCCTTCGCTTTTCGATTTCGCTACGCATGTTCTGCTTAGCGGCCTTGATTTTCTTATCTTTTTTGCCTTTGGAAGTGACTGACGTGCATTGCACCGTCACATAAATTTTGATAAAAGTTATAAAGTAAAAAGAAAATTAAAACAATTTTAAGTGCGAAATATAGCCCAAATAAGCATTGGATTCCTAGTGAATTATTCTCCAGTTTTATCTGTATGTACTGGCGTACATACTGTATACACAGTTGCGGGAAGTCTTCAGGCAGAAAGGTGATTTTTCCTGGTTTAAAAAAAAAAACTACAGTGCTTGTGATTAATCAAATCTTTTCTTAGGAAAATCGTCTTGGCCAAATCGTCAGCGCTGCACCCCCGCCAGCGCGACCGCGCTTTTACACATATACATGTACTTATGTACATGGGTGCTGTTGCTGACGTCCACACATACATTCACGCCCAAGGTTCTGCTGTCGCGCTAATCGAACTATAGCGAGTAAAATCTCGTCCGGCTCAGGTTTTCATCCCGGAATTGATCTCCGTTTGATATTTGTGGCCAAAATTGTGAAGATAGGCAGGAGATTGAGGTTATGTTGGTGAATCCGCCGTAAACGTGCTTTCTGAAGCCGCCTTCGCATACATACATGCGTTGCAGTTGCAGTTGCTTGAATCTCTTTCGAGGGTTACCCAAATAATTTCGAACCATGTTTAAGGGGGGGGGGGGGGTAAGCTTAATTCGCACGAAAAAATTCAAATTTTTGTGAATTTTTTGTGACGACACAGCTAAAATCTCTTTATTAAAACTAAAAGCACATTCAAGTATGACATTTAAAGAATGTATAAAATTTTCACGAAGAAATATTAAAAAACACGGCAATGGCAGTAAATATTCGGAAGTCTCTCGGAAAAAAGGTGAATTGCGGTGCCCCTCATAACTTGGTGCTGGATCATCCGAAATCAAAAAACCAAAGTTTATTCGTTAGATAATAGTTTTCCTCAGGTAACGCTGTCGAGTTTTTTTTAAAAATTTTAATTTTTCACTTTTTTTTGAAAAATTAAGAAGTGAAAAAAGCGTTTCTTTGGAAAAAAAATTCGGACAATTTGTTATTGTAAAATAAAAATTATTAACAAATTTGAAAAAAACTCGACAGCGTTACCTCGTAAATTATGTTCAGAAATAGTGTTCAAAATTTCAAAGTGATCGGTTCAGAAGTTTTTATGTTATGAGGGGCACCGACTTTGAAAACGTGAGTTGTGGGAAAAACGCTTTAAAGTTTTGAACACTAAAAAATTTGTACGGTACCTGAAATGCGACAGGTATAAAAATACTCGTAACTTCGTCAATTTTGCTCCAATCGACTTGAAATTTTGACACAGTATTCTTAACATTTTAGGCATTCATTTAAAAAAATAAAAAACGAGAAAGCCAAGCTAACTTCGTCTGTGCCGAAGTTTCTATACCCTTGCAAGTGCTCGCTTAAATATTTTCAAAAAATACTCTTTTTCCCATTTTCCGACCGATCGTTGTAAACTTGTAGAATTATGTAAAAGCACGAGAAACAAACAAATACAAAATTGCAGGATGCTACCATTAAAAACAAAAAAGTTTTTCTAACTAAGACTGTTTTTCAGACCTATCTTTTGTATGGCAGCTATACCATATAGTTGTCCGATTTTAATAAAAATTGGTAGGATTATAAAAAAACATATAAAACCTACGATGACAAAGTTTGGAGACGTTTCCATTGAAAAGAAAAAAGTTTTTCATACTAAAACTAGTTTACCGACCGATTGTTCCTATGGGAGCTATGAGATATAGTCATCTGATCTGGTCGGTTCCGACATATTAGTAGTGTGCAGCAAAAAGAAGACTCTGTGCAAAATTTCAGCTCGATAGCTTTAAAACTGAGAGACTAGTTCGAGTAGAAACAGACAGACAGACAGACGGACAGACGGACAGACAGACGGACAAAGCTCAATCGACTCAGCTCGTCACCCTGATCAAGAATATATATAGTTTATGGGGTCGGAAATGAATATTTCTATGCGTTGCAAACTTCTGGGCAAAATTATAATAACCTTTGCAAGGGTATAAAAAAGTGCGAAAAAAAATTTAAATAGCTTACTCACCCCATCAAATGAGTTTTTGTACTATAAAATATTAATTTCATTAATCACAGCCTAACAGCAGCTACGTCGAAGGGCCCTACGATCGTGCAGCGATGGATATACATGTGAGTTAATTTTGTAAGAAATCTGAAACCAAATTGAATGTAGTTACGAAAGTGTAGTACACATATTGGAAATCCTTAGATTAAGGGTAAAAATCTTGCTCCAAACAAGTAATTTTCTTTTTCAACTATGCTATACCCCTTTATCTATATATTTTTGAAATTATCTTTGAATTACGGAATCCATACTGATTTGTTAATAAATTTATATCTGTCACTAGCTACTCCTGCATTTTAATTTTCAGAACATCTGTTTTTTGTTTACAATTAACAAACTGACTGGCAGTGAAAAATGCAAATGAAAATGGATAATCAATTGGATATTATTTCGATGATTGACACAAAATATTTAATGTTGTCGAGTCTGGAGTGCTTCCATGTCCATATATTCCAGCGTGCCCATGGAAAACAGGCACCGGAATTCATTCCGCAGTGTCTGGACATATGCACGTTGGTTTTTTGAAACCGTATGGAACCTTTTGGGAAAAGGATGTAGCCCAAAACTCAAGCGAGTTCTTCAAGAAGATCTTTCGGTGTGAGAGTGGCACAATTAACACTTTGGGGGCTCCGTTGCCTAGGCTGGCAAGGAAAGACAATGCCAATGCGTTATATACGTTGGGCTCATCCGCAGCATACCGAACAGTTGGAAGACTGTTCGGTTTTTTTAAAAACAATGGTTGGATCATTTTGAGCGACTTCTGCCCAAAAGTCATCATCCAGTTTGCAGATGAGTTTTTGCCATTAACAACATGACACTGGAAAAGGTTGTTGTGTGGGCAGGCAATCCAAAAGTTATGATTTTCTCAGTGTTTTGTTGTC